>OY294047.1:36984893-37039909 GCA_958510825.1 Brachypterus glaber
GAACGGCTCAGAAAGGACCTCTCTCTTTCCTTTAATTCCTTATCATGGATTATACAGAATATGTATAAGAATTATATTATACAGAATATGTATAAGAAGTTTTTAGTAAACACATGTTTAACAAAAGATTATTCTTATACATATAAAATTTTAATATGTATAAGAATTCTTTGTATAGTTTTATTTTAGCTAGCTTGCAGCTTGCGCAAGCAAGCTTATAAAACACTGACTATGTTTTGACTTTTGTTCAGGTTTTTTTGTATAATATTCAATTCAGTTAAAATGTCTTGAGTAAACTGGCTAGATGATGTAAAATAGCAAGGAATACTAAATGACAGAGATTGAAAGAGTCCAGTTTGGCCCCGGTTTCCCCTACATGCGTTTACGAATACGAGAACAATGTACCAGGTATCATATAGAATTAAATCATATGTGTAAACTAGATATCAATTGTCTTGGGTCAAAAACAGACCAAAAGCTTAATACTCCTTATAGATAGCAGCAATTAAAATCATGTTTTCTATACCTAGTTAATTTATAAATCCTACCTTGTTGACTATTTTTCCTGGTAGTCTTCTTCTCTTTCATCCAAGGATACTCGGGAACATTGACACCAGGTGACCCAATCCCATGGGGCACGTCCATGGAATACCCCGGTGGAGTATGCTGCGGACTCATAGGAGGTCCATGGGCCATATCCCCGCTAAGATGGGGCAAAGCCGTCATAAATTCTGCCATCGACGGCTGGCTGTTTATGAACCCCGTTTCGTTGCAGCCTTCCATGGGGAGACCTGGATGCTGGGGCCCTTGGCCGGCGGAGACGGCGGGCAGCCAGAAGCCCGCAGAGCCACCGGCCGCCGCCCCCTCTGGCGTGTTGGACCTCGTTTTGACCACCACAAAGTCTTCGTCCTCTAACTGTCCACTAGGCATCCGGAGGTGGTATTTTATTCTCATTGACCACCAACGGATGTCGACTCACAAACCATCACCGAAACACTTTAAAATAAACTGTTTACGAGCAAAATAATCCTGTTTTGTGCACGTTTTGTCTTGCAAAAGCACTAAACACTGTCGAAGAGATGCACTCACGAAGTTACGATGTTAAGACAGTCCTGAGAATCGAGAGCGGCCGAGGAATCGCGCGAAATTCAAGCTTCACGACTTCACAAATAGGAAACGGTTGTTACGTGTGTGTTGGTAGTTACTGTTAGTGACGGTTGTTTTTGTTTCTTTCTCATTGAGGAGGATGATGGCTGATCACGTGGTGCCACCGGCAACCAATGCTTCGGTCCGGATCTAGCCAAAAGGGCGGAGTCTGTTCGGAGAAGGGGCGGAGCCTCAGATAGCGTGATGACCTGTCGGGCAATTACCAGGTAAAAATTATAAAAAATTTACTTGATTTCGTATGAATGCAGTCCAATTTTAAAATCACCACTGATGCGACGGATCAAATTATTATAATACGATGAAAAAATTTACATATATACGGTCTTCACCTTGCACGTCTTTAATTAAAATCCACACAACCAAAAAATAAAAATCCTTCGAAGGAAATTTTGATTTGGACTGCCCGGATTAGTCCGGATGACAGACAAGAGTGTAGTGCACCGCGTACTTTTACAATGCGCTTTAAAATACAGAGGGACGCAAATCGTCGTGACGCGCGCCTCCAAGTCTCCTTGGAGGGGCGTAAGTATCTCTTATCATTTGATATTCTCTTACATACGTCTTACTTCTTAAATATCACTAACAACGTCATCAGCTGATTCCTTCGGTACCCAAAAAAGTTGACGCTCCCGCTCGTTCTAGTGGACCAGTTCTAAGGAACTTTAGGTTCACAATTACCTACCAGGTTAAGAAGAAAACCTAGATGTGAACTGCGCACTACTTTAATTGCTCGTCCACGCTCTTAAGCGCTGTTTTATGCACAAGAGCTTTTCTTAAATAAAATTTTACCTCTACTTACAGGTAAACCACTCTAGAAAGAACCTTGAATTCGCGTGCGCGCGAATATCACTAATGAAATACTGGATACGTGACATCACCCAAATAGCACCGATTAACTAATAATGTAAAACTTGCGCTTAAAATGCATAATTATATCCTTAAATTTTCTCATATGATTCTTCCAATGAATATTCTAAAAATTTCTGCTATGAATGTTCTTAGAAATTATCTCAAAAATTATGCTATGCATTTGCATGGTATTTTCTCATATCACACTAAGAACGTTCTGTAAGATGTTTATTTAAATTTGCGGTGGTTCTGCAAAGCATTGTTTATATGTTAAAGGAGACTGTTTTACCTTGATCATAGTGTACCTTGGATCACCCTTCAGTTTCTTGACAGATGCTGCTATCTACGTGATAAAACTGACAAACGCCTAATTGCAGCTCTATGTGCAGTTTGTTTTGGTTTTTTCTTGTTTGGTCTTTTTTTAATAAGGGGGCCTTGGTTTACGTTAACATTGGTTTGGCGTCTGTTGTTTTTTTTTAGCTCAAAAAGTAACAACTTTTGGTTTTACTGTTTATTTTTTTACAAGCTGACGATTGTGTTTTGTGTTTTAAATCACATTCTATCTGAATCACTGTTATGTTAAGAATATTCTTAAAACTGTTTTGTGCTATACGGGCAGGCGTAGGCTTCTCGTTATTTAATTGGTGGTAATCGCGAATGCGAAAACAAGGTTCTTTCTAAATCTAAAATGGTTTACCTGTACGTATCTATTAGAATCCGAGAAATTATTTCCAATATTTTAAGTAGTTTTAATCTTCTTTTAAAGCTTCTATAGGCTCTCCCTAAGAATAGCATCAGGGCCGTGTCGTGACTTTTTTAAGGTGCAAGAACAAAATTTTACGTCCTTGGTTAATTTCAAAATCATTTATTAATGGGAACAAAATAGTTTATTTGACATAAATAAAATTAATTTGTCACAACCAAATAATTCAATTAGCCATATCCAACCAAATATTATGTTCACATAAATAAACTGTTCTATCAGTGTACAGGAACTATTGCTACACAGAGAGAAAAAATATTCTAATATGAAGTGTTACTTGTTGGAAGTTTAAAAATATTTAACTAATTTAATTTGCTTCAAGTTCAATTGGCGTTGCCGATAAGCATTAAAATTTCCTACAAGGTAAAGAAAACTATATCAAACTTGTAGACAATTCTCAAAGAGTAAGGTTAATTTTTATATGATTCGACAGTATAATTTCAAAGGTTTGGTTTTGTTTGGTTTTACGTTTTATTTCATCAGTTTAAAAATACTTGATTCCTTAAAATGTGACCAGGGCCGTAGCGAAGAAGATTTCGTGGGGGGGGGGGGAGACAGTCCAAAATGTTAACTTTTTTAGCTTAAAAATGCAACTTTTTGCTCCGACAAAAAAGTTAATGAATAAAAAAAGGTCCCACCCTTTCGTGAAATATGCAACTTGCATGAAAAAATATGCAACTTTTTCTTAGACACAAAAAAGTTAATGACTAAAAATAAAAGATCCAACTCTTTCGTGAAATATGCAACTTTTTTTATATGAATCCATAAAATATGCAACTTTTTTCTCGTGAAATATGCAACTTTTGTATTTTGAATCCATAAAATATGCAACTTTTTAGATTTCAAGATAGGTGGGGGAGAGTCCCCCCCATCCCCCATAGCTACGGCCCTGCCTCTGGCTTGGATATTTCACAATATAATTACAAGATGAATGCTTAATATTTGATTTGAAACTGATGTAAAATTGTCTTATTATAAAGTCTAATTTTAAATTCAAACTAGTATTTTTATCAGATTTTGTAATATCCTACAGGCATAATTACCTTAAGTGAGTATAAAACATAACATTATTAAATATAATCAGAAATAGTTTGGTAAAATTATGTTAAACGTTCAATTTTGAATGCTGGTAATAGTTTTTTGGGTATACTATCCCCGAAATAGTATTTCGCTTATTCTATTTTACATCAAATCACAATTAATCATTTTCGGTTTAAATCTATTGTAGAATAATTTAACTTTAACACAAATATTAATACTTATTTAAACATACACAAAAAAATATTCGGTATAAAATATAATTTTATGACTTGGTTAATTGGAAAATTGAAAGGGATACTTTCTGTAGAGCTCTTTGAGTCTTTTTATTTTCTTATCTTTTACGTCTAACGCGTCTTTTGTTTCTAATTAAAATAAATACAAAAACCAAGACCAAGACTCAAAAGTCTTGTGTGACAATGATGATGATGATTTTATTTTAAGCTTGGGCTCCACATTAGCTCCAGGGTTTGGTTGTAGAGAAAAAGTTTGTTTTTAATGGATAGGTAGCTTTTTCTGCCTAGAGGATATAGTTTGAAGAGACAGCCATTTTTTACGCATTGATCCCACGTAATATTTTTGGTTACGGCAATGCCTACATATTTAATGTGGTTTTCCAATTAATATTTTGATAATTTATCTAAAAAGGTTGGGGTGGGGCCTTTCTTTTCTTGGAGATTAAGATAATTTCTGTTTTGTTTGCGTTTACTTTGATTTTTCCATTTAAAAAATAATTAGCGCCAAAGTGGGTTATGGACATGGGCGGATTTAGAGAGGGGGGGCATGGGGGCCATGGCCCCCCCCCAGCGAGATATATTAGCATAATAAATATATTAGCATAATAAATACCTTAAAAATTATATTTTTGGCGAAAGCGCATTTTTTTCCCTTATTGGTGCCCCCCCCTTAAAGTGAAATAAATCCGCCCCTTATTATGTTATGGATACGTTGGTAGTTTTTAGCCTTTCCTAAGACGCCACTGTCGAACAGGGCAATTTGGGTTGTCTGTTTTTGGGATATCCGCAGTGAAGAGGTGATACATAAGAGAGGATAGTGGGAAACCTTGTGGAATTCCAGCTAAGATATCTTTCTTGGAGGTTGGATTTGGGGACTACAACCCCTAGTTTGATTTAAATGCTTTTGTGAGGAAAGGAGTTGATTCCGGGGGAGAGGAAGAAAATAAAATGTTTGGCTACAAGACCTTCGCGAAAAATTTTAACAAAGGCTTTTGCGATATTCAGGATTCCAGCAAATTTGCTCCCATTTAGTCGATCAGTTATTCAGTCTACCAGCTGAGCCACCTGATGGGCTGTGGAAACCGGATTGCTTATTTGGAAGGCGGTTACAATCATTTTACACTTTTTCCTTTAATTATTCACATAAGTAAACATATTTCTCCCATTATTGCTACAAAATGCGTAGCACTTTTAATATCTGGGTACTGTTATAGTTCTTGATATTCTGCTCAAAGTTTTTGGGGTATAAGTCCCAAAATTAAATAGTTTACGTGTTTGACATTTTATCTTTTACTGCATTCAAATTTATTTGTAATTACCTGAAACTTTATTATACTATACGTAAATATAACTTTATTCTAATGGATACAAATAAATAAACTGGAAATTAAGGATATAGTCAACAGAACATTAATATTTTATTGTTTTATACGTATTATATTTTTAACAATTTTTCTTCGTTTAAACGAATCCCGATGACTACGTGTATTTTTTTTTATTTTAAAATGTTAAAATGAATGTTGTACCAACTTTGTGTTGTAACTTATGTCGTATTTGACCTATTTTGTTTAAGAGTTTCTGAAGATGGGACTAATTTAAAAGTCTCGAAATACGTATAAAACAATAAAATATTAATGTTCTGTTGACTATATCCTTAATTTCTATTGAAACATGCAGAACAACATCGGATTCTATCAAACAATAAATAAACTGCAAGATATTTAAAAAATATATATTAGGTATTGGTTTTTTAAAAATGATTGCATATTAATAATATTAGGAACCCATGTTCCAAATATTGCCAGGGAACTAGCAATAACAGTAAATAACAAACTTACAAAAAATTAACAAACTAATAAGAAAATATTTTGGCACAACAACAATTTCACCTGTTTTTAGTTACAATTTGGCCAGTTAAATAACAATTTGTCGTTTTTAGTAATCTCTACGCATTTCACGTATCGGTAACAACCTCATATCAGCCAGGCGATTCTTTTCGAATAAAAAGCAAAACCAACATTTATAACTCTCTGAATTCCTCTTTACTTTCTTTTCTTGTTGTTTTTGTTTTTGTATTTGTTTTGTTGTCAACTACTTCGCATGACAATATTAGGAATACAGCTACTTGGAAAACAATTTCAAAAAATTACCTTTTCGCTTCTTTATTGAGTGAAACACAATATGACCCAAGAAAGTGCTTGCTTGTGTCTACCTTATTACGTTGTCGCCCTGCAATAATCAATGCTACCCAGCTTGAAACTGTCAGCAAAATTTTACAAGTTTTTGTATTGGAAGAGCACGAAAAACGAAATGCGTTTTTGTGTACGCCATTACCAACTGGATACAGATACATAATATTTACAGGCATCTTTTGGATATAACAGATATACTGGCAGTGTCATCCATAACATAGAGGATAAACTAACAAGTTTAAGAGAGGGTGGCAATATTAGGAACATGGCAATAATTGGCTCACCTACCTTGGTAAAGAGTAATAGATTTTCTTTTTGTGGGCCTGTGTAATCTAAAAGAAATTTTATTTAACTACAACTACTATTCATTTTAGTAAAACAAAAACAGAAGATTAAAATGAATCGCATACTATGATGCAGTTGTGTACAAGTTGTTGGAGAACGAGAGGGTAGTTATTAGGCATCATTAATCAAGTGTTGGTCAGGAAATGAGTCAACCCTTGGGCCCTTTCGGCTGCCACAACTCGCCACTTTACATACGGTCAAAACTTCTCAAGACACATTGCTTTTATACACTTCTAATAGTTACTATGTAACTCTTTTGTTACATTGACCTTTGTCCCTAAAATAAAATTTATGCTTTCTTGAGCAGAAAAGATATTTGTTGGTTAAAACTAAGGTTCTTAACATGAGATACTCAAGCTAAGCCATATTCAGAGGCTTGCATAACTAACCATAATACATAACATATTATGCCGTGATTGGCTTGATGTGCCGTCATGTATCTTGTGCACAGGCTTATTACGTTATGTTTATGGTTATAGGGAACATTCAAGTATTACGTAACGCAAATTTTGATCATTTTGGACCCCACCCCCCCCTTTAACGCTATTTTCCTATACTATTAACATGGGTGTAACACTCTAAAATGACCCCCACCCCCCTCTAGGAGCGTTACGTAATACTTGAACTTTTCCATACAAGCTTTTGGCTCCTTATTTTTACTGTGATGTAAAATAAAAATTTTTCAGGTGTATTTTTAAGTAACAAAAACCTTTGAATAGCAAGAGGTAAATTCAACTTTTTACTTTTTTTTCAATTGTTTTAGGTGGAAGTTTTGAAGAAAAGAGTCTGACTGATAAATATGCGTAAGGAGTAGTTACATTGATCTTTTTTCCGTTTGGAAAAGAAAGTAATTTTTAAGTTACAGTTAAGTCCCTTATAAGTTATAACTTGAGAGAGCAAATTTCTCATTTTTAGAACAGGTGAAAACTGAGAATTTAAACCGGCCCGAGCATACATATAATAAAAAAGCGGTTCCTATATTTTTCCCTACCACCCAACTAAAAAGTTAATAATTCTTTTTGCAAGTTTAACCCTTCGTTAGGCGCGCGGTCTACGATCGTAGACCATGTTTTTTTTTAGCTGGGTAACTTTTTACACGGAGTGTTTACGCTTGCGCCCCTTCGAGTAGCTGTGCATTATGCATCAATCTATTAGATCAGTAATAATTCACACTTTGAATGGGTATAATATTGTTTTTATTCATATTGAAACCTGCCTGGTCTACGATTGTAGACCGCGCGACTAACCACGTTACCTTTTTTATTTTTGCATTTTTTTATTTTGTGTAAGTTTCTTTTTGTAAATATTGTTTTTCAAAGTTAGTTTATTAGTTTAAAGATAAAATAAAGATACAATATGTCTTTATCACAAAAAAAATAGCAGTTTATAGGAAGACACTGGCACGAGTCTTTTTGGGCATGAAAGAGCTCATACGTAATGTTTTTGATAAATAAGGTAATTTTCTGTTCTATAAAACTAAAAATTACTTTGGACACTAAATGTGCATAAGAAGGGAAAATAAATCGAAAAAAAAATGCTCAAAATATCATAACTACGATTGCAAAGTACAAGGCGCATGAGTTACTAAAATATTGCATGATTTCGAGTAAAATTTTATAGCATTTTTTTCTTTTAATTTAGGTGTTACTATTTTTTTATAATCGTACATGTTAAAAAAAAAACAAATATTTTAGTTTCAGAAAGTTTGTTAAGTTATTTTTATTTTTTTTTACAAATTACCGTACAGATGTAAAATATATGTTAGAATTGTATATCATTTTTCTTTTACCCTTAACACTTACTAAAACAATAATAATTTGAAAAAAATATGTAAATAACTTTTAAATACAACCAAATAAATAACATAAGATATTTGGTTTTTAAAAATATAAATATGTTTTTTTTTTTAAACAAAAAATAAAATGGTCTACAAGTGTAGACCGCGCGCCTAACCACGTTACAAAAAGAGGCGCGCCTAACGAAGGGTTAATGGAAAAAAATCATCAATTCCACCAAAAACTAACACTATAGTTTTTTTTTCTTAGTCTAGGAGAAAATTAATCCATCTCGACGAAAAGCTAACTAAAATTTTTAACCAAAATTAACAGGGTTTAAATTATTTTATTGTAATATCCATATCCTTGTAAGATTTCATTCATTATTTAAAACCACATGGCCAAACAGTGGCATACAATTTAGAATCAATTAATCAAAAATCTGTACACGCTCAATGGATATACCATAAAAACTGATTACAATAAGAATTGTAAATAAAAAAATTAAACCCACCCAGAAGGTATGGGCGCGCACAACAATAGGACATTGGATAACCACAAAACTCTTTCAGTAATCCTTCCGTTCACATCTTTAACACATTAAAGTGCGGTGAAAACAAGAATAGATTCGTTATTTTCTCAAGACTGCTTAGAGAATCTCTGAGAATAAGTGATACATTGCAAACGTTCTTTTTTTACTTAGTATGAAGTTATAGTAAGAAATCTCATGTGGATCTTGCTGCAACCACCCAAACGCAAGCAATTCGCCTCAAGAAATGTCAAAATTTCGTCCTTAAATATGTGTTTTTTTGTCAAAAAGCATATCTTTTCTTTCCATTCTTGATTGTGATAATAGTTAAATAGGTTTAACCTACATCAAAGAGGATTGTTAAAAAATTTAAAGCCATTATAGTATAATAAATTACTAGTACTAGTACTAGTACTAGTAACACAAAATTTTGTAGAAAATCCAACTTTAAAGCGACATTGACATTTGCACGGAAAACGTCAAGCGCCAGGTCTGTTGCCAACCCAAAATAACAAAAAGTACAGCAAAATGCGTGTGATTATGAGCTTATAAGAGTCGCAAAATAGAAAAATTAAAAAAGAATTCTTAAATATTTTCGGTAAACGAACCTGTTTTGTAGGTTATGTTGCTGTCTGACACTTCGTTACTAAGAATAATGCGAAAATGCATTCTTTTTTATCATTTACGCTATAAGCCAAACTAATATTATTATAATAATATTGATTTAGATACCGTTAATATAAGAAATAAAAGAACAACCCTATTATGTTTGGCCAAGAAGGCGGAGAAACTTTGAAATTCTTCAAATTACTTGCGTCCATAAACAAGATCATGACCGGATGGAAGATGTACAACAAGGACTGGACTTGGTCTTCTTGATTGATTACCTATGTTCTATAATAATAAATTCATACAATTTGTTCTTTGAATTAAAATAGGTACACTGAGGTACACTGATAAATATTTTGCCAAATTTTAATATTATGTGTAGGCTGTTCCAAAAAAGACTTTTATTTTTTTTTAATACCTTTCTAGGTATACCTCCAGCATGACGAGAAAACTCACCCTGCAAAATTTCAGTACAATTCGATATCATTAATCCGTGCAGCAATAGTAGATTACAGGTCGACTCGGAAAATAGTACTTTTCTGAAACCATTTATAGGTCGAGGAAAAGTACCGTTGTTCGGGAGACATGTATACTATTTTATTCGCAACTGTTTTTATTTAAAAATAAAGTACTAATCTTTTTTGAAACCTAGATGTTTGAATTCAAATTAAGAAAATAATACTATAATACTTAGTTTTTAAGTTCTTTTCATATTTACCACAAATATAAAACAATGAAATAAAACTGAAGTTCCACATACGCGTAACCCAAATAAACAACAACAAAAAACAATTGTTGATAGCTAACAAGGCACCGTTTATAACATTTATTATCCTTCTCAGTCTCAAAAGTAAAAAACATTGACTAAAACTGTACATTTAAGTTTTTTAAACCTAATGTATTAGATTATATTCGTGTTTATCATGACAACAGCAGTTCGGCCATCTTGCTTTAAGCATTAATAATTATATTTTAATCGGTGGCGCCATCTAACGGAAATTAATAATTTAAATTGCAGACCAGTAATAATTAGTTTACTGGTCTCTATTTTTCATTACAGGTGAAGGCGTGGAAAACAGTGGGACAAGAAATCACGTACTTCCCAAACTTTATTATTACATGTAATGTATGTATTACAAGTATTAATAAAGTTTGGGAAGTACCTGATTTCTTGTCCCACTATTTTTCAGTCCTGGACCTGACCTGTAATGAAAAATAGAGACCAGTAACCTAATTATTATTGGTCTTCATTTAAATTTAAATAATTTCGCCTAGATGGCGCTACCTACTAAAATATAATTATTAATGCTTAAAGAAAGATGGCCGTACGATAAACACGAATATAATCTAAAACATTTTGTTTAAAAGATTTAAATTGTACAGTTTTAGTCAATGTTTTTTACTTCTGAGACTGAGGAGGATAATAAATGCTATATATAAACGGTACCTTGTGAGCTATCAACAAATGTTTTTTTGTGGTTGTTTTTTCGGGTTACTCGTATGTAAAACTTTAGTTTTATATGATTGTGCTTTTCTTGTAAAATGCAGGAAAAATAATTTGTGGTAAAAACAAAGTATTATTTTCTTTATTTGAATTCAAACATCTAGGTTTCTAAAAAAATAGTTCTTTATCTTTAAATAAAAACAGTTGCGAATAAAATAGTATACAGGTCTCCCGCAAAATGGTACTTTTCCTCGACCTATAAATGATCTCGACACTTCGTGAGTAACCCATTAGAATATCTAAATTATCAAATTTGCATTGGCTTCTTCCAGTTTTTCATTTTATTTTTTTTTTCATCAAATTTGATTTGATAATGAGAATTAAATTATATTTTTTATAACTTTTATTTATTTATTTTTTAATTTTACCTATAAATAATAGGTAATTCTTTAAAAAATTGTGGTTAAAAAAAAATAAATTGATCATTATGTGGCAAATGTTTATATTTTGCCTTTTATATACTTTCTTATGAAAATCTAGGTATATAAAATCTAGGTATGTATTTAGAAAATCCTCAGGATCATTTTGTCTCTTACCTATCTATAATTATGTGTAATTTTTTATTCGATTATAATTTTAGGTTGTTAAAAATCAAGCTTAAAATAAAACGACGTTGACCAGAGAATCTGTGGCATGGATTAAAAATTAGATTTAAGCGATTCAAATTTATACAATTAGCTAGTACACAGTTACCTATAGGTAGGTATATCTACTACTTTAACAAAAAAAAATCGTTATTTGAACCTAATTCAGAATAAAAATTCACGGCTTTTAAATTGACAGTGTTGATAACACAGGCCAACAAGGATTTTATGATCGGATGTTATTTTATTTTCTGGCTTAGTTAAGACTTACTGACTGCGAAACAAGCATTTTTTTGTTTCCATCAATCATCATCATCATCATCAATAGTTTGTTTGGGTCTTTAAGAGACAGGCGCAGCCTATGGCTCATTTATCTAAAAAAATATTTGATCTGAATTGAAAGTTGGGGCAGTGAGTCTATGCTCACTGATGCGAGTTGCATCTGTCATAATTTGGGGGGAGTGAGTCTCTGCTCACTGATGCGAGTTGCATCTGTCATAATTTGGCGCTGTGGAGTGGGTGGGAGGGGGATGGGGAGGGATGTGATAGGGAGAGGAGGGATGTGCGGGAGGAGTGAGACTATCTCACTGATGCTGGGAATGCATCTGTCCTGTATTAGTGGGTACCATTACTGGTTGAGGACGTTTTTGATCTTTTTGTGAGTGTTGTGTATTTCATGATCGTAATCTAGAAAGTTTGAGATGAGGGGGTTTGGGTGATCTAAATTGTCTTGTATAAAAGACGTGCTGTAGCGGATGATTTCCGTTTTTAGGAGGGGCATTTCGAGATCTCTGTGTATCTGGTTGTTCCTCATGAACCAGGGGGCATCGAGGCATATTCTGAGTGCCTTGTTTTGGAAGGCCTGAAGTTTTGCTGAGAGCGCTTTGTTAAGGGTGATTTTATTCCAGGCTGGGGCTCCGTAAAGAAGTACCGGCTTTAGGGTTTGGTTGTAGAGAAGAAGTTTGTTTTTAATGGATAGGGGACTCTTTCTGCCTATTAAGGGGTAGAGTTTGGAGAGGCGGCAATTTGCTATTTGGAGGGTGTTTTTGACGTGCTGATCCCACGTCAAGTTTTTGGAGATTGTAATGCCGAGGTATTTGGCATGGTTATCCCAGTTAATGGGTTGGCCATTTATCTGAATGGGTTGGGGTGGGCCTCTTCTAATCCTGGAGATTAGGATGCCTTTGGTTTTATTGGCGTTTACTTTGATTTTCCATTTGGAGAACCATTTGATTAGGGCATTCATTTGGCGCTGGAGGGCGATATGGATGCGCTGGGGGTTTCTGGCTTTTGCTAGGATGCCGGTGTCATCGGCGAACAGGGCTAGTTCAGTGCCCTGCGTTTTTGGAATATCTGCCGTAAAGAGGTTGTACAGAAGGGGGGATAGTGGGAAACCTTGTGGAACGCCAGCTCTGATGCGGCGGGTGTTGGACTTACAGTCACCTATTTTTATCTGAAAATCTCTGCCTTTGAGGAAGGAGGCTATGAGTTTGGTGATGCCTGGGGGGAGGCCGAGAAAGTGGAGTTTGGCTACAAGACCTTTGTGCCAAACCTTATCGAAGGCTTTTGCGATGTCCAGGAGGATCAGTCCCGCGGCTTCGCGCCTATTTAGTCCGTCCGTTACAGAGTCTACCAGGCGAGCTACCTGGTGGACTGTGGAGTGTCTGCTTCGGAAGCCGAATTGTTCATTTGGAAGGAGATTTAGTTCTTCAACTAGAGTTTCCATCAAGTATACATTTTTCAGCTATAAGCCATGCCAAAAATCTCATACATATTAACATGTAGTGTATAATTTGTTAGTTATGGACATTGGTCTACATCAACATAATCAAAAGAAGCCATTTGACACATTTTTAGAAAGATCGAAACAAAAATAAAATTTTGGACCACCCTAATGGCCCGGATTTTTTTTTGAATTTCGTTGTTATTTTATTTGAAATCAGCGGTATCAAAAATAGTTACATGCAAAAATTCAGAATTTTGTCCTTGTTTTTTTTTGTTGGCCCACTGTGCGGTTGTTTAAAACCCTTACGTGATGGACAAAAACGGAAGTTATATTCGAAATCAGCATAATTAAATTACCAAAAATCAGTTGTCAGATCCAAATCAACTTCCAAATGTTGAAAATTTGTTGACCTGTGTAATCCTTCTATAACATTATTTTTTTTTATTCTCTCTATTTTAGTACACAGGTACAGCTCTTCAAAAATAGGAAGAGACATAAGTTTTTTAAAATTGACAAGCCCGCCTAGTGCGCATTGGACATCGGATGAATTCACCAGTTGTTAGAGGTGCGCGTACCACCTATCTTTCTTCCTCCGAATACATTCTCTTACATTTCCACGTCTCTTCCTACGTTTGACGAGCTGTACACACAAGTACACAAACTTGGTGTGAGTAGATAGGTACACCAATGAAATTTTTTTACACTGTCGCCTAATTTGATTCTAAAACGTGTTAAAATGTGTAAAATTGTGTAAATTTTAAGAAAAACAGCGTTTAAATTACACATTTTTACAATATTTTACAAAACACGATTCCGTGTAAATCCCAGGAAATATAAAAAAACAGACAGGCAGACAGACAGAGTCCACAGTCGAAGTTAATAGAAGCGAGTAAAAAAGTCCAAACTTATTTCTTTGAAATTAAATCATCTAAAAGTAAAAATAATACAACTTGTATTATTCATTGTATAATATGCAAGTTAAAAAAAGCAATACAATCAGCATCGTCCTACCGGTTTAATAATATCAAAGGTGGCGGTTGCTTTATAAAAACAAAACAACCGCACGAACAAAAAACAAATGACAGATCGGTAGGTGGTGCGACGGAAAAGGTACCCAACAAACCGGTGTATAGGCCGACCCAACATGGTACCAGTGGACGATGGTCGGTACTAATCCGTCGGCAAAGCATACCATAGGCCTATAGGATGGATGATCTTTAGGGCTCTGATCAAAATATATTGAAGCAATTAAAAGAAAGATATCAGTGTTTAAAATAATCTTTATCCAATACAGATAATAAGACAATTACTAGCTTTATTTTAAATAAAGAAAGTCAATAATAATCCACACGTGGCGTTTACTTTATAGATTGGACAATTCTTTATTTTACTCACTCCCCGTTATTTTCTTTTAAATGTCATTAAAATTTTTAATAAAAATATGAATTTCTAAGCTATTTATTGGATAAAATTTTGTATTAATTACTCGTGATTAAACCAATATTACCCTCTCTAAAATTAACCCACTCGGCCCCCAGTCTCGTGGGTTAATTTTCTCATTAACTATTGTTTATTCCCCTTTGGTTTATGGTTTATTTTATCGTAGTTTTTATGAAGATCCATCTCCACAATAAATAACACAGGCCCACACAATTTATATCGCCACCATTGGTATTTAATACTTTACTTGTGATATTAAATACCGCAATGTGTGTATTGTATACAAAATGTTGTCATACTAACATAGAAACCGTGCTGGTATATTTGGATCCCCACGCAACGTGTTTATTAACACTGTAACATTTGGTAAATTATATCACAGTTATAGTTTGGAATACTTTAAGTTGTAGTTGTTGTGTTACTGATCTAGTTTAAAGTATGTTACAGTATTTAGTAAAATAATAATCGTTAAATAATACAAAAATGTTGATTAGTAATAACACAGAGAAAGTAAAAAAGGATAGATTATTATCAGTGTTCAATTGTGTGTGGTTGCAATCTTTATATTATTACTAATCAAAATTTTGGTATTATTTACCGATTGTTAATTTTTCTGAATACTGTAACATACTTTAAACTAGATCAGTAACTTAACAACCTCTCAAAGTATACGATACTATAAGTGTGATATGCTTTACCAAATGTTACAGTAATTTTTACTATAACATGCAAGTATTAATAAACATATATTGAGTGGGGATTCAAATATACCTACCAGCATGGTCTCTATGTTAGTATGATTACATTTTGTATACAATACACACATTGCAGTGTTTAATTTAATACCAATGGTGGCGATATAAATAACAAATATGTATTTACAAATTAAATTTAGTATTAAAATTAGAATGACATTTTTTGTAGACTCAAAGAACGAAATTTTAAAATCGAAGGACTTTTCCATATTTTAAGGAAATTTTATTATTCATATTAATATCATATCATCATGAGTTATTCTCGTTCTCGTTGTCAAATTAAGAAAATGATTTTTTTTTTCAAAATTTACATGAGTGTATTTTACTATTTTTAAACTAAATCAATTTTTTCTTCATATGCTAATCTTTTATGATTACTTATAGAATCTTTATTTGAAAAATAATTCATTTTTGAACATGACCAAACTAAAGAAATTGCCAAATTTTGCTACCTAAAATAATTAGGATACTACTATTTTTAAGAAAATATTTTTAGTTCCAAGGGTAGGTATACAGTTACGGAAATGATGTTGGACTCCACCCTAATTTAGTGGCCTTTAAAGAAACAAAACACGCTCTATTGGGAGATGACCTGGCTGGACCCAAAACAAGATTATGAAATAAGATTATATTTCATAAAAATATGGATTTTAAAAAATGCCGAAGGGTGCTATTAATTTCAAAATGGTGGATTTGTTGTGGGTGGTGTTTCCATGGTTGGATGGTTTCACGAAATATGGTAGACACGTTTTTAAGGCTTACGAATATTTAAATGAAAAGGAAGTATTTTTGAAATTAAATATGATTCCCACTACACACATGAAAAAAAGTGAGAGATATTTGTAAATTATGAACTTAACTGACATGTTAAAATAAGATACTGATATTGTACTCCACCGTAACATCTTTTCCGAGGGGCTGACCGCGAGGAAATATTTGGTATAAGCCAAAGGAACTCAGGAGAAACTCTGGAGGAACTCTGAAGAACTCTGGAGGAACTCCGAGGAACTCTGAAGAACTCTGGAGGAATCCGACGAACTCCGAGGAACTCCGGAGCAACTCCGAAGGAACTCAGAGAAACTCTGGAGGAACTCTGAAGAACTCTGGAGGAATCCGACGAACTCCGAGGAACTCCGGAGCAACTCCGAAGGAACTCAGAGGATCTCTGAGGAACTCTTTGCAAAAAGGAACTCTTTTGTACAAATTTCAGACGCGGTCAGTACATAACAATTATTATTTATTAGCCATGCGGATTAACGTTTTTATTTTCAAACTAGATGAGCCGTTGCAAACACCTTATCAAAACATCCTACCTTTGGGCCAATTTTTGTTTGTTTTTGTTTTTTGGACAAAGCTTTTTTTTTGATTTTTTGAGGGTGCCTTATTGGCAGTAGTGCTTGTATAGCGGTAATTTCTACGAATTATTTGCCAAAAATTACCCCTTCCAGAGAGGAACTCTTAAGGAACACAGGAGGAACTCCCAATGAACTCTGGAGGAACTCCGAGGAACTCCGGAGGAACTCCAAGGAACTCCGAAGGAACTCTGAGGAACTCTTTGCAAAAAGGAACTCTTTTGTACAAATTTCAGACGCGGTCAGCCCCTCGATCTTTTCCGAGGTGTGATCGCCTTTTATGCAAAATATGGTTAAGTGGAGTACAATATCAGTACATTTTTTTTAATTTTGTTTATACTTTTCTTTCTCTGCTCTGCTGGTCCAATTAACCTTTAACCCATAGGTACTAAAAGTACAATAAACTTTGTTTTTATCTTTTTTTACGTACTGTAATAAAATGTGTAATATCGTTAATGATTTGTTTACAAAATAAGCAGGTAATATACTACCTGTTGTCGCTTGATGGTGTTTGGCAGTTTATATGAACAATTAACTGTGCGTTTTTGTCTACAGCTATGATGAATTATGGTACTAGGTTAATGATTTTATACTAAGTTTTGAACTAAATAAATTAACAAATTCATTCATAAATATACTTACTATAGAGTAGCGTAAGTACTGAATATGGTTATTTTTAGAAAATTACTAGAGCACTAATTATATTTATTTTATTTATTTATTTAGACTCTTACAGGGACCTTGTCTAATGTATTTTATACCAAAGAGTTAACTTAGTACTAATAATTTAGCGTGCTTCAAAGCCATCAATTAACCATTCCATATTTTTCATACAAAGTTCTATGTCTTGTACCATCATTCTTAGCACTTTTTAACCATGCCTGGTACCTATTCAAATTATTGTACCATTGTCAATAAACATAAATTTTACGAAAATAATTTTTCAAAATTAAAAAAAAAAATGTCTATTACTGACTTTGACAGTTACAATTACAATTACAGTGGGTTAGGCTAAATGTGACACCCAGGGTAATTGTGACATGTCCTGCTATAATTCTTCTAAACTAGTTTATATCCAATCCAACCCTGGCATTAGGTTTTTGACAGTATTAAATATTTCGCGTAAAATTTCGATTTGACTTAAACTTGTTTAGAAGAATTATAACAGTTATCCTGGGTGTCACATTTAGCCTAACTCACTGTATATCCCAAATTCTATTTATTAACCAAGTCATTACTATAAATTATCCGAAAATAATTTGTTTAAAATACTTTGTAAATATTGTTAAGTTCAAAATAGTATATAAAGCAATTTACCTCAAAACATTTCTGACAGAAACTCTAAAACGCCTTAACTAAGTTTTTAGGATCGTAAGTTAACTTATACTTGATATACGTAGATTTACAATATGGTCAGCTAGGTCACCTAATCTAAATTCAATTGATTTTTCTGCAAGTAAATGGCTTTACAAGCATTTTTAGTAGAAAACAGCCGTATAGTTCATATTTTTTTGGCAGGAAATGCAACACTGTTTATTTTTTAACCATTTTTAATAATTATAATTATAATAATTATTATAATTATAATTATAATTATAATTGTTATTTTATTTTGTTTTATATCTAGATTTAGATAATGTAGTAGTAGTAAGGGTGGGGAGGCTACAAGCCAGGCAACTAGGCCATTATGGCCCTTTTTGCCATAGATTTAGATAATACTCTTTATCTAATTAGTTCATGATTTAAGAAGATCATTATGTACAAAAATAATAAATGTTTATAATTTATTTTGCTGTACTGTGACAGATTTTTGTATATCGGGTGTCCCAGCTAGGACATATCAATCGTTTTTTATTATTAAAGCTTTTATAATTAAATTTATGTCAGTTAATATACACCCAAAAAGCGATACGTGCCTAAACAAAAGTTTTCTACTAGCTTTTGTTTCCAAGATATTTTTTTTACTCTCGATTTAAATACTATTTTAAAAACATGATTATATGATAATATAAGTATTGTTTAATTTCTTTCTATTAATTAATCAAATTAAAATAACTTTAAATAATTTTTTAATTTATTTCTTAAGAAAACTATAATTTTTTTAAATATTTTTCAACAATTTAATGAATTTCGCTTATTTTGATGCAATTGGATACATGTCATATAAATTGTCAATAATAAATAAACTTTAAGATGGGTAAAAAGCCTTTAGAATTTAAACATTAAACAATTATAACGTACGGCTAATGTAAAAGTTCCATGAGTATAAAAAAGAGGCTTAAATTATATTAATGTATTAAAAAATACAGTAGTTCCATCTGGCAAATAGTTTGGGTACTTAAAATCCTTAAACACAGATGCTAATAACCAAATTATTGTGATGTTAATAAAACATGTCGTCTTGTAAATTTCAGAACGTCGTATCTCAAAAAAGACAACTTTACAGGAATTATAAATAACTCTTTCTCGCATTATTCATAGACTGAAAATGTACTTTTTTAATATATACTTAATACATTTTTAATGATTAACTTACCTTAAATCATTTTATTGTGTATAAAATAAATAAATACAAATAAAAACCTAATGTTTAAAGATATGACATTTTTATGCTCAAAATTAATAAATATTTTTAAGATACTAGCTTTAAAACGTTATTTTATTAATATTTTAACAAAATATAATAAATTATTATAATATTATTAATTATTGAAACATTTAAACTTTAAAACGTTTTATAACATGCGTATAAGATATCAAAAAAGCATCGCCAAATGCAAAAAGTGCGTTCCAAAATACTCAGTTAACTAGAGTTAAGAGATACGAGGTTTAAAAATTTATTAATTTATAATCATCTAAGATACGACGTTACTATTTTGCTTATATGTTTGTTATTAAAAAAAAATAGCAGGTGAAACTTATTTTTTAGATGTAAATTGATAATATAAAGCGTTTAAGTCCAAAATCTCAAAATCGAAAAAAATTGAGATACGACGTCCTGAAATTTACAAGATAATTAATTAGGATTATTTCAAATAAATATATTTATAATTTAGATAGAAATTATGAAACTTTATTTGATCAATATATAAAAAATAAAAATTCTTTTGTAAATTTTAGTAATTAAATTAAAATTGCATCTAAAAATGGTTTCAAATAAGCCATCTCAAAAAGAAAAGCTGGCAGAAATCTTTTATTTATGCACGCTTATAGCTTATTAGGTGTATACATGTATACTAACTGACATAAATTTTATTCCGATAGCACCGCCAAAAAAAAGATTGATCCGTCTTAGCTGGAACACCATGTATAGTTCTGCGGAATTTAACAAACCAGATGCTGTAGTAAAGGCTTACATTGTAAGCCTTACAAGTAAGTTAAAACAAAACTCTAATGACCTAGGGTAGAGCATAAAGATATGAAGGTCATTGTCAATCATTTATATTAATTTCTTTTTAACCGTTCTATCAAATTTAATTTCGTACGCCAACAAACAACAGAAAAGTACATTAGTGAGGTTATAATTTGTTTGGAAAAAAAGGGTTTCTAAATTAGCAGTTGATGATGGCACTGGCATTAGTAGTAACTTCAGTCATTCCTCAACATTCTTACTATCGTGCAACAGTTTAAACATGTATAAATGCTTTGTTTTACAATTAAAAATGTTTTTGTTTCTGCAGTTTGTGCGGTTATTGATTATTGATTTAAGTTCGTTTGAAGTTGTTTAAAAGTTTTTGTTTTTTGACCTTTATGTGTCTGGATAATGACAATGGTAAGGTAGAATATATTATATATTAGAGATTAATAATGACAGAGAGGAGAGGGGAAGATTTACCTGTTAAGAAAAAATCTTAAAATGTTGATTTTAAAATAATCAGAACTATATCCTATCTATGTTATTTCGTTACGAAAAAAAATCTAATCCCTAGGGCCATTCGTTGTCGCACTCTAAATAGGAGTAAGCCACAATTGGTCTTAAATTAGATCTTAGATTTTTTTTTCGTAGCGAAATAACATAGATAGGATATAGTCTGGGAAAAGTTGTCCCCGGGGACAACTTGTCCCGGACAGCGTGCCACGGTGGGCTTTAAGCTTACGGAGATGAAAAAATCGAACACCCCATAACTGACAATGGGATATTGTTTCTAATGCTTTCAGAATTACATTTTCGTTGAGAACAAAATCGTAGGTGTAGCCGTTTTTTATTCCATCAAAAATTAGTATATTGGTGTATATGTGACCCCAAAAAAAATTCAAATTAAAAAGTTTGGAGGTCTCACCCCTTAAATTTGTTTATTGGGGTAAGAGTTTCATCCCTATTTTTTTCAAAATTTTCGAAAAAATCTAGAGGTCGCTCACAACCATTTTTCAAAAAATATGTTTGCTTAGCTTTTTTTTATTTTTTTTTAAGGCCAAGGATTTTTTATTTAAATCTTTTTAACACGAAACGGTATAAAGGGATAGTAAATTTCTAACCTCAAAAAAAATCTGGATTTTTCTTTCAAAATGGCGGTGCTGTGCACTTTAAAGTTTGAAAATTCACTACATTGCTTGATTTTAGGTCTAATTACAGGCACAAAAAAATGTTTTTCATTGTCTTCAAACATTGTGCGTGTAGCCCAATATGTCCTAACATAAAAACAACTATATTTTTTTATCGGATATACAGGGTATCCAGAAAAAATAATATATACATTTTTTTAACATTTTTGAGAGATAAATTCGGTTTTTATTGACAGGGTAGGACTCAAAATATTCTATATAACGCGTTATATAGAAGTTCCCTTATTTTAAGTCCTACCCTGTCACTAAAAACCGAATTTATCTCTCAAAAATGTTAAAAGAATGTATATATTTTTTCTGGATACCCTGTATATCCGATAAAAAAATATAGTTGTTTTTATGTGAGGACATATTGGGCTACGCGCACAATGTTTGAAGACAATGAAAAACATTTTTTTGTGCCTGTAATTAGACCTAAAATCAAGCAATGTAGCAAATTTTCAAACTTTAAAGGGCACAGCACCGCCATATTGAAAGAAAAATTCAGATTTTTTTTGAGGTTAGCAATTTACTATTCCTTTATACCGTTTCGTGTTAAAAAGATTTAAATAAAAAATCCTTGGCCTTAAAAAAAAAATAAAAAAAGCTAAGCAAACATATTTTTTGAAAAATGGTTGTGAGCGACCTCTAGATTTTTTCAAAATTTTTGAAAAAAATTAGGGATGGAACTCTTACCCCAATAAACAAATTTAAGGGGTGAGACCTCCAAACTTTTTAATTTGAATTTTTTTTTTTTTGGGTCACATATATACTAATATACTAATTTTTATTATTCGTTCGTTATTTATTCTTCTTAAAATTTTTGGCCGTTTTTAAATTACTTTTGAAACAGCACCTGATTCGTTAATCTTGAAAAAAGTGCTGTGTCTGACTCCTGCATTTGGATGTCGGGCGTTAAAAATCTGAACTGTTTCTCGCGCTGATCTTTCATCCTCTCCAGAAATTCTAACAACTTCTATTTTCTCTTGTAAAAATAAAGACATTTTTAAAATAAAAAAAATTGACAATTTTTGATGTAATAAAAAACGGCTACACCTACGATTTTGTTCTCAACGAACATGTAATTCTGAAAGCATTAGAAAGAATATCCCGTTGTCAGTTATGGGGTGTTCGATTTTTTCAACTCCGTAAGCTTAAAGCCCACCGTGGTGCATAAATGCTTACTTTGGTATCCTTTTGCAGAAGGCTGTAGATCACTCAAAATTGAAAGGCGAAAATGGTTTATGGGAATAATTGGGAATAATACATATGTGTTCATTTCTTTGCTCCATAATGTACACTAGGGCATTGCAAAAAAAAACTTTTTTTTAAATTTTTTATATGCACCCCCCTATGTTGTTTCAATTGAAATACTATGCTTGAATACCAAATTTCAGGTTACTTGAACATTTTTTGACCGTCGCCCAACTCCGTTTACAGATTCAACAAAAACACAGGCACACGAAAAAAAAGTTCTTGTCCACCAGACGTGATTAACATTTCTATACGTCTTTAGGGTCGCTGAATCCGAATCTGGGGTTGGTTTGGCTCGGTCAGATCGCATTTCGTTCATAGCCTCAAAAATGTGATAAAATGTATCAACTTTCATCATTTTTTTGAAGTTTTTAAAGAAATGCAATCTGACCGAGTCAAACCAACCCCAGGATTGGGATTCAGCGACCCCCAAAACGTATAGAAATGTTTGTCTTGTCTGGTGGAAAACACCATTGTTTTTGTGTGCCTGTGTTTTTTTTTTTAAATCAGTAAACGGAGTTGAGAGGGGGCAAAAATGGTTCAATTAACCTGAAATTTGATATGCATAGTTTTTCAATTGAAACAACAAAGGGGGCTGCATATGAAAAATTAAAAAATGCGTTTTTTTGTAATGCCCCAATGTACACTCAGAAAATGTTACTGTAGTTTTAATACTGAATTTTATTTGAAAATACATATATTTTATTTATATCGCGACATTTGGTATTTATTACTTTACTTGTGATATTGATTACTACAATGTAAATATTGTATACATTAGCACAACACAACGTGCAAGCATGTTCTAGTAAAAATTACCGTAAAATTATCACAGTTATAGTAAGTTATAGTAAGGTATACATTAAGTTGTGTTGATCTAGTATAAAGTATGTTACAGTATTCAGTAAAATTAAAATCGGTAAATAATACAAAAATTTTGATTAGTAATAATACAGAGAAAAGTAATAAAATAGGATCCCGTTATTTTCTCAGTGTATATAATATATCAGTGTACTGTTTATACAATGTATAAATACTGTATATTATACATGTATCACAAAATCTACATGAAAAAAAAATCTAGGGTGGTTTAGGGTTTTGAGTTCAAATATCAGAGGCGCGCTCAGGTTGCCGCCAAGCCATCTAATTTGTATTTTTAAAATTCTTTTTGACCAAAATTTTAACTATTTTGCATAAGCGCACATGGGCATAGAAAAATAAAAAGTCGTTTTTTTATAGTTTGGCAACATAAATATTAATTTTCCCTATTTTGTTAGAGTTAAAACATATTTTATATTATTTTTTATTTTAATAATATATTTTTGCTCGCATGTTTTATTTTGTTACATTTTTATTTATTTTAAAATACATTTTGTCTTTTTTTATTTCAATATGTTTGATCTAAATAGCAAATACGTTAAAACAGCTAGTCCTTTTCAAATAGTTTCTAAAACTTTTAAAAGATTGAGCCTTATATTGGTAAGCCCGACCCAATAAAGTAAGATAATGAGTAAATATTATTTTTTTTGTGCAAATATATTTTGGAACATCAGATGTCAATGTCTAAATATTTAAAAAAATATTTTTTATCCAATACATACAGATAATAAGACAATTACCAGCTTTATTTTAAATAGATAAACTCAATAATAACCCCCGCGTGGCTTTTACTTTATTGAGTGGATAATTATTTATTTTACCCACTCAACTGTCACTTGTCAAATTATTTTCTTGTAAATGTCATTAAAATTTTTAATAAAAATATGAATTCCTAAGCTATTTATTGGATAAAACCTTGTAAGCCCTCTCGAAAATTAACCTGCTTGGCTGACGCCTCGCAGGTTAATTTTCTCATAGTTAATTTTAATGTTATGTTAATAATGCTACAAAGTTTTAAATATGTGGACTGCATGGAGCAATGTTCCACTGGAACACGAGGAAAGAGCATGGAAGTAAAGGAAAGGCCAAGAGTTTAAAGATTTAAATTATTAGTACTTAACATAAAGACATATTTGGACAATGTATCAAAATTAATGGAAAGCCCCTAGCACAAGCCAAAAGCTTATTTGGGACTCTTCGTGGCTCTGAAATAGAATCCTAAATAAATAAATGAAATAAATAACATACACTTTTAAGAAATTTATTTGAGAATCCTTTTTAAAGGGAGTGAATGAATAATTTATTTTTTTATTTCGTATTTTAATAATAAAGGTGTTCAAAAAATAATTAATTCAATTTTTCATTTCATACAATATTTAAAACATTAACGGATTTTTTCCAAGTCAACAAGTCTAGCCGATATTTTTCTTCTTGACATAGTAAACTCCTCGCGTCAATCAAAAGCGCAGGTACCACCGCACCATGGTTAAACTTTATATTTTATTATTTATATACTTTATTATTTTCTTAAAATTATTTAGGTGTAGCGTAATAAACAACAATTTTTGTACAAGTAAATGAAATTCCAAAAATCAACGAATATTTTAAGTGGTCATACTTTAAACAGCTATTGTTAAATTTGAAATTTTTTCGTTAGGCTAAGATTGAGCCTTATAATGGTAAGCCCCACCCAATAAAATAAGATAATGAGTAAATATTGTCTATTTTGTGCAAATATATTTTGGAACTGTGATGTCAATGTCTAAATATTTTAAAAAATATTTTGTAATTTAATTTTAATGTTATGTTAATAATCCAAGAAAATTTAAAGATTTAAATTATTAGTACTTACTTAAAATAAATAAATATTTGGTCAATGTATCAAAATTAATGGAAAGCCCCTAGCACAAGCCAAAAGCTTATGTGGGACTCTTCGTGACTCTGGAATACAATCCTAAATAAATAAATAAAATAAATTACATATATTTTTAAGAAATTTATTTGAGAATCCTTTTTAAAGGGAGTGAAGGAATAATTTATTTTTTATTTCGTATTTTAATAATATGACATTTATTTCCGCCATGTTGGATCCCCCATTTTCTTAAAAAAAATAATATCATTTTCGTATTAAGCTACCTCAAAAAGCCCCATGGGGCCCATATAGAGCTAAATTGATTTTGGGCCAACTTTTTCGAAAATTCCACCACTGTGTGCAGGTCAATAATCGAATAGATACTCCTCACAAATAATTAAGAGAAATGAGTGCTAGCTATAAAAAAATGGTTTGAAAAAATAGTTTTTCTTGGCCCTTTCAACCTTAGGATGGGACCGAGAGGGTTAAAAACTAAAAAAAAAACAGTATACACCAAGTCCTGAAACTAAGTTTTTTTTTGTTCCTAGACTTACAATTCAAAGTATTGGCATACAAATAAATTATTCTCCTTTAGATTTTTTCATGCTCACTAAATGAAGTAAAATTATACCTGACACATTGTGCGCCAAGTACTAAAAAAGTCCAAATAAGAACTGTGGTAAATATTATATTCTTGTCTGACAACTCGCCCCTGAGCCGAACAAAAAAGTCCAACCTAAGCTCAATCGATCACCCGAATTACGTAAACGCCCACAAACGTTGAAAAATAATCCCCAATAATAGAGTATCTCTTCTAATTAAAATAATAATTGAACAGAAGGTTCTGTTCTTTATTTTTATTGGACTGGGTTTAAACCGTTTTCAGTGCAGCTTTTCTTTTTTTTTTAAGAATTGACTGTATCATAATTTAAAATTTGTAAAAGACCCTTTCAGTGGTGGTAGTACTATACTACTTTGTTCTTAAAAAAATCAGTGTATCCAATACTAAAAAACTGAGACAATAACATACATACATACATACAAAGCGGTCCAAAAGTCACCCCCCCCCCCATCTTAACTTTTGAACGAGTTTAGATACCGACTTCAAATTTAGAACTCTTAAATAAGACAACTTAAACTATCTTTAAGCATATATTTGATACTTTTAGCTCTAAAAATGTGGGCAGGGGGGCATGGGGCTACATTTTTTTAAATAGAAAGGTGAGATACATCATTTTAAAGCTTATAAAATTCTCCATTTAACTGTATATTTTTTATTTTTTTTAAACATTTTTTTTGGGTTTAAAATAGGGTTGAAAATGGGTATTTTTGTCAAAATTTCTCTAAAAAATCCAAACAATTTTTTAAAAATGCCTAATTTCATAATGAAAAAAAGTAAATTATACTTTTCAACTAATTTTAGTTGACATAAATAAAAATTAACGAAAAAAAACTTAAAAATTTATTTTTTTAGCACAAAAAACTGAAAAATCAAAACCTTAAAAAAACATGTTTAAAAAATTTAAAAATGTATGGTTATATAGAGAATTTTAAAGACTTTAAAATGATGTATCACACGACCCCCCTTTCCATTTAAAAACATTTCCCCCCATGCCCCCTTGCCCACATTTTAAGAGATAGAAGTATCAAATATATGCTTAAAGATAGATTAAGTTGTCTTATTTAAGAGTTCTAAATTTGAAATCGATGGGGGGGGGGGGTGACTTTTGCACTGTATAGTTGATAACATTATTACAAAATTAATTTAGTTTTATTCAGTACACTAGTAAAGTTTTTTTTTTAATTTACGTGATCATAGTACTAGTACTAGTACTACTATAGTAGTGGGATCATTACACTTCTCGATCAGTACTCTACAAAAAAAAAATATATTTTTTTAATTGCTTGGGAGCTTTTAGTTGCATCTGACTATATTTGATGAGCTGATTTCTAAACCTTTTTTCGTTTTTAGTTGTAGTAAAAAAATTATTAATGTCTAATTAATTTCTTTTTTACGGTGGATTGGTTCTCTATTAATAGTGATCTAACCCAAAAAAACTGATTTCAGATACCTTTACTCGTTGGTTTTTAATAGGCTTCTAAATTCAAAAAAATTGTTTTTTCGCTTTTTTTGGATATATTTTGATAAAAAATTTACATAAATACTAAAGATACGACTCTAATTTTTATATGCAATACAAAACATATATGTGCAGTTTATAAAAATAAAAAAGTTTTAGGTTTAATCTAGTGACGGAGATTTTACCGGGGTTTATCGAAAAAAAAAACAAAAATATTGAGGTATTTTATTTATTTTTAGAAGATCAACCCTTGGAATAAACTATATTATGAAAAAAACAAAACGAAAAATTAAAAAAAAAATCTCCTTGCTTAAAAACATTAAAACAACATTAAATAAACATTCAAAATATTGTTGTTCTGCTTTCAATAAACCTCCGTAAAATTTCCGCTACTGGATTAAATCTAAAACCTTTTCTAGTTTTACAAACCTCACATGTGTGTTAGTGTTGCTTATAAAAATCAGAGCCATATCTTTAGTATTTATACAAAATTTTCATGAAAATATAGAGAAAAAATACGAAAAAATCACCACCCAACAACGAACCAAGCAAATTTTTGAGTGTTGCGCAGTGTTATCAATGGTCGACAATAAAATCTAATATATCTTGTCAGGTGTATTTTATCCAACGAACTAATAACTCTTCTTTTTAGAATACGCATATCGTTAAAATAAAGTATCGCCAACATCTCGGTTTGTAAACAAATAGTAGGTATATTCAGGCCTGATCAATAACAATTACCAGTAACTTGTATTGTTGTCTCTGTTAGAACAAAGATGTGCGAGTAAGACAGACGAATGTTTATGTTACCGACGTTTTTATCAGTTTTAACGAATGAAGTGCCTATTCTAGAGGGAAGAGTTATTAGTTCGTTGATTTTATTTCAAATATAGACTTTTTTGCGAAACTCATTAATGGTTTTAAGTTTACAGATATCTATTGTTTTCATAGCCATGTCATTTCATGGTTCATTTTATTTATTTACATTGGGTGCTAGTTTCGTAGGGTTATTCTATGCCATCTATAATAAACTTTACTTTCTCAACATTTGAGTTTTTTTACTTAAATTATTTTTATTTACTTTTTTTTCTCAATTATTATCCACCTCCAACTTAGGCTTAAAAAATGTTTAAATTATTTTTATTTTATATTAATATACTTAATTATATTTCTACTCTTTATTTTTTTGAACAATTTATATTTACTGCTGGTATTATCAACGTTATCATTATTGTATTATGAAGTATACACTGACGAACATAATATAAAAGCAATTAATAAGTTTAGTAACAGCCTTAATGTTTGAATAGTACCACGTTTATTTTTTATACAGGGTTTCTGGTTTTAAATTGAAAGCCGCATTTTAAATGTATAAAAAGCAGCAAACACCCTGCATACAAAAAACTTAATCTCCCTTTTCCCTTATAAAAAAATCTAAATAATATGCAAAAACAGCTCAACCTGCGAAATTCATGAAAATTACAGTTAGGATTCCCATGATCGATCAGCGCAATTTGCACCAAGTGTCAAGTAATCACAAGGCCAGAAAAAAACACTCTCTAGTACAATAGACCAATAAATCTTTGTTCGTGTGTATGTGTGTGTGTTTGTAAGTCATGTGTTGAACGCGTCGTGCCCCAGTAATACGAAGACGTCGTATGATGGATTGCCAAATAGATATTTTAGAATGACAGATAAATGGGAAGCATCCAACGATACATATAAGTTTATCAGAATTTGGGTACAGTTGATCCAGGGATGCAAGTATAGAAATATAGGGTAGAAAGTGTCAATGATCTTGAAATTGAAAAAAAATAGACGTTAAGTTATGCCTAAACGAATTTGTGTAAAAATTATTAAAAATATATAATCTATAAAAATTTGAACTTTATCTGTCAGAAAGATTTTTTTGTCATCCTTCTTGAGAATCACCAGTACCCTATCTTCCGTAGATTAGGGGCTGTCCATATATTACGTAACGCGCCTAGGGGGGGGGAGGGGTCAGAGAAATTGTTACAGTTTGTGACAGGGGAAAGGGGAGGGGGTTTAGGTAAACGATACGTAACGGAATTTAATAAATTTAATGTTTATTTCCTAAGTTTGGCAGATGTATTTTTATTTCAACATAAATTACTATTTAGTGGCCCATAATTCCCTTTTTCACACAAAAATTGAGGAAACTATGCATATTTAAATAATATTGTAATCAGTAAAAAATCTGTTGACATTGAAATTAAAAAAAAATCTTACGGCCCTGTTCTTGCGTGATCTTGCCGATGAATCATCGGCGATCATACATTTTCGCGCCGAATGTGTACTCACAGAACACCAATGTGTGTACTATTTTGTGTACCTGTGCATAAACAATATACGTGTTATATGTGACACTCAGTGTAAAAAGAGGTACCTAGTATTTTTTCCCTGTGTGATATTGATTATGAATATTTTTTTAAAGTTTAAGTGATTTTTTCGTGTAATTTTTTTTTAAGGTTATGTTATACTATATTTTAGGTTCATGTTTGTTTTGTCGAGAAAAACGAATCTAGTGAGAATACAGTTAAATTTATTGCGAAACAAAATTTTTATATTGTTACGCGTTACACAGGGGGGGGGGGGGAGTGTGGTAAATGTGACAGTTTTTTACACAGGGGGGGTCAATTTTTTGAAAATTGAAAAATTGCGTTACGTAATATATGGACAGCCCCTTATATAAAGGTATGGTGACATCTATGATATTATATCTATTCACTGGCTTCCAAAGGGTTAATATTTAGAAATTTTTCTCATAAGTTTTTCTAAATTACGTCAAAAAAAAAAAATCTAAAACCAGTTCTGCTTTTAGTACTCGGTATTGTATTTGTTTCACAAAAACCAATTTGATGCAGTTTCCCTGATATAGTTGACTTGAAATAATTTTGAAAAATCAATTTTATTTAAATAATTTATTGTTTATCCTATGCTTTAAAAATATAGGTAATTTTATTAAAGTTGTAATAAAAAGTAAATGTAAGAATATCATTAATATTAAAAACCGTATTCAAAAAGCTAAGATGCCACACTGACAAAAGAAACCTCAGACGGCGTAGAAAAAAAAAACAAATCACCTTTAATACTAATAATAATAACAGATCTGAGATGAATCTTCGTCTTAGACGATCAATCACGGGATTACGAGCTAATAAAAACATTCCAGTTGCAGTGGCTGTTGATGGCTCTCCCTTCTGTAGGAGACCCCCAAGCAGCCTACTTCTTGCGATTCAACTACTAGATAGGGTGATATAAACTATTCTCTTTATTTTTTTTTCTGTCAGTTTTCATTTAAGTTTGCGTTTCTCACTTAAATAATAAAAGTATCATTTTCTGTTACGGCATCATACATACATACATACATACATACATGTTTGTTTAACCTCGTACTATTCTACTTAATTAAGCATCCCCTAAGTCTAGGACTTGTGTGGGCTAGTAGTAGAGGGAACCACCTTCTTATACTGACTTTCGAACCAGTTTCTAGGGAGTGTCCGTTTCACTTATCGCCTTCGCCAAATTTCAATTCAATTATTGACTAAAAAAGGCAAATTGGCGCCAGTGAGAATCAAACTCACGCTAGTAGGCTTTCTATGCATACGCGCTAGCCACTACGGTATGCCTCCCATCATATTTTAAATTATGCCCAGCTATGAATCATGTGGTCCCACACTAGTACTAGTACCATCCGCCATGGTACCTACTAGTACTAGTGCCAGGACCAACAAGGTAGAAAATCTGTGGCCAGTACCCAACTTGGCAATTGGCAATAAAACTTTCTAGTAGCAAGTTTTAGTTTGCTTACCAAACCACATTTTATTACCCTGTGGATTTGACTGATAGTGAATATTATTACTGGGCATTGTAATCAATACTGCAGAATATTATGTATATTATATTAATAATATTTAATATAAATTGATTATGGTTATTTTTTAGCAGTTTGATGTTAAAAATTCCGCAAACAGATGTTGCAACTGCTTCTTTATCAATTTTTCACAGGTGTCTTCAGGCAAGCATAGGTTTGACAAAAATGTCACCAAAAACTGTTTAGGGGACTTTGTAGTAGATGTACTGGAGATCATAGAAATGCATCCAACAAAATCGTAGCTGCTCACTTAAGGCATTTATTCAATTTTATATATTTAATTACACATGTAGTGATGAAAATTGAACAACAGCTTTCCTTAAATGATTAATGTAGCTAGGATCTTCTAAATGGTTTATTTTATATCTATTCCAATAAGTAAAGAATTTTTTGTGAACAGATTCACCAGCCTGTTCTGACCATAAACCTAGTCCTTTATTTTTCAGCAATTGTAACCAGTCTTGAAGGTGATGGATAATTACATGAATTTTCAAAGTTTCAGATACACCCGTTGCTTTGAAACATTTCGATAACATATTTATATCTGCTTGACAATCATAATCTGAAGGAACCTTCCCAGTGGTGAAGCATTTTTCAACAATTTTGTTCATGATTTGGAAGGCGGATATAAAAGGAATAACTTGAAGTACTCCTACATCCTTAACAATTTCCATATCGGTAAGCGCGTTGCTCTCTTTTAATGGCTTTTATTGTCATACCTTCGCGCAAATCTTTCAAGGTGATAAAACAGTACGGACACGGATAAGTGGCTGTAGCCGTTTGCTGGCCATTGATCAACAGTAAAAGTTTAAAATCGCAAACAAATTTAAAAGCAATTGCATTAAGATTCGTTAATCTAAACATCAACTCAACATTTTGATAAGTTTCTTTTACTTGAGGTACAAGGCAAAGCATTATAAGTCGATTAACACTTGTTAATTTTCCTTTCTTTCCAATGGACCCTCCATCAACGTAACGACTTCTCTTACTTTCGATTTCCATATGATCCTTTTCTTCCTCTTCCTGTTGAATTAATTCTGTATTATCTAAACCGCTATTTAAATCCTCCGCGGAGGTCAAGGTTTTTTCAAAATATGTATTACCATTCTCCCATAGAACTATTCGCCCGATTTAAATAAAGGTTTAGATAATACAGAATTAATTCAACAGGAAGAGGAAGAAAACGATCATATGGAAATCGAAAGTCCAAACGAAGAAGATGATAATATGTATGTCATCGAGAAGTGCATCATCCGAGAACTCCATCTACTCCAAGGATTCGTCAATCATTTATTTTGGGATGGTCTTGTGCCGCTACTTGGACGTGATAAAGCCTTACTGTGGCCCAAAAAACTAAATTTAATCTCTAAAAGTTATCACGGCGAGATCTTTGAAGGGAATGCCTGCCGAAAACTTTTAAAAGAGAGCAACGCGCTTACCGATCTGGAAATTGTTAAGGATGTAGGAGTACTTTAAGTTATTCATTTTATATCCGCCTTCCAAATCATGAACAAAATTATTGAAAAATGCTTCACCACTGGGAAGGTTCCTTCAGATTATGATTGTCAAGGAGATATAAATATGTTATCGAAATGTTTCAAAGCAACGGTTGTATCTGAAACTTTGAAAATTCATGTAATTATCCATCACCTTCAAGACTCGTTAAAATTGCTGAAAAATAAAGGACTAGGTTTATGGTCAGAACAGGCTGGTGAATCTGTTCACAAAAAAATCCTTACTTATTGGAATATGGGAGATTTAGCTCAGCGGTCAATGGCATCGATATAGCCTGACACTGATCTAATGATCGTGAGTTCAAACCTCACTGGCGCCGATTGCCTTTTTCAGTTAATTAATAATTTAAATTTGGCGAAGGCATACTCCCTAGATATATTGGTTCGAAAGTCAATTAAAGCCAGTGGTTCCCTCTACTACCAGCCCACACAAGTCCTGGACTTAGGGGATGCTTAATTAAGTAGAATAGTACGAGGTTAAAAACAAACAAACAAACATAAAATAGATATAAAATAAACCGTTTAGACGATCCTAGCTACATTAATCATTTAAAGAAAGCTGTTGTTCAATTTTCATCACTACATGTGTAATTAAATATATAAAATTGAATAAATGTCTTAAGTGAGCAGCTACGATTTTGTTGGATGCATTTCTATGATCTCCAGTACGTCTACTACAAAGTCCCCTAAACAGTTATTGGTGACATTTTTGTCAAACCTATGCTTGCCTGAAGACACCTGTGTTTTGCATATGCGAATATTTTCATAAAAAAATTGAAATTGAAAATTTTATTTTCATTATTGTATTTAATCCAATGTATTGGAACAATCATGAACATGTTTACCATCATCTTCGAATTTTTTATTACATATCTGCTTAAACTGAATTTAGGATAGGTAATAAAAACGTTTTAAAGAAGTTTGAAAGGAAGTTATGAAAAATGTTTTTAACTAAAATCAAATTTAAAAAATAGGCTTTTTTTTCCACCCTACTGCCTAGCCAGCTGCTGCCCGAATGCATATTTTTCATCCTGAATTTGATTTCGCGATTCCGCCGCCAACGTTGATATCCTGTCTGTCTATTTCTTTTTTTTTCTGTTGAATCCTGCTGGTTGACTTTGATATTATAAAATGTGTTCCAAAACGTTTACCACATCAAGTTTGGGGCAACTGTTTGTCCCGCTCTATCCCTAGGAAATTCTTTCCTTGCAATGGTTGACCACTTTATTTCAATAGTTTCCTATGGTACCCAATTCAAGAGAACTTTGTGATTCACATAAAATATTATTGTAATATTACATATTATTGGATAATTTGATGAAAGATAGACTGATATGCTTTTGTTTCTTGGTAAATATAATATTGTTCCAAGAAAAATATTACTTGTCTCCATACATGCATATATGAGAGTGTTTTTTGACATCCTGTATAAAAAATCTCCATGGAAACAGTAATACCTGCTGATGTGATTTGATGAAAAATGTATCGAAAAAATATATTTATCTTTTGATCTTGGGGAGAAAATTTAATAATATACAACAAGTCGCATTACAATAAAAATACACAAAATAAATACAAAATACCATAGAGTAGCCATTTTTACGGGGGGTAGATAAAGGACTGCAGCTCCCCGTCAAGCTTAAATAACACAGGTCTGCGACACTAATTTAAATTAAAAATAACAAAGATTTTTGTTTAACTAATCAAACTGAAATAAATCAAAAATTCAAAGAAATTTTCAAAAATTTAATTTAAAAATTTTAAACTTTGCCGCTTAATTTTCTAGTGTTTTAATTTGTAATGTTTTTAGTTCCATATACTTTTTAATTGTCATTATGTCAAAAATGTTTTGTTTATTTATATATTTCTTATTTTAATCTGTGCAACTTTTTAACTGTGATGTTCCCATATTTTTAATCTACCTCTCATTCTGTTGTAATCAGCTCTGACGAGTAAGTACCCCTTGTAAATTTACTTATTTATTATTTATTCCTAACCTTACTTTCATAGCCCCCTAATTTTTGTTATCTTACTTTTCAGAGCTAAGCCCTGAAGATGATCCTTTGATCGAAAGCGCTAGGCCTATTTTAAATACATATATATGCTGAAATACAAATTCATTTTTACTTTATTCTACACAGCCTACAAATCAAAAATTAAATATTGTTAAGTTGTTCCTATTAATAAATAATTTTGAAATTAAAATATTTATTTACATGAACTAAATATTTACTGACTCAAATAAAATTAATTTCTCACTACCAAATAATTTAATTGGCCGTATCCAAATAAATCAAAATTGTCTTGTTTTATCAGTGTACAACCAGAAATCTGGAAAGGTCAGCAACAAAACTTAGATTTTAATGATTTGGTAAACACAACAACTTGTCTTGTTGCCCTTACCAGATTTATGGTTGAAGCAACTAGAAATATAGTTGAATATGAAGAATTACATATAGAAATATAGTTGTTCCATACTGCCCCAATCAGAACTGTTTTTTCAATGTTGTGATTTGTAGAAAAAACCTTTTAGAAATAACTTTGTTTGCTCTAAAACCAAAATACGATATTTCCAGTACAGCCATTGAGTAAAGTTACTAAATAAATATTTAATATATTAGCTTTATATAGAAATATATAAAATTACTAAATAAATTTTCCTTTGTTATAATGTTAAAAAGTAATTTGGATATCGTCGGTAACACTGCAGTGTGTGGTATACAAAAAAAAACATTTGCTCTTTGTATTAGGCCATCGGATGGGTAGGCTGTGTATTTTTGGTAAATTACAAGGGTTAAAAAGTTGCCAGGACAGATCCTCCGGGGGGACCTTCAAACTTTGTAAAATATGAGATTAAAGTCGAGTTGCTTTTCACCCGTGAAACGAGCAACATGTACTTCTGGCAAGAATTAGATAATCCGTTAATCGCGTTTAATTTTTAGCAACAAGTGTTTTAGTATAGTTATTTATTTATTTATTTGCTATCTTAGATATGCCCTGGATTCGATTTTATATATTTTATAGTAATTGTATGGATGATGTGCAGTAAAATGATGAACATGTGAATATATTGGAGTAAGAAGGGAATTTTATGTTATTCAATCATTTATAATGCTGATAAATTTTGATTTGGAAGCAACTAACACGTGAAGAAGTTTTTTTACGTACAGAATTTTTTTTTGTATACTCTATAATTAAAACAGGAGTGGGCATGGTGCCAAGCTAGACAAGAACCACTCTTGGTGAATTGAGTAACTAAGAGGGATCTGGCTAATCTCATTGAGAAAAGGCCAAAAAAAAAGGAAAAAGAAGAAGAAGAGATTAAAGTCAAAAACTACATAATCAAATAACACATGAAACTCACTTTTACATGCGAAGCTACTACTTTTTCCAAAGCACGTAGTTTTGCGTTAAAAGTTGTAGAATCGCGTAATTTGGCATATATTTTATTAATAAGTAATTTTAGGACCATGCTTAGTTATAATTATCGAACTAACTATAAATATAATTAATTTTATGTCTACACTGCGCATGCGTAATTATAACTGGGTGACGTAAGCTTTCGCTGTGTAGTCATAATAGTATATTATTTACCAAGTGAGAAAAGTTTAACATTTTTGACCTGAGTCAAATTGCAGGATGAGCGCGCTAGTGCGAAGCCCACAAGACGCGGTCTAAAATGTTAAATCTTCACTTACGTGAAAACTATAGTATTTTTTCACTACCACTACAATTAATTAGCTATTTATTTATTTATTTTACTAAAATTTAATCACCAAGCTACTTTCTTTAGTTAATTTTTCTTCAAGTTCTTCCCTCTTCAATACAACTCTGCCTACTGATTTTAATGAAACGGAAAACCCTACAGTACCCCACATCTTTGATACAAATTCTTCTCATACAGAACACTCAGAAACTTTAACACATAATAATTTAACAGTAAATAAGAGAAATAAATATACCAATAACATCACCTGCTCATATAAATATGTTCTGCCGAAATTGTACAATTAACTATAATTTTTATAAGTAGTTTACAAAATTACTAATTACTTTTGTTAAATTTTGGTCATAAATGTCATTTAAAAAAATAAAAAAGGCATATGCAATCCATAAAACATTGTCGTTTTACGAGTTGAATATCTAATATCTAATATATCGTCCACTAAAGGCTCTAGTTGTCTAACTCCAAATTTTTCAAAAATGAGATTTTTATCAAATTTGCTTCATTATCTGATTACCAACATACTTCAAAAAAAAAAAAAGTTGCATTAAACCAATATCAGCCTCAAAAAATGCAAAAATGTAAATATTTTAAGTCGCTTAGTGTCTAACTCCATCATATGATTGTGAGAAAACAATTAAATGAGAACTGTCACTAAAGTCAAACTATTTCACGACAACAGGGGATCCCGTTTCAAATATTTGTTAATTTACTGTTTGATGATAATTATAATTATTGCCATTAATAATGTATATATATTATGCCTACCTAGTAGTAATATTATATATTAAATATAAAAATATAAATTTTTTGTAATAATATTACGCGATATAATACGATAGGTATCCTCTTTTATCTTCCCTTGGAGTTAGACCATTAGTGAATTTAGATTTTGTGGTTAAAATTTAATTTTCAAATAATTTATATAAAATAGATAACAATGAAAAGTTTTAAATACATTAACACATTTCAAACATTTTTACCTGTGAACAAGCTAGTTTTAAAGTTCTAAATTGCTATAATTAAGTTTTAAATCGTTTTTTACGTTTCCTGAAAAATATGACGTTTTGGAGTTAGACCGTTAGAGCCTTTAGATGACGATATGGGGGTTATACCTCCAGTAATCTATGATCTTTACGGTAATCTATGAATTGTATCTATGGTTGAATATGATGGATCAATGATTTTCACTTTTCGAAGTGTTTTTTTGTAAAACATGTTTTATAGGTACTAATTTAGTTAATATTTTTTAATTTATCATGCAATAAATAAATTTGGTGCCCAAAGACACTTGTAAATAGCAATGTGATTTAATAATTATGTGAAACGTCAGATGCCAAGACAGGTGATAAAAATTCATTATTAACCATGGTGCAATTTCATTGTTTTTAGAACCTCTGACGTCATAGGTAGAGAAATAATATTTCAACCAATGAAAAGAACAGTAATTAAGATGTGCTTTTAGGCTGGTGGTGAAAAAAATTAATTATATTTCTAGTACGTTCGTTAATTATTACCAACTATGCACAGAAGAGACCCAAAATTACTTATATTTTTTATTAGCTTAGTTCATTTTTGCATAAACTAACCTATACGCGATTCTACAACTATTAACGCTAAACTACGCGGTTTGGAACATGAATTTTGACAGAAGTTAGTTTTCGTAAAAACTCGAGGAACGTAGTTTCCGCCACAGACATACCTAATGCAGTTTTACCGACGATATTCTAATACAGTAATCGGAAAATCTTTTATCGTGACAGGTGAACGTTGCAATTAGATTAAAACACTTGCGTAGCCAATGAAAAGCTTCGTAGCTACCTGCGTGTTAATCAAATTATAAAATCAATCAAAGCTAAATTTAGCTTTTCTTTGGGGATTTTATGCACTACAGATTAAAGTTGATCAAGTAATACACGAAAATTCAAAAAATGTTTTGTAAAAAAAGTAAAAACTGAACAGTTAAAAATTGATGGAGTAAGTGTATGAAAATATTTAATTATCAAAATTTATTTAGAGGAAATACAGTTTTTCGGGTTGTCCGGAAATTGTAGACAGGTCAGCAAATTTTTAAAGTTGATGACCTTTTCTATATTAGTCGATATTTTGCATAAGAAAAACTATTTTGCTAGCCGAAAAAGTTGAGCTTTTTTTTTCTTTTTTAATTAGTTTAAATTAGTCATCAGTTTTTTTGGAGACAATTTTTTTTTCGTCAGTCCGCTAATGTATCACCTACAAAAAACCTCCGAACGCCCCTGAGTAAATGTTTCCACATAATTCAGCTTTAATTTAACGAAATATTTTCTTAAAAATAATAAAGACCTAGTTTAAGGTAATAATTTTTTTTATACTAGGTAGAATTCTATGTTCTAGAACGTACATAACACATAAACAAAAAAAAAAGTTCTGTTTCCCCTGACGAGACAAACATTTCTATATAATTATTTTTATACGTTTTTGTGGTCGCTGAATCCAAATCTGGGATTGGTTTGACTCGGTCGTGTTGCATTTCGTTGATAACCTCAAAAAAGTAATGATATGTGTTTCAACTGTCATTACTTTTTTGAGGTTAGTAACGAAATCAACCCCATATTCGGATCCCAAAAACGTATAGAATTTTTTGTCTCGTTTGGGGAAACAGGCCTTTATTTTTTTGTGTGCCTGTGTTATCATGTATTTAATCCGAGTTTCCGAATTTCAATTTCTGCACCTAGAGCAATATTGATTTTTTCTATTAGGGAACGTTCAAGTACTACGTAACGCAAATTTTGATCATTTTCGACCCCCCCCTGTAACGCTATTTTCCTATACCATGTAACGATATAAATCGTCACTTTGTAATATAGCAAGGGTTAATTAAACTATTCGTTTACTTACGTTATAATTTATGTTTATTTTGTATATAAATAGTTACGTACGTACAGAACTATTTTGTATCTGGGACTATTTTGTAGCAGGAACTGAATTCTAACCATATGAGTCTCTATTCCATAGTTCTACCTGAAAATAACATAAAGAAAACATAATTAGAATATGATTTTTAATAATAAAGAATCATATGACTTATTTCTCTATAATACATTTGTCTATGGACTTACCTGGTTTTTATATGTTTCAGAGTCTATTGAGGGTTGGATTTCACTGGTTTTCATCTGTAGCTTGTCTCTCCTGGAAAGTTTCGTATGCTTATTCCTTCGGGATAATCTAGAATTTGTTGAAAATAGTTTGCTGGAACTGCTCACTTAGATTCAGTATTTTGTTTATACTTAGTTCACAGGGCACTTAGTATTCTGTTCGTATTTTTATTAGTTTTGCTGATAAACAATAAGTATTGTTTATATTTGTTTCTTAGAGTAATATTTTGAGGTTAGATATCACTAATACGGATTTATTAGGAAATTTTCTTTTAATTAGTTATTATTTTTGGTGTAGTTTCCGTTACCTTTATTAGGAATCCTATACGGTAAAACTGTAGTTGATAATGACTTGCATAGATGTCGCTAATAGTTCAGAAATAGTATTTTATTTACCTGAAGGGTTCATACTAGTGAATAAGGTCGATTTTCCTGCTTCTTGAAGCAACTTTGTTACAAAATGGTGGTATATTGACGAGTGTTTATTTTCTGTAATCATCGAAGTAATCCTTCATGTATTTTTATTTCAAGTTAGTGAAAATGAATATTTAAACAATGCGGAAGATATTGTAACTGTTATTTTCTACAATTACGCATTTATAACGTTTCGATGGACATCGAAGACTTAGTATGACATCACCATTAATTAATTAATTAAGCACCATTACTCACCATTTCTATACCATTAATATGGAATTACATTAATTTAAGTTGAAGTTTATTTTGGTATATTTGATATACAAGTTCTCCGCATGGAGTGATGTTCTGTTGGAACATGGTTCTGTATTTTTCGGCATAGATAAATTCTATATGACCGTCTAGCAGACAATTTTACATTGGACATAATTTTCAAAAGTATATTTTATCCCGGACAACATTTTCAATAGCACATTTTATCCTGGAAGATGATTTTTCCAAAGTAGATGGGACAGCCTATATTTTTTTTCTTTCATTTGAGAAATGAATTCATCAGCATAGGGGAGACTTGCACAGATGGAGACGATGGAATTCATACCTCATGGATTTTGCAGAAACCAGCTAAGTACTCTTTCTGAAAACTTTTGAAAGCAATATTTCATATTTTAAATTCTTTTATTTCAATATTCTTATAACTGTAAACTTTATCAGATCTGATATAGTATTGTTTAATACTATATGCCCTTCTGGCTTTTGTTCATTTTTAGGTACTTATTTTTTTAAAAACATTTAATCTCATTTATTAATTATTAAATATCATACTTTTGATTAAATGATTTCTAATTTAAGCATGACTTTTATACACTGCAAGAAATGATTGCTGTTTACATACATTTCTTGGTGCTTGCTGAACTTCATGTTTTCTTTATACATTTAAGTCGAATGATTTCTGAATTTAGTAATTTTTATTAAGATTTCTTTAATTATATCTTAATATAATTACACATATTTTTTATATATATTAATACATTACTTGATGTGCTTTCATTAAGTTTATTTATAATAAATTTCTCAAATGAATTATCTTATTTTATTTAGGGGTTATATTTTCTCAAACTGAAAAGCTTAAGTATTTACACTAGGTTGTTACTTACCTAAAGGAGTAAAAGCTAAAGTAACTGGCGCCCCTAACAACAATAATCAATTCTTTCTATTTTTCCCTTGCCCATACCCATTGCTCCGCTGTCAAAACTAGCCGTTGGCAGTGAACGTATTAATTACGGTACAACCATTAACATGGGTTTAACACTCCAAAATGACCCCCACCCCCCGCCCCCCTAGGAGCGTTACATAATACTTGAACGTTCCCTTAGGAGTTAATTTTCTAAACTTGATTTTCCTGAAACTGCAATAATTTTTGTTGGACAAAATTCAGCATTATTTTGCCAATGGATAAAAAACGAAAACATGTGGCATGTGGCAAAGATTATAAAATATATAATTATAATGTTAATAGAATTCTAGAAGATAACACATTATTTATTAAATAAGTACTTACCCATATGTTTTCACACATTTAAAAAATATAAAAACCGCTACTAGTAATGTAAACTTTTAGTGTATAAATTAATGTTGCTTTCAAAAATGGCGATTTCAAAGGCTACTTTTTTTTGCGGTTAATTTTCATATTTTTCCTTAAAAAAAGGAAAAGATGTTAGTTCGTCAAAGAATAGTAATTATATACCAATGTAGAGAAGACACTTTTTATAGCCGAGTTTATTATTATATTATATAAGGAAAAATATGAAACATTAAGAGGACAAGATGTTAGTTCGTCAAAGAATAGTAATTATATACCAAGGTAGAGAAGACACTTTTTATAGCCGAGTTTATTATTATATTATATAAGGAAAAATATGAAACATTAAGAGGAAAAGATATTAGTTCGTCAAAGAATAGTAATTATATACCAAGGTAGAGAATACACTTTTTATAGCCGAGTTTATTATTATATTATATAAGGAAAAATATGAAACATTAAGAGGACAAGATGTTAGTTCGTCAAAGAATAGTAATTATATACCAAGGTAGAGAAGACACTTTTTATAGCCGAGTTTATTATTATATTATATAAGGAAAAATATGAAACATTAAGAGGAAAAGATATTAGTTCGTCAAAGAATAGTAATTATATACCAAGGTAGAGAATACACTTTTTATAGCCGAGTTTATTATTATATTATATAAGGAAAAATATGAAACATTAAGAGGAAAAGATGTTAGTTCGTCAAAGAATAGTTATTATATACCAAGGTAGAGAAGACACTTTTTATAGCAGAGTGTATTATAATATTATATAATGTTTCGTATTTTTAAGGAAAAATATGAAACATTAAAAGGATTAGATGTTAGTCCGTCAAAGAATAGTAATTATAATCCAAGGTAGAGAAGACACTTTTTACAACCCCATATTCGAATCCCAAAAACGTATAGAATTTTTTGTCTCGTTTGGGGAAACAGGCCTTTATTTTTTTGTGTGCCTGTGTTATCATGTATTTAATCCGAGTTTCCGAATTTCAATCTCTGCACCTAGAGCAATATTGATTTTTTCTATTAGGGAACGTTCAAGTACTACATAACGCAAATTTTGATCATTTTGGACCCCCACCCCCCCTGTAACGCTATTTTCCTATACCATTAACATGGGCTTAACACTCCAAAATGATAGAATTCTAGAAGATAACACATTATTTATTAAATAATATAAAAACCGCTACTAGTAATGTAAACTTTTAGTAAATAAATTAATGTTGTTTTTAAAAATGGCGATTTCAAAAGCAACTTGTTTTTTTTTTGCGGTTAATTAAGATCCAGCAAACATTTTACTTTATTATTAATACCGCTGTTTAAATAATAAGAAGAAATGTGCTAGTAGTGAAAAAAATAATATATAAACTACAGTAGAGAACACTATTATAGCCTAGCTCTCTTATATTATTCTTCGATGCGGGATATAATATACGCTCGGCTATAAAAAGTGTCTTCTTTAGCTTGCTTTGGCGAACTAACATCTTTTCCTTTTAATGTTTCATATTCTTCCTTAAAAAAGGAAAAGATGTTAGTTCGTCAAAGAATAGTAATTATATACGAAGGTAGAGAAGTCACTTTTATAGCCGAGTTTATTATTATATTATATAAGGAAAAATATGAAACATTAACAGGAAAAGATGTTAGTTCGTCAAAGAATAGTTATTATATACCAAGGTAGAGAAGACACTGTTTGTAGCAGAGTGTATTATTATATTATATAAGGAGAAATATGAAACATTAAGAGGAAAAGATGTTAGTTCGTCAAAGAATAGTAATTATATACCAAGGTAGAGAAGACACTTTTTATAGCCGAGTTTATTATTATATTATATAAGGAAAAATATGAAACATTAAGAGGAAAAGATGTTAGTTCGTCAAAGAATAGTAATTATATACCAAGGTAGAGAAGACACTTTTTATAGCCGAGTTTATTATTATATTATATAAGAAAAAATATGAAACATATAGAGGAAAAGATGTTAGTTCGTCAAAGAATAGTAATTATATACCAAGGTAGAGAAGACACTTTTTATAGCCGAGTTTATTATTATATTATATAAGGAAAAATATGAAACATTAAGAGGAAAAGATGTTAGTTCGTCAAAGAATAGTAATTATATACCAAGGTAGAGAAGACACTTTTTATAGCCGAGTTTATTATTATATTATATAAGAAAAAATATGAAACATTAAGAGGAAAAGATGTTAGTTCGTCAAAGAATAGTAATTATATACCAAGGTAGAGAAGACACTTTTTATAGCCGAGTTTATTATTATATTATATAAGGAAAAATATGAAACATTAAGAGGAAAAGATGTTAGTCCGTCAAAGAATAGTTATTATATACCAAGGTAGAGAAGACACTTTTTATAGCCGAGTTTATTATTATATTATATAAGGAAAAATATGAAACATTAAGAGGAAAAGATGTTAGTTCGTCAAAGAATAGTTATTATATACCAAGGTAGAGAAGACACTTTTTATAGCCGAGTTTATTATTATATTATATAAGAAAAAATATGAAACATTAAGAGGAAAAGATGTTAGTTCGTCAAAGAATAGTAATTATATACCAAGGTAGAGAAGACACTTTTTATAGCCGAGTTTATTATTATATTATATAAGGAAAAATATGAAACATTAAGAGGAAAAGATGTTAGTTCGTCAAAGAATAGTAATTATATACCAAGGTAGAGAAGACACTTTTTATAGCCGAGTTTATTATTATATTATATAAGGAAAAATATGAAACATTAAGAGGAAAAGATGTTAGTTCGTCAAAGAATAGTAATTATATACCAAGGTAGAGAAGACACTTTTTATAGCCGAGTTTATTATTATATTATACAAGGAAAAATATGAAACATTAAGAGGAAAAGATGTTAGTTCGTCAAAGAATAGTAATTATATACCAAGGTAGAGAAGACACTTTTTATAGCCGAGTTTATTATTATATTATATAAGAAAAAATATGAAACATTAAGAGGAAAAGATGTTAGTTCGTCAAAGAATAGTAATTATATATCAAGGTAGAGAAGAAACTTTTTATAGCCGAGTTTATTATTATATTATATAAGAAAAAATATGAAACATTAAGAGGAAAAGATGTTAGTTCGTCAAAGAATAGTAATTATATACCAAGGTAGAGAAGACACTTTTTATAGCCGAGTTTATTATTATATTATATAAGGAAAAATATGAAACATTAAGAGGAAAAGATGTTAGTTCGTCAAAGAATAGTTATTATATACCAAGGTAGAGAAGACACTTTTTATAGCAGAGTGTATTATAATATTATATAATGTTTCGTATTTTTAAGGAAAAATATGAAACATTAAAAGGATTAGATGTTAGTCCGTCAAAGAATAGTAATTATAATCCAAGGTAGAGAAGACACTTTTTACAACCCCATATTCGGATCCCAAAAACGTATAGAATTTTTTGTCTCGTTTGGGGAAACAGGCCTTTATTTTTTTGTGTGCCTGTGTTATCATGTATTTAATCCGAGTTTCCGAATTTCAATCTCTGCACCTAGAGCAATATTAATTTTTTCTATTAGGGAACGTTCAAGTACTACATAACGCAAATTTTGATCATTTTGGACCCCCACCCCGCCTGTAACGCTATTTTCCTATACCATTAACATGGGCTTAACACTCCAAAATGATAGAATTCTAGAAGATAACACATTATTTATTAAATAATATAAAAACCGCTACTAGTAATGTAAACTTTTAGTAAATAAATTAATGTTGTTTTTAAAAATGGCGATTTCAAAAGCAACTTGTTTTTTTTTTTGCGGTTAATTAAGATCCAGCAAACATTTTACTTTATTATTAATACCGCTGTTTAAATAATAAGAAGAAATGTGCTAGTAGTGAAAAAAATAATATATAAACTACAGTAGAGAACACTATTATAGCCTAGCTCTCTTATATTATTCTTCGATGCGGGATATAATATACGCTCGGCTATAAAAAGTGTCTTCTTTAGCTTGCTTTGGCGAACTAACATCTTTTCCTTTTAATGTTTCATATTCTTCCTTAAAAAAGGAAAAGATGTTAGTTCGTCAAAGAATAGTAATTATATACGAAGGTAGAGAAGTCACTTTTATAGCCGAGTTTATTATTATATTATATAAGGAAAAATATGAAACATTAACAGGAAAAGATGTTAGTTCGTCAAAGAATAGTTATTATATACCAAGGTAGAGAAGACACTTTTTGTAGCAGAGTGTATTATTATATTATATAAGGAGAAATATGAAACATTAAGAGGAAAAGATAATAGTTCGTCAAAGAATAGTAATTATATACCAAGGTAGAGAAGACACTTTTTATAGCCGAGTTTATTATTATATTATATAAGGAAAAATATGAAACATTAAGAGGAAAAGATGTTAGTTCGTCAAAGAATAGTAATTATATACCAAGGTAGAGAAGACACTTTTTATAGCCGAGTTTATTATTATATTATATAAGAAAAAATATGAAACATATAGAGGAAAAGATGTTAGTTCGTCAAAGAATAGTAATTATATACCAAGGTAGAGAAGACACTTTTTATAGCCGAGTTTATTATTATATTATATAAGGAAAAATATGAAACATTAAGAGGAAAAGATGTTAGTTCGTCAAAGAATAGTAATTATATACCAAGGTAGAGAAGACACTTTTTATAGCCGAGTTTATTATTATATTATATAAGAAAAAATATGAAACATTAAGAGGAAAAGATGTTAGTTCGTCAAAGAATAGTAATTATATACCAAGGTAGAGAAGACACTCTTTATAGCCGAGTTTATTATTATATTATATAAGGAAAAATATGAAACATTAAGAGGAAAAGATGTTAGTCCGTCAAAGAATAGTTATTATATACCAAGGTAGAGAAGACACTTTTTATAGCCGAGTTTATTATTATATTATATAAGGAAAAATATGAAACATTAAGAGGAAAAGATGTTAGTTCGTCAAAGAATAGTTATTATATACCAAGGTAGAGAAGACACTTTTTATAGCCGAGTTTATTATTATATTATATAAGAAAAAATATGAAACATTAAGAGGAAAAGATGTTAGTTCGTCAAAGAATAGTAATTATATACCAAGGTAGAGAAGACACTTTTTATAGCCGAGTTTATTATTATATTATATAAGGAAAAATATGAAACATTAAGAGGAAAAGATGTTAGTTCGTCAAAGAATAGTAATTATATACCAAGGTAGAGAAGACACTTTTTATAGCCGAGTTTATTATTATATTATATAAGGAAAAATATGAAACATTAAGAGGAAAAGATGTTAGTTCGTCAAAGAATAGTAATTATATACCAAGGTAGAGAAGACACTTTTTATAGCCGAGTTTATTATTATATTATACAAGGAAAAATATGAAACATTAAGAGGAAAAGATGTTAGTTCGTCAAAGAATAGTAATTATATACCAAGGTAGAGAAGACACTTTTTATAGCCGAGTTTATTATTATATTATATAAGAAAAAATATGAAACATTAAGAGGAAAAGATGTTAGTTCGTCAAAGAATAGTAATTATATACCAAGGTAGAGAAGAAACTTTTTATAGCCGAGTTTATTATTATATTATATAAGAAAAAATATGAAACATTAAGAGGAAAAGATGTTAGTTCGTCAAAGAATAGTAATTATATACCAAGGTAGAGAAGACACTTTTTATAGCCGAGTTTATTATTATATTATATAAGGAAAAATATGAAACATTAAGAGGAAAAGATGTTAGTTCGTCAAAGAATAGTTATTATATACCAAGGTAGAGAAGACACTTTTTATAGCAGAGTGTATTATAATATTATATAATGTTTCGTATTTTTAAGGAAAAATATGAAACATTAAAAGGATTAGATGTTAGTCCGTCAAAGAATAGTAATTATAATCCAAGGTAGAGAAGACACTTTTTACAACCCCATATTCGGATCCCAAAAACGTATAGAATTTTTTGTCTCGTTTGGGGAAACAGGCCTACTACATAACGCAAATTTTGATCATTTTGGACCCCCACCCCCCCTGTAACGCTATTTTCCTATACCATTAACATGGGCTTAACACTCCAAAATGATAGAATTCTAGAAGATAACACATTATTTATTAAATAATATAAAAACCGCTACTAGTAATGTAAACTTTTAGTAAATAAATTAATGTTGTTTTTAAAAATGGCGATTTCAAAAGCAACTTGTTTTTTTTTTTGCGGTTAATTAAGATCCAGCAAACATTTTACTTTATTATTAATACCGCTGTTTAAATAATAAGAAGAAATGTGCTAGTAGTGAAAAAAATAATATATAAACTACGGTAGAGAACACTATTATAGCCTAGCTCTCTTATATTATTCTTCGATGCGAGATATAATATACGCTCGGCTATAAAAAGTGTCTTCTCTAGCTTGCTTTGGCGAACTAACATCTTTTCCTTTTAATGTTTCATATTTTTCCTTAAAAAAGGAAAAGATGTTAGTTCGTCAAAGAATAGTAATTATATACCAAGGTAGAGAAGACACTTTTTATAGCAGAGTGTATTATAATATTATATAATGTTTCATATTTTTAAGGAAAAGAATAGTTATTATATACCAAGGTAGAGAAGACACTTTTTGTAGCAGAGTGTATTATAATATTATATAATGTTTCATATTTTTAAGGAAAAATATGAAACATTAAAAGGATTAGATGTTAGTCCGTCAAAGAATAGTAATTATAATCCAAGGTAGAGAAGACACTTTTTACAGCCGAGCGTATTATATCCCGAGATGCGTAGCATGATATAGCTATATCATGATATATCATGATATATCAATAAGAAAATAAACTATCTTATTTCAAAAAAAATATTTTCTTTTAACAGTGAATTTAATTTTTTTAATGGAACAAAATATCTCCAAATAAATCAAATTTGTTGGATTAAGATAATATTTTTAAGTGCGTACAACCCGTGCAAAGAAAAGGTAGGTATAAACATTGAAAGAATAAACATATATATCTTTATATACACTTATATGTTTTAATTATAATTATTGCTCTCAGAATGAGATTTTAATTAATACCCATGAATTATTTAAATTAATTAATTTACACTACAGTCTAGCATTTATGTTAATTTGTTTGATCTCACTAGATAATACAAAATATATAAATAAATATGATTTACTCATGTGCATCTTTTATTTTGTTTCTTTAATTACACTAGGCAACACGGTTTCTTGCCCCGATTGGAGTCATATCTGGCCTCAGAATATTTCTATTACCTAAGTTTTCTGAGAAAAATAAGATAAAAATGTTAAAAAATCATTATTTTATCCCTCTTTTGTTCTAAAATCATGGGAGACAAAAATATTCCAAGGACAAATTTGGATTCGCCGACTCAATATTAGTTAAAAAATACCCAACTTAAATCATAGAAACTTTAAATTCATAGGTAGAATAAATAGAGATATTATAAAAAAAAAATATTAAAAAAAAAATGGATAATGTGACAAAACTAAGTAGGGGTGGAGGGTAAGAAGAAGGGTGCATAAGGGGACAAGCTTATCGCCACGTACTCATGCTAAAAAATTGCAAAAATCATTACTAGGGGGTTAAAAATGAACTAAAAAAATGTTACGTATTATGGTTCTTATGTAATAAAGTAACATTTTTATGATGTAGAACCATTAAAAAAACTAAAAAATACACAATATTTTGTTTTATAAATTATTTTTAAATTGGCATAATTGCATGTACTAAAATTTAAAAGACGTGCTGAATTTTTTTAAGGTCAAATTTGGATTCTGCGCCTTTAAATTGATAAGAAAAATATATTTTTTGGGCTCGGGAAAAAAGTTTACACTGTGTACTTTAATTTTATATCTTTTTTATTTATTTACTTTTTAGGAACAAACTAAGCAAAATAAAAAATATTTGTATAGATATTTTTGTAGAGAATTTTATAATCTACAAATTAAGTTCTATAAAGTTTTTAAGCTTTCACGGCCATTAAGATATAAAGAACTTTCACTTTCGGGTTTAGACCGTGTTAATGGATTTTCACTTTCCGACGTTTCGTCTCTTACTACTAGAGACATCTTCAGGGATTAATCTGAAGATGTCTCTAGTAGTAAGAGACGAAACGTCGGAAAGTGAAAATCCATTAACACGGTCTAAACCCAAAAGTGAAAGTTCTTTATATTCTATAAAGTTTTTAAAAAAATTTGATAGTTTTGCCACAAATGAGCAATTAAGTAAACTCTGCACTTTCATTTTACACTTTTTATTTTTTTTTTCGCGTACTTACTCTGACAGTAGGTTCTTGACATATAGATTTTTGAATTCCTCGTATTTTTTTTTAATATACACTAAAATTTTCAAAATTCTACTCTTTTTTTTAACGATTTTGAAAAAATACGTCATTATTACCTGAACTTATATGTCAAAAATTTTAGGTGCTGGAATTTTTCTAAGGTCAGATTCGGATTCTACGCCCTCGAATTAGTAAGAAAAATTTACTTTCCGATCGGGGCAAAAAAAAGTTGCGATTTGTTGCCTAGTGTTATAGTTATGGTAACTCTTTTTCAAAAAAATGCTGCAATCAAAATTGCGTGAGTTAAGAGCTTCTTAACTCATGCAAAATCCGTGAGTTAAGAGCTTCTCAACTTACGGGCGAGATAAAATATTGTACAATACACGTGAGTTAACCCCATTAATATACTTGTGCGGTTACTCAAGTCGTGCTACTCACACGTTGTGCAACTTTCACACGCGTATCTTAGTGATGCTTTGAACTCACTTGTATCGTAAGTATACTCGTGTCAATCTGAGAATGCGACTCTGACGTCATAGTCCGTAAACTAAATACCACTCTGTAGGGTAATTGAAACTTATTTCTTAAGTTGTAATAAATGATTTTTGTTTATATATATTTTCTATATAATAATTATGTATTAAGTCTTAATAAATAAGCTTTAGTTACACTACAGCGTGCTTTTTAATTTACGCGCTGTGAGGTCAGAGTAGCATTCCCATATTGACACGAGCATATCTGAGGATTTTTTTTGGCTGTCATTTTTTTTCCTTACAGTTATTTAAAACTGTAAAATAATGGTTTTATATTCAAGCTTTTAACAAATAATGTTCCATTTCATTTTCTTCTTTATGTATATTTCAATATTTCACTTTTTTTTTAACAATGAAATGATCAATTTTTGAAATGTGGCAAGGGTTTTATTATAACTCGTAAGTTACTGGTGGTATTTTGTTTTCATCCATATAATCCCAGATGTTCTTAAATTATTCTGCCATTTCTGACAGTTTTTTTTATAAATTAAACTAACAGCAAGTGTCTAGGATCGATGAAAAACACCAAAAAATAAAACTACTGCAGTTTTCAAAAAAATATTAATTAGACTAGCGATCCTAGCACAGGATCGTACCTAAATCATGCATTTTAACCATTGGATTAACTAATATACATAGACTGAAAAAAGGATCCATTGCGGTAATGGCATATGAAATTAGGCCAAAGGCGTCGCACTCTTGAATACGTCCAAAAGCGCCTTCTCTTAACATGAAAATATAATTCACTTGCCAAGATTTTTCTGATTCTTTAACTTAAAATTCTTTGATCTTGTGTAAAATGCTCAAAAGAAAAATTCTTAAGCCAAAGTATTTAAAATTATTTAAGTTTTAACAATCTTAAGACAAGATAAATGGTTTTTGCCTCAAATGCGCCAGGTCCAAGTAAAATTTTAAAAATATTTCAAAATCGACACTTTTCTTGGGACAAGATAAATACTTTTGTTTGGAGATACACATCTTTTAAGCTAAAAGAATAACTGCCAAGAGTGTTGACTACTTTGAGCCAAGAACGTCATTTTTTTCAGTGTAGTAAACATATTATTAGTGACTAAATCTAACCTTTGTTTATCAATGAAATAATAAAAAAACATGATGCTTATTTTTTAGAAAATTTTTACTTTGTGATTCTTACTTGACTGGTTACTAAACCAAGCTTAAATTAATTAATTAATTCCACAAATAAAAGTATTTTTAAACTGAATCAACAAAAAGTTCCCGGTAAATATATTTCTCTATAAACGATTAAATCTCAATTTTAGAAACTAAAAAACAATATTTTGAAACTAATTTCAAAGTTGTTTTTCACCGCTAGAACGCATTCTAATTAGCAATTCAGCATTTGAAGAGTCAAAATTTCATAAGAGGTTAAACGACACTTTTAACAATATGCGGTTATATACTAGTATAACTTGCAAACCACTAAATCTATCGAAAACTATCTTTTTAATAGATATTTAATATTTAATAAGCTGAATAAATAAGATTAATTGAAATTGAATTACCTCCGCCATATTGGATTCGTCATTTAAAATTTTATAATTTTTCTCAAAATTCCATTTTTCAAAACGGTTCCAGGGATTAAAAAAAATATATTTAACATATTGACTTAAATCTTTCTGTATTTTGTCGAAAATCATGTTGGCGAGTTCGCTAGTGTATATTTTTTTAAGGCTTGTAATTTATTTTCGTTTCCTCCTTTTTTACCCGTTTTTGGTCTGAAAAATTGCATTTTTAGTTTTTTTCACTTAAATACGCGTAGAATTTTTGATTTTTGGAAATTTGACTCATGTCTACACTAGCGAACTAAAGGATATCATTTTTAAAAAGACTGTTTTTGATTTTTGTGTTTCGGACCATTGGGGGCCGAGATATCGCTGGAACCGTTTGCCATGTAATTTTTGAGGTGTCTAACTTCAGCGCGTGCTGCACATTTATTTCTGACGGCAAAAAAAAACATTGTTTTTTGTGAACTTTAAGAGTAGTCTAATACTTTGTAAAAAGTTTTGTACATAAAAATAATACAGGTCGTCTGAAAAAAAAGTCCAAAAATCGTCAATTTTTTGCCTCAAAAATCAGAACAACCCCTTAATACTTTATAATAAAAATAAATAATAAATATATTAAAAATAATACCAATATACTTAAAAAAACTTACTTTATTTCTGGGTATTAAACTGTACTCTGAACCTCTATTTTACTTTCTTGCGTGAAAGTCTTGCGTTATAAAAAAATTTCGAAAAATTTTTATTGCTTTTTTTACGTTTCTGGACTTTTTATATTCAAAATATATGATTTCAGTCAAGAAAAAATCTGTCTGTCGGTCTGTCGGTCTGTTTCCGGGATATTTGTGACTACGATAACTCAAGAACTCTTTTGGCTAAAGTCTTCAAATTTGGATAACAGGTTGATTATCCAAAGTTCTAGGCTGGGATTGTTTTTCGTAAAAATCGGGTTGAGGTAATACCCCCTTAAGGGGTAAAAACAAAAATTTTCAAAACCATATTTTTTTCAATTTATTATTCGTTTTTATGAATTTTTTTTTTGGAAAACAAAAAAAAAATATATATTTTTTTTATTTATTTATTTATTTTTTTATTTTAATGAACCTAAATCTATAGGGGAAAGTATTATTTTGTTAGCAGCAGTATTGTTATACTTTTTAATTGTGATAATTAAATTTATATTTTTTAAAAATATATATTTTCTCGGTGTGGCATTTATCCCTTTTGAAAATTATGCTCTTCATTTGAGCTCGGTAAATGCGTAGCCTGAAATCCTCCGGAAAGTAAGTTCGAAAAAGGTCCCCAACGCCGGAATATATTTTAATTAAGCCTCTCTATCTTTCAGTTATCAAACCAAAAGAACGCCGAGACGGGATATGATCATACAGTGGCGTATACGGGGTAAATTAAGGAATTTTATCCTCTCTCTTTGTAAAATTAAAAAAAAAATCAATAAATAAATATTAATATAAATAACGAAAATTAGCAAAAGCTTTTTCTTATAATTTTTAAGTAAAATTGAGTTTACTGTTTGCGGTATTAGAAGTAAAACCAAATTTTTCCAACTCAAAAAGTATATTTTAAAGATTTTACTTGAGTGTTTTGCTACTTACAAGAGAGCTATGATGTCTATGAAGTCAGACGTCTATGAGCTAGTTTACATCGGGAAGTCACATATATATATATAAAACTAAGTATAATAGACATCTTGTTTGAAGCATAATTTTTTCAAGTGTCAAATGTGTCAACATGCTTTACTCTTTTTATTTATTTCTGTAACTTACAAATGGGAATATATTTTTTCTACGACTGCTTTAGAATGTAAGCAAATACACACACTTTTCAAACACAGAATTAATCCATTCAGCTCTAGATACAGTATGATTCTTATCAAGTGTTAGAATGAGCACATGAGTGCCATCTCTTGTTTATGAAAGTAAAGAAAACTGTAGAAAAATTAGCAAAAATGTACCTATATATTTTACCATAAGATATTGAATAATTTAATGCAATTTAAAGTTTTGCGTTAAAATTACATAAAGTTTATTAGTTTTTCTTAATATTTGAAGTTGTTTATCAATTTAGTTCAAAATAATTAAAACTGCTCCATCTATTGTTAAATATTTAAACCTGATATCTGTCACAACAATCTGACATAACCTTTAATTTTTGCATTATAATTTGTAAATATGTGCTAAAATTAAATAAAAATCTTTTTTAAGTACTGATTTAATAAAATTATTAAATAACATTAATTGCTTTATTTAAAAATATGTTTTTTGTGGCATTTACAATGTCGAGTCACAAAAAACATTGTTTTTAACCTTGCCGCAGTTTAAAGCCATACAGTGTTTCATATTTGCAGTCGAAGAAAAAGTATAGTCTACAACACGTATGGAATAGTCATTCCGCGGGACCGTCATACTCGCCTAGAGGCTCGTATGACAAACTTTCCATACTAGTTATAGAATATACTATTTAAAAAAAAAATAATGATATTTAATACCGTTTTTAAATCCACTGACATTGTACATAACCCTAAAAATGTCATTGTAAATAAAGCACTTAAAACAACTAAAATTTTGGTATACCTCAAGGTTCAATGCTGTAGTACTTTTTAATGATTCCAACTGTACTACTATTAATTATTAAAATATTTTAGATTTTAAGCTTTCACGGCCATTAAGATATAAAGAACTTTCACTTTCGGGTTTAGACCGTGTTAATGGATTTTCACTTTCCGACGTTTCGTCTCTTACTACTAGAGACATCTTCAGGGATTAATCTGAAACTAAGTTTCGAATCAACTTATGTCACTATTTATGACGAGTTGTGGTTATTCACCCGTGACGAGGTTTTTCCTATCAAAGACTTCCATATTGCAGGTAAGTGGTAACCAGTG
>OY294047.1:37040109-37083436 GCA_958510825.1 Brachypterus glaber
CCAAAAAAGACATTAATAAGACCATATACAAATACAGAAATCCCAGACCCAAACAACAGGACAATAGTGACAATGACAGACAGACACAAGTTATACTTCCCTATGTAAGCGGTATCACGGATAAAATAGGTAAACTTTTGAAGAAGTCAAATATTAAGCCTATATTTCGGTCCAACCAAAAATTAGGTCAATGTTTGACTTCAACAAAAGACAAAATACCCCTGAGTTCAGAAGGCGTATATAAAATACCCTGCTCCTGTGGTACGGTTTACATAGGTGAAACTAAGAGAAAAATTTCTACAAGACTTCAAGAGCATAAGCGCAATATAAGAAAGAAACAAATTTCCTTATCGGCAGTAGCCGAACATGTACATGAAACAGGTCATAAAATCAATTTGTCTGAAACAAAACAAATATTAACAGAAAACAGAAAAATGCCAAGGAAGATACGGGAATCGATAGAAATCATCAAGCATCCTAACAATATCAATCGGGACACTGGTTACCACTTACCTGCAATATGGAAGTCTTTGATAGGAAAAACCTCGTCACGGGTGAATAACCACAACTCGTCATAAATAGTGACACAAGTTGATTCGAAACTTAGTTTCAGATTAATCCCTGAAGATGTCTCTAGTAGTAAGAGACGAAACGTCGGAAAGTGAAAATCCATTAACACGGTCTAAACCCGAAAGTGAAAGTTCTTTATATTAAAATATTTATTATAATTCATCATTATACTACCTATGTGACATAGTATATGTCTATATGTATTAATAACGTTAGGAAATGGCAAATCACGCCACTGCGTTTTCCAAGTTTGCTTGTGGCTCTTCTTATACTTCATAGTGGCCAGCTGTCGTTCCTCTTCTGCGGACAACTTCTTGGAAAGCATTTGCATAGTAAATGAGCTTTGCGGACTGCTTTTAATATTGTTGCCCCTCTTCTCCAGTCATATGCTGATTGGAGATATTGCTTCATGCACTTGTTGGTTTACGAAACTGGGATTATGAATGTCGCGTTTATCGAAAAACATCCCATTTTAAATATAAATATTTTTTGTAATAAAACTTTAAATCTTTGATACCTACATAAAATTAGGTACTACATACTTAATTTAATATTTTTTGGGTGCACGAATTCTCTAGTTCGCACAGAGCACTGCAACAGCATGAAGAAAAAAAATAGTCAGTAGTAATATCATAAGAGCATGTTGAATTATCAATAATTTTTTTACTGTATCAAAAAAATATTTATATACAGTAAAAAAATTATGTATAATTTAACATACACGAATGGTATTTTGAAAGACTGTTTCACAAACAAAATAAGGAAGGTTATAATTTTACCCTGTTTAATGTTGTTTCATATTTAAATTAAAAATTTAAGAACTTAACAACAATATCACTTTACAACTATAATTAAAATTAAACTTTGCTTGAGGGATATTTTATGCTTGAGATTATTCCAATAAAATAGTTATTCCAATAAAATAGTTATCATATATTTTAGCATTTAAATAAAGATCATTGCTGTTTGGACTTTTTAGTTTTGAGTAGCCTGTTTTTAATACCAAGCAAAGTAATCTATCTCACGGAAAGAAATTAGTGGGCTCTGCGCTATACATTATAAGATATTTGGTAACAGTGGCAAATTATAGTGATTTAAGTTATAGATTATAAGGGACACAATAACTAATAATGTGAAAAATAAATTGGAAACGATTATATATATTACAGACACGATTATATTTATTACAGGCACTATTATAAATTTACAGAAATTTTATTATATTATAAAAATTATTAGCACGGACAATAATTAAATCTATTTAAGCTATAAATGCCATACTATTTGTTATATTTTATTATTCACTAAACAATTAAAGTATTTCATATAAATTTTTACACTGACTGCCATAATTGTAAGAGAAAGCCTTGTATTTATATAATAAGCGATTATAATTTGCTTGGTATGTGTGTTATAGCGCTCCTAGCTATAATTTTTTTTTCCGTGCTGTTGATATACTTTGTAGATCCGAGTACTTTTGTTGATATACTTTGATACCAACATTCAATTAAATATATTAAAATTTATGAATATCAGTGATTTAAAGCTTTTAAGATGGAGAGTGCATAAAATATAATATCTGAAATTAATTAGGGTTTATACCTATGATGTTTTGGTAAGCATTTATATTGCTTATCAATAAAAATAAATCAACTAAAGGAAAGATTTACAAATTAAAAACACATTTTGAAAAAATATAACATTTATTAAGATGTCAGTAACTGTCAGTTTCTTGTTTCCATAGTAACCAAGTGATAATTGCACTTGTGCAAAAATTATCAGATTCATTTTGATCTGATTGGTCAAGAAACTAAAAATACAAGGTTTTGTTGATTGGCCTATATATTGTTTGTGAAATAGTCGATACAATAATGAAATGTCACATTTTAAATATACTTTGTTGTGCTAAATTAAAAAAAAAATACCAAAAGATCAATGTTTTTGAAGCTGATTTAATAAAAATTTTAATGGTTTACATGATAGAAATATGAAACTAAACTGTAACTTTTGTGGGAATACTACTAGTTATATTTTATTTTAGTACAAAATACTAAATTAATGGTATCTTTTAAACAAGTTCTACAACTGTTATAACAGTTTTGTGAGGACTTTTTTTATAAAATTATATGGTGTTCAATATAATTTTTCGTCTTTTGTGTAAAACAAAAATAATCGGTAACAATTATTTGAACTTATTATTCGACACAACACAGACGATCAAAATTCTTGACAATTTAAAATCCATTAAGAACCGGAAACTTGTCTCTTTTTTCATTTTCCTACTTTTTTTATACCTGAATGGAACAAGTTTGAAAGAAGTGTGTCTGTCTTTAGATGGATACGATGGATGGATAGTTGCTAATAAAAATAAAGATAGAGTAAATAAAAATAGTACAACTGAAAATAATTTTATTTTCCTAAAAAGTAACATGTAAGATCTAAATTATAAGAATTTTAAATTTTAACCTTCGGTTTGTATATTTTTTTTAATTGCCAAGTAATACACTACTTAGGGCCCCTAAGTTAGGGGTCATAGTTTATATACATAACTTTTCTAATATTGACCGCTTCTTCCTACATGTAACACTGTAATGCTAGTAGAAAATATCACTCCTTATTTTTCTTTCGGTATAAAAAACGGTTTAAATGGGTTTGTATTACTTTAAAAATAAAAAAGAGCGTTATGTAACACTTATCAGTCCCCCTCGCATCTCGCAACGCATCATAATGCTAAGCACTACCCCCTCCCCTTATTTGCGTTACGTATTTTAAGTATGAGCTCTTGCTCAAATACTTGTCTGTTATAAAGCTACACCTCATTTAGGCCTTTGAAACCTACTAAAAACACTAGATTATTAAGGTATTAAATTAATATTTTTTTCTAGGCACGTTAGTTAAGTGGCTCTTTACTCACACATTTTGCGTGACTTAAGAGCACCTTAACTCACGCATTTTCTTTAGAGCGCTTTTTTTTTTAAAAAGAGTCCCGGTTTATTGCGAATAAATTTGAAAAAAACGTCTGAGAGTCGGGGGGTTACCCTAGAATTTTAAATTTCCGATCCGCCAGACTCGGTCCCAAATTTCTGGGATTTATATTAAAAGAGATAAACTATTTCAAAGTTCAGAATTTGTCGAAAAATGTAGGTTCAAAGTTTCGGCCAATCAGAAAACTAGCGGCGAACTGTGCGAATTGTCAGCCTATATGAATCAGTCAAAATTTTTAGTAAAATAAAAAAAATATATATATTTTTGGAAAAATGCATCGAAGCTTAGAAAAATAAATATATTTTGAAGAAGAATTATGAATGTAATACTAACAACATTAAGAAATGGCTGTCTGGCTGAATAAAATTTACCATTTTATGGGAGTTTGGTAACCGAGGATCATTTTTTCAAAATTACTTTTTAATTTATGTTCAAAATTAATGGAGAGCCCCTACCACAAGCCAAAAGCTTATTTGGGGCTCTATATGACTCTGTATAAATAAATAAAAATAAACAAATAAAATAAATAATAATAAATAAAAATAATAATAATAAATTCCTCAGATTTCATCTAGGTAGACTAACCCAACATTTCGGGGGTGAGTTTTGCCCAAAATCACTTCCTTGACTATCGAATTTAATGCGCGTTCTAAAATTTCCTGGTACAAATCCCTTTTATTAACGGCAAGAGTGAAAAACCATCGGAAATTCACGTGAGAAGCCACGTACTGATATCTGGGGTTGACGACAAATGCTATTCTGAAATTAGGCTCTAGGCGGGATTTACTACCAGAAAATGAATTTACGCAACCTTACTAAAAGATTGATGTATTATAAGTCCGGTTTCAATAAACAATAAGGGCCTAAGCGACATAAGCATTATTATGTCTTAGCTCTTCTTAAACAGCTATGAAAGGGTACAGCATTTGATGTTTTCGTTAATAATAGCATTTGATGTTTTCGTTAATAACTTTCTAAAAACAAAATTTTTCCGGTCCAGACCTTTACCAATTCATTTTTGATACTCCAAAGATTCCATTTTATACCCGATACCCCAGTTCTGAACTAAAATTAAGGTGCTGGGGGTATCAAAAGCTTGGGCTTCTGAGTTTCTCAACTTACGGGCCTAGATAAAATATTGTACAATACACGTGAGTTAACCCCATTAATATACTTGTGTGGTTACACAACTCGGGCTACGCAACTTTCACAGGCGTATCTTAATGATGCTGTTAACTCACTCCAAACGAATTTAAAATTTTAAATTTCGGAATTTCTACTGTAGTGCCCATACAAACTTTTTATGTCCTCAATATAAGAAATTAAATAGCTTTACATCACTTGCCACTCCAGGAACTTATTAGGTGCTATAAAATCTTGCAGTAATTATTTATAAAAGCACATGTTGTTGACTTTTACTAATACGTATATGGGATTGTACATGACTGGACCTTAATCGCAATTTTAAAAGAAACATTCACGTACATTACTTTTAATTACTTGTTCCTATTAATTTATTCCTGGCCATTTAAAATTTAAATCTCTCATTCCCCAACTCCGTTCCACCCTACTGCGCCATGTCCTCCACACGCAAAGTGCATTTCGAAGCGCCCAAACTCCTGCTGCGGTGGTCATTCAGCATGCTCGCCTTGTAGTTAGCGGCAACTTGGACAACTTACCCCTTTCCACTCATACGCGATTTTTCTACGTTAAACCGCCCCCATTTACCCACCTCTTGGAAGTACAGAACAGATGTTACCTTGCTATTAAGTCCCTGCCCGGTCAACATTACTTTGATTTGTTGTCCTTTCGGCTTTTGCAAAATTTCGGGAGGTTTGCTTTGCCTTTGGAGAGTGTCGACGGGTTTATTATTTAATTAACTTGTCTAAATTTAATTTTTTTTAAATTATATGAGGGTAGATCCATATTATTTTTGAAAGTAATCCCGCCAAAAACAAAAAAGTTATAAGGGGTTAAACCATCATTTTTTTTAACTTTTCGTGTTTCTCAAAAAGAAAAACAATTGTTTTTTTTTATTTTTTTTGGAAAAACAATTTTTTTGATTCTTTTTTTTTAAATTGTTTTAAAAAGTTTTCGTTTTTCAACAAAAGATCTTATTTAACTCTTTCAGGGGTGATGGTAACAATTTTGTAACACAAAATACGCAATATTTTTTTTTGAAATTTTTCAAAATAGGAAAGCAATTAAGATAATAGTTTTTGTAAAAATATGGTTAAAATCCACAAAATAAAATTATTGGCGTATGATTATTTTTTTTTTAAACCTAATGCGATAGTGACATTGGATTCAGCGAATCGAGATCTGATATATTTAGTATGCGTTTCTGTTTTTTAGTTTTTGGTTTGGAGTAATTGGGACCTTTTCTAGTTGTTAAAGTGTGCGGTGGTAGAAATTTTAAAACACTTAGGTGAACCTATTTGTATAATAAAATAATATGCACAAAATTTTGAAAATTTATTTTTAATTAGCATTATTAATGTAAATTTATAAATATATATAAAATTTATGCGTATAAGCATTTTATTCAAAAATTTAAAAACAAAATTTTAATTTTGCGCCCACTTGGGGATTTTTACATAAAAATAAAGAGTTAAAAAAATGATTTTTTTTCGAATTATTTAAGGTTAGTTGAATGTGTTTTATGAATTTTTTATACTTGCAACAAGTATATATCAAGTCTCGTGCTTACCACACTGAATGTAATTGGGTTATAGTATACAACAAAATGTTCGACCACAAAAATTTGTCTTATTGCCTAGATTACTGGGTAGCGATTCTCATTTAGGTGATATGATAATATCATATAACTTCACCTAAATTCACCGAAAATCAGTGAAAGCGGTATTCTGATACTTTCACATCACCGAGGACCAGACCTATGTTCATAGCACTTCACTGCTTTGAAGCTGTTAGACTTTTATTAATAATGGATTTAAATGAAGTATTGGATGCCATAGTGGTCTTAGGAAATCTCCAAGACGCTAAAAACCAAAACGAGGAGCATCCACGTAAATTTTTACAATGGACAAATCTATTTAATAGCCTTACTGATGCAAATTTTATAAATAAATATAAACGTTCCTCGTTTTTGTTCCATTTAAATTTAAATGCATTTATAACAACAATTGTCAGGTTTGTGATTAGCATCGAACTATATTCGTGGAATTCGTGAATACTGAAATATTGAAATGTGTAAAAAAAGCGTGATATGATAATATCACCGGACATTTATCACATTACATCTAAGTTCAGAATTGATCCCCTGGTTGCAGCAACCAGAAAAATAGTTATTTATATAATCATTAATCTGGTTTACCCAATAAGCCTCTTAAGTCGATAAGTCGATTTGTCTTTATAACCACCAACGAAGAGATCAACGGCCATGACTTCGTCCACGAACACGATTTTTGTGGTAATTATGATTTTTCATCTACATGTGTTTCCCATACATCAATAAAAAAGCCGTGAAGATATGCAATGCTTTGCATTTCATAGTATGCGCTTAGCTGATTATGTTCTTATGCAAGCTTCTGAATATGCCTTGAATGCGATGCCGTGATTGGCTTACAAGATACATGGCGGCAAATCAAGCCAATCATGGCATCGCATTCTTATGTATTACGTTCTTATGCGAGACTGTGGATATGCCCTCATGAGAGAAAATTTTCCCACAATAGCGACCTGCAAAAAAAAATCCGATACGGATTACCTGCAATTTAACTACCGGCTATCGGTGCCTACCGAAATAAAAAAAATGTAAATTTTTCTTTAACTTTGAACTTTAAAACTGCAAATTTTTCTCAATTTTTAGTGTTTGTGACTGAAGTTTTTTTTTTGCTGAGACGGTCGAGGCAAAAATCAGTCGAGAACACTTAAGACCATTTTTTCTACTACCTAAAGGTAGGAACTCCAAATATTAGTTACTAATGTAAATTAAAAACTATTTTGACATAGCTGTCAGTTTGACAAGTAAGTTGAAAAAAGTTGGCAGTTGTCTTAATTTTTTTCATTATTGACAGTCATCAATAAACAATGCGGTCAATAATAAATGAGTTCACTGATTTTATTGGTTGTCAACGTAAACAAGCCTTGACAACGGTAGATAATATGTAAGCTAGCAATTTTTTCTACTACCTATTATCTACCGTTGTCAAGGCTTGTTTATCTTGACAACCAATAAAATCAGTGAAGTCATTTATTATTGACCGTTGTTAAGCATTGTTTATTGATGACGGTCATGAAAAATTTTTCAGACACCTACCAACTTTTTTCAACATACATGTCAAACTGACAGCTATGTCAAAATAATTTTTAAATTTTATTTTTAACTGATAATTGGAGTTACTAGCTTTAGGTAGTAGAAAAAATAATATATGCACCACGTATGTGAACTGTTTTATGTGTTTTCGACTGATATTTTGCATCGACTCCGTCAAAAAAACTTCAGTCTCGAATACTAAAGACTTAGTTCGCATACTAGGTGCATAATATACTAGTATTATCAGTGTACTGTACAAACTGTATGACTGTGGAGAGTTAAAGTCAAAACGGTTAACCTATACCCAATAATTTGGTCCCCAGGGATGTAATTGGATAGCCTGTGCATGTGGTTGAAGGGTTTACCATTGTATGGCACATTTTTAAAACATGTCCATTTTACTTAAAATGGCTCTTTGATTAATTGATGCGGTTTGTTTGTATGTAAATATTTTATGAGTCAAGAATAACTTAAAAATAAATGGTACTGTTCCAGTGCACTGATCTCCGATACAACTGCACTATTAACAGTATTATTATATTATTTCAGAAAAAAATAATGATATACTCAGGGTCATTAAATACAAGAAATGAACTAAACCTTTTTTGTTTTTTTTTAAACTGCTAAAATAAACTTTCCTGCCTTCTTTTTCTATAAGAATTTTATTAGGAAACGCATCCTTTAAAAATTTTAATGAAACGTTTAAAAAATAACACAGCCACGCAAAAAATGAATCTCCGACGCACAGTGGTTCAGAATTAAATAAAAATTGACAAAATTCTGAAAAAAAAATTCTCTATCAGGAAAATATAAAAATATTTAAATCAAGTTTTTTCAAAAACGTGCCATTTCGTGAAACTTTCTTTTTCATATTTTGATAGTACCATATCTTGGAAAAAAAAGCATATAAAAAAAACCTGGGCGATTTTAAGCGTTTTTTTTTTAATTGATAATTACTATTTTTTCTCCTGTTCTCAAGTTAAACTGTCTTAATGGTAGAGTAAAACATATTTTAAAAATAAAATATAGTGATTTTAAGCATACATAGAGATAAAACAAGACACTACTTTCATCTATAAATTTATTGTTTGTCGCAATATGGCGCATGACCTTGAAACTTCAATTATTACAATAATTGACCTATTTTTTTATTTTTTACATTGGTATGGACTATCATATTCAGGGGCTTAATTATGAACAGATGTAAGTAATAAATAATATAAACCTAATTATAAGGCTTAATTTAGATCAATTAAGACCACATCTTAAAAGTTGAACCACCCTAACTTTTTCTCTATACCAAATTTTGAACTTTTAGGTATTGATTCATATAAAGGATCTTAAATGAAGCATACATACCAAATTTCATCAAAATCGAAAATATATAATAAAATATGTTCCACCCTAGTGGCGCGAAAAAATTTTTTTCAGATTTTTCATTATGATATTCGTAATCAGCGGTATCGAAAATATAAGTACACAAAAATTCAGAATTTTGTCAATTTTTATTTAATTCTGAACCACTGTGCGACGGACTCGACTAGTCAATTCCTACCAACCGCTGCAGGGCTCTGAATCCAAATCAAAATACATAGGAATTGACTAGCCGAGTCCCTCGGAGATCAAACTGTTTTTTGTGTGGCTGTGTAATGAATACGACGAATTTGAACTTTAGATTCTGCATTGGTATCACCTGGCCGACAAAAAAATTTGTTTGTGCAGGGGTTGAGACCCACCTATTATTATGAATTTTAAGATGCTGAACACTTAACCCAAGATAGAGTTTTTTTGTGGGCTTTTATAAGGCCTCCTCATTTTTTTGCAAGACTGAAATTGCAGACTAATAATACTTTTAGATTTTCACCATTTTAGACAGTATTTTCAGTGTAGAAAAAAAAGTTGCCTTTTTATGGCAGATTCGTATTCAGCATCCCAAAATATATGAGAATAGGTAAATCTCAACCCCAGCGCTGACATTTTTTTGTTGGTCTGTGTATTGGGATTAATGTAATTAAAATAAGTGCACTAAAAGAGTTTCCATGGGGAGTCTCTATCACAATCTTAAAGCATTTTTAAATTAAGTGGTAATAAAACATAAAGGACCTTGCATATTTTCTAAAAAATAAACAATTATAATGATTAAAATATCAGACTTTACGTATAACATGCATTACACCAAAACGTTTGGTCAAGGCGCAATCTTTTCATTTTTTAATCTACTTGATAAAAAGGAAAATTTCTGGGTCCTTTGATTAGGAATTACAACAATTTTGAAACCGTACACCTTCTGGTTATAGCATTAACCAAATTATTTTCATGCCATACTAACAAGGAGCTAATTACTATAATTGTGACAAGCTGAGAATGCGACTCTGACGTCACAGCGTGTAAATTAAAAAGCACTCTGTAGCGTAACTGAAACTTATTTATTAAGACTTAATACATAATTATTATATAGAAAATGTATATAAACAAAAATCAGTTATTAAATCTTAAGAAATAGGTTTTAATTATCCTACAGATTGGTATTTAGTTTAGTCTCTGTGACATCAGAGTCGCATTCTCAGATTGACACGAATATAGAAAAAACATCAGCTCTCAACTGTGACTTAAAATTCTGATTTTATATTAAAAGAAACTTTGCACTTCTGACATATTTAAGAGCATTTGTTAAATAAAGCCGTTAATTAAATTAAATTGGCCGGACTTAGAGGACCTTACCCTACCAAGAAACATAAATATTGTAGAATAGACAAAAATGGCTCTTAGTCGGGTATAACAGATCGTAATTAATGATATTAATATTTTTGAACAAATGTAGATAACTACTCTAATGTGGCCCTTTGTGGAGAGCGGAAGGGTTACTTCCTGGGCGCTACGAGTCGCCTATGGTGGTCAAGGCATGTCCAACACATGCAAGAGTGCGGGAATATTAATGTCTTGGAGGACCGCGTTCTTACCACCCTCCACCAAGGGTCTGACCAGGACATAGATCATGTAGAGCAGCGTTTTCGGCGGCGCGGTGGGGACGTGGAGAGGCGGCTAGAGTCACTCTATCTAGACGAGGCGGTTTTAGCGCCGTAATGCTCTGTGTAAAAATCGCACATTTTAACATAAATTAACACGGAATCGTGTTAATATACGAGTTCAACGGCATTCCTGACTAAAAGTTCACACGAACATTACGAGATGATACTACTGGCAGGCAGACTCCGTGCACTATAGAATTATATCACTCGCCGCAATTATTCATATGACGTCATATGTAGATTTTCGGCGAATAGTAGATTTCTATAAGACATTGAATTCGTATATTGAAGACTAATTGCAAAAAATCAATTCTAAAACCCTTTTCGTGGCTACAACCTTGCATTTATCTTTACAGGTATTTGTCTAATATTAATTTAACAAAAAAGCTTAATAAGCAACAAAAAAATGATGTATGTCTGTCTGTCTGTCGGTCTATTTGTTTTTAATAATAATAATAATAATAATAATAATAATAATAATAAAGCATTTATTCCGGCATATAAGCCATATCACATAGGAATATTAGAAAAAATAAATAAATAAAAATAAAACATACACAAAAATATATACATAAAAAAAAAGGTTGGGTTTACAGTCATTATAACAAAAAACAAAGACGTCGCCAACTTCCAAAAATAGTAGAGGTCCAGAAAACATCTGATGACACTACAGCTCTTAACAGATTGTTCTGGGTGCAGGAAAGGCGCTCTACAAAGCTGGCAAGCTTTTTTCTCCGAAGAGCGTCCAAGGTGTTAATTCGGGCTGTAGCAAACATTTCAGAGGCACTATTATACCGCGGAAGTCTGTGAATAATGCGATAGGCATTATTATAACAAACGCGTAACGTACGCCAAGAAGCCACAGTGTGGTTGCACCAGAGTTTTTATCCACGATAACTTAAGAACGCTTTAAGCTAGAAATTTTATATTTTGGTAAGCAAATGTATTTTTGTGTTATCTTGGACAAGTTCGTATTTGAGCAAAATCGGTTGGGGGAGGGGGATAAAAGGGGGTTAAATTTTTGTTTTGGTCATAGTTTTATTATTATTAAAATGTAAAATCTTGTTTACAGCGATATCCATAGAAAATAAAATCACAAAAGTTATTAATTACCTTAATCCAGAGAAAGTAAGTAAGAAAGTATTCTCACTCATTCTAGATGTATTTATTTTTTTTTCTATTTTGCGACTCTCATAAGCTCATAATCACACGCATTTTGCCTGTTCTTATACACGGAAAGAAATTAGTGGGCTCTGCGCTATACATTATAAGATATTTGGTAACAGTGGCAAATTATAGTGATTTAAGCTATAGATTATAAGGGACACAATAACTAATAATGTTAAAAATAAATTGGAAACTTATTACAGGCACTATTATAAATTTACAGAAATTTTATTATATTATAAAAATTATTAGCACGGACAATAATTAAATCTATTTAAGCTATAAATGCCATACTATTTGTTATATTTTATTATTCACTAAACAATTAAAGTATTTCATATTAATTTTTACACTGACTGCCATAATTGTAAGAGAATGCCTTGTATTTATATAATAAGCGATTATAATTTGCTTGGTATGTGTGTTATAGCGCTCCTAGCTATAATTTTTTTTTCCGTGTAGGCCCATAAGAGGTCTGTACTTTTTGTTCTTTTGGGTTGGCAACAGACCTGGCCTATCTTTTGACGTTTTCCGTGCAAATGTCAGTGTCGCTTTAAAGTTGGATTTTCTACAAAATTTTGTGTTTAGGTTATTTCTACCATGTTAAAATTGTGGCTTGGTTAATTGCAGTAAAAAGAGAAGAGATGACTATAAAATATATCAAAATATCATTTGTTCTTAGAACTTTAAACATGGTGTAAACTGTAATGCCAATCCAAAACAAAAATCCCCAACTCAGTCATCAATTTAAATGTAAGTTTTTTAAAATTTTAGAGCAAAATAGAAAAAATTGTATAAAGCACTCGTTTCATAACACGTTTTTAGATAGTTATGAAACTAGTACTTTAATATACTATTATTTTACCTATATGGTTAAATATGGTTTCTTAGTACCTATATGATATATGATTTAAACCATTTTTTTTTAATTTTGACGGAACCGCCGGTAGGTGGAGTGACTCTAGAGGCGGCACTTTGTTTTCTAAGTTGCCGCCGTCCGATTTTATTGCTTAACCAAATATAAATTAAATTAACTACTGCTTCAGTAAGCAATTAAGAATTAAGGGAGTTTAGTGTGCGGAATAAAAAGCGATTTGGGTGACTTTTATTTTTAGATGCGAATTACGATAAATCTTTACATACCGTCAAGACCTCAAGCTTTTGTTCCGAGACAATTTTACATTACATTTTTGTTTAATCTCGTACTATTCTATCTAATTAAGAATCCCCTAAGTCCAGGACTTGTGTGGGCTAGTAGTAGAGGGAACCACCGGCTTTAATTGACTTTCGAACCAATTTATAGGAAGTGTCCACTTCATTTACGCCTTCGCCAAATTTCAATTATTAATTAACTGAAAAAGGCAAATCGGCCCCGGTGAGAATCGAACTCACGCTATTTGGGTAGTAAACTCGTCAAGTACGACACGGTAGTCCACTACACCAATCCTCCCATGTTTCTTATCATTAGTTATCATTTTTTAAGTGTCCACTTCACTTACGCCTTCGCCAAATTTCAATTATTAATTAACTGAAAAAGGCAAACCGGCGCGCCGGTGAGAATCAAACTCACGCTATTTGGGTAGTAAACTCGTCAAGTACGACGCGGTAGTCCACTACACCAATCCTCCCATGTTTCTTATCATTAGTTATCATTTTTTAAGTAAATTTTAATGCTGCTGCTTTGGTTTTAAATTATAAAATGGTTTATTTTCTACACTTCTCAGTATTTTACCCTGCATTGGTCCTTATATTGAAGCAATGTATAAAAGTACCTAAGCTAATAAAATTATGTTGGGCTGTGATTACTATAGGTATTATTAACACTAATGATATAATAATTAATAGCCAAACTTTATAAAGTTATAATTTTTATCGATACATGTAAAAATTATAAATAAAATCATGACCTATTTAACAAACCGTGACACGACCTTGTATAACTAATAAAAATAAAACCCTACTACACTAATAAGGTCTAAGCGCACTTTAAAATATATTTTTAATCAGTTAATAGATTACTAAAACATACTTTTTAGAGAATTTTTTTAAATATCCGTTAGTATAGTAAGATGAGCCCTACCTAAAGGTTAAGTTTATTATCAGCTCATTTTCAGCGAGCTTTTAAAAAGCCAAATATACATTTATATTCGACGAGATCCAAAGTTTTTATTAATTAAGGTGCACTTTTTAATATTAAACCAAATTTAAAATCTTCTATGTAGCTGTCTGTATACATGTAGGTTAGATTTTCAATTGTTTTAATAAAAAAATACAAGATTAAAAAAAAAATGGTTTTAACAGCTGATTTTAGGTCAAAAAATGAGAAGGAAAGTGTATATGAACTTTTGTGCTAAATAGCTCCCTAAAGGAGTATGATATTTTTACTGGAATATGAAATTAAAAAAATTAGCATTAAACCAAAATAAAAATTTTTGACCAAGTAATTGGGTGCCCTTTAATATGGCTGTAAAAAGTCCGCTCCTGGTTGAATATTAATTTTTGTTATGGCATGAAAAAAACCCTTATTATTAGTAAACCATATTAAAATTTTTATCTTATTATTTCAATTAGTTCATTAGTTATTATTATGTTGGGAGGCATAGCGTAGTGGCTAGCGCGTATGCATAGCAAGTCTACTATCGTGAGTTCGATTCTCACTGGCGCCGATTTGCCTTTTTCAGTTAATTAATAATTGAAATTTGGCGAAGGCGATAAGTGAAACACTCCCTAGAAACTGGTTCGAAAGTCAGTATAAGCCGGTGGTTCCCTCTACTACTAGCCCACACAAGACCTGGACTTAGGGGATGCTTAATTAAGTAGAATAGTACGAGGTTAAACAAACATGTTATGATATAAGAAATATGCCCACGCCCAGTTTTTTTATTACCTCACCGTTTGGACTTTGTATATATGTTCTGTATGTCCAGTGAAACAATTTCTTACATAAGAAAATTCTCTGTAGCGGGGCGTTTTTTTTTAGGACCAACCCTTAACTTTAGGCGTCCGACAACGGTATTGTAGCGAATATTTTTGTCGGCCAAGGTTACCACTTGATTTTAAATATTTTTATTAAACGATTACAAAAAATCAGCTGTGAGGTTAGTTATGACGACACAACATTTAGCACCTCACAGCCCTATTGAAAATGACGGGTCAGGGCGAGTAAAAATATTACTTTTTGCCGTGAATCAGTGAATCAGCTGCCAAATTTATTTTATTAATCTCTCTTAGCTTACAAAAGATTTTGAATTTGGTTTTACATTGAAAAGTACACATAATTTAAACTAAGTAAAAAATTGGGTCTTGTCAATGTATATGTTGCCTTTCAAAACCTCGCTAAAAATGAACTGAACACTTCCTTGCTTGTCAAGTTTCTGGAGGCGTCAGCTATTTGATTTGCTTAAGAGCTTCAATGCACTTAATTTCTGTTAGGGAAATTAGTAAACACCAGGGTCGGACTAGAACAGGCCCGTAGTGACGGCATTTTACCCGGAGAATGCACATTTACTTCCAAAACTACGAATTTTTAGATACATGTTTAATGAAAATTGTTTACATATATACCTAAATGCTTTGATTTTTCTTGCTCTAAACTTTATAAAAAATGTAAACCCAAACATAAGCGGGGTTGGATTTCTCAAAAAATCGTTTATGAAGGAATTCAATTAAAATATCTTCATAGTCTTGTAACTAAAAATCTTTTCTCGTACGAAGCTTACAAAGTAGCCAAAAATCAGCATTATTATAATATTTTAAATTTAAAAAACATTTTTATAGAGAAACGAGAACTTTGGATATAGGTTCCTTATCCAAGTTTTTTTTTAATTTTTTTTTTTTGGTAAACAAATCTTTTTTTTTTCAGCAGCAGTATTTAGATTAATATTAACCTCTTGTTAACAAGAGGTTAATATTAATCTAAATACTAAAAACATGTTTTATTCTCATAAAATTAAGATTTAATAATTTAGTTAGTAATGCTTCAGTCAGCCAGTCTTAAGATAGTCTAAAATTAAAACACAAACAAGTTACTAATTACAGAGATATAGTGTACTATTCAACTTTAATTACTTTGGTTTATTAACTCAAATATACAATTAAAACAGGTTTGCAATTAAAAATCATATTTTCTCACACTAGCTTTTAGATCTAAGAAATACAAAAATAATATTTTATCATAAAATTGCTCTTTTTATCAAAAAATAATTGGGCTAAAAATTTAAAATAGTTCTACAAAACATCGGAGCATTACAATATATCGACGTGTTACTTTCTCAACCTCGTATCTATAAAAAATAAGTTTTTAGTTTTTATCAATATATCATTTATATAATATAACTTAAACAAAATCCATTAATTGTAACTATTTGGATATGGTTTCTGTTAAGTATTATGGAATATGATGATTTTTTCATAAATATTTAAGACAACTATAAAGACGGCGCGCCGAAGCGCAGGGTCGCCATTTTAGAATTTGTCAGATGGAGGGCGGCAAAGTGATTCATATGCGCCTTCACCAAAAATTCAAAAGTCCACCGTACCTAAATATGAAGGAGGTATGGGAGTATTGGCCCCTTAAACCTGTTCTAAGCTTATTAGCAATAAAATTTCTTAAACTTTTTGGTGGCATTTTTATAAAAATATATGTATGTATTTATGTTCTGAAAATTAAGGGGGTAGCTGCCCCCTGCCCCTGTAAGCCGAATTGGCGCCACTGCCTCGGCGGGTCTGCTTATACCTGAAAAATCATTACAAATTTGAGTTGACCATTTTGAATAAAAAAAATTAAGAAGAAGAGGAAAAAAGAGAAGAAGAGAAAAAAATAATTACATCTTTAAATTTACTCTTTAAATATTATATTGAAATTTTGAAAAATTCACAGTTTTAAAGTTAAAGCAAAATAGTAATACTAGAGTAAATTTTTTATTACATATTACTGGTAATTACATTGCAGCTTATCCGTACCGGAAACATTTTTTACAGTGTAACTTGATTATATTTCTATATGAAATAAAATGTAACCTACAAGTGCACAAGGTGCTAAAATAATAGATAAAAGTGGAGTTAGAGAAGACATCGTGACAGTTATCATTAAAATAATATCCAAAACATCAGAAAAAATTACATATTAATTATTCACACGGAGATTGATAGGTTTATGCTGTAAAACACGTAAAACTGATATTAAATGTGAATATAGGATGAGCTGCATGGGCGGTGGGAAGGGTTTGCTGTCCCTTATGTCCATTTTTAAGTGTATAGGGTATTTTTATGAGTTTTCTAGCATCAAGACTTACAATAGTGAGATCAGTGTCGGCTGGCTATGCATTTTTCCTACGATCCTCTATGAAAATGACATTAGGCACTTTTTTGTTCTTTAGAGAACGCCTCATATCGCACTAGTTTGATATTTTTATATCACACTCGTGTGATATTTATTTATGGAGGTTTGCCTAATTTTATTTAGATATTTACCTCTTAGATTCTACGAATTTGATTCACCTTGTTTTATAAACCATTTTCCACCTTTCACCACAGCCTTTATATATCTTTTAAGTCTTTTAAATCCAAATATTTCTGTTTTTCATGTTAAAAATAGAAACCATATAACGTTATGCTATTTATAATTATTTTCTGCTTTATTTTTCTTAAAAATTAATACAAATTAGAAAACTTTAAAATAAGAAACTTCATATTTTTTCGGGATCGTAGGAAAAATAGTGTACATAACTAGTTGGAAAGTGTATTTCGCCTGGCGGCTCGTTCGTAAACCTTCCCACTTGCATGTCACTTTCCACACTAGTTATGTAATATAATATTACCGGTCTAATTCCCATAATTGTAAGACTAAGCACTTTTAGGCACATGTTATTATAAAGTTTTTTAATCGAAACAAATCATTCGATAAAATAGTTTATAACAAAATTTTTAAACATTGAAAATAAGGCATAAAATAATATTTTTTTCAAATTATTTGACGATTTTTACTTTTATTTTTAAATAAATCTGCATATATCTCGGAAACTAAAAATTGTTAGACACATGTCTATATAAACTTTTTCTATTAGAATGATACATATCAAGGCGTCCTTGTACATATACATATTTCTTGTTGAATTTATTAATATTTTGATCAAAATTTTTGGTAAAAAAATAATTCTATTACATATCAGAAACCCCCACATAAAGGAAAATATGCATTTTTATAAGTGTTTTGGACTCACCCTCAACAGCAATTAGAATATGTCATTCAAAAACATACCCTAGGCACCGGAGTTTCGAGTTTGAAATTAGTACTCTAAAATCGGGTTGTATTTAATAACTCACTAACCCGTTGAGCTATTGCAGGGTAGTTTTGCATATGATCTGAACTTAATAAGGCATATCCTAAAATGTTATTTTCATGTATTTGTTTTAACCTGGGCCTTTCGAAAGAAACGACAAAAACTATATATTTTACTCTAACAACAACAAGAGCTCGTTACCGTAGTAAATACTAAACAAAAGGTTAGTTAACATTCACTGGTTGTTACAATTACCATAAACATAACAAAAATAACTATTAGTAAGGACAAAAATTTTAAATTTTAAACAAAATTATAAAAATATTAATTTAGTATTCCATCAATCTTTTTTCTAATCATCGTATAGAGTGATATTGGTAGACTGACAGTTTCGGGCTGCTTTAGTATCAAGAGTTAACTCTGCACGCTGATTAAGAAAACGTTTTTAGACTTTATTTGCAAAAGGAATATAGTCATTAGATTGATGTAGACAACTACTCATGCCTCTCCAAGTCTTCAACTTGCTACCATTCAAAGTCTCCAGACTAGGAGAGGTATGAGTGGTTGTTAAATTTTAACGTGGAACTGTTGAACATGAAAAGTCAATTTTTTTATAAATTTTAAAGATATTTTTTTTATAAGTTGGCGTCTGCGCAAACATCACTACAGAGTGAGACGGTTTGGCGTAGGCCGAAAATTATATTAGATTGAACTGGCAAACTATCCTATAGAAAATTCCATTATTGGAATTGGAACTGGAATTGGTACATACAACATCGTTCATGGTAACAGATTCTCAGTGTAGTTTTGGACATAGAGGACTCATCATTTCCTTTACAGGACCTGATATGTAAAGCTTTTTACTAGAATGGCGACTGATTAAATAAGGGTATGAATTTTTCGAATTTATTATTCAGAAAGATTGGTAATGACAGTGAAGGATTATTTTTTGTTAATAGTATAGAATTTTGTCGACGAAAGATATTTTTATTATTTATTACTAATATAAACGGATTGATTTTCAGTGTAATAATAATTCGTGATATTATCACGAATTTAAAACTAAAACGCAATGCTTATGAACATATAAATATTATAGGTCCTATTCACTGTCAAAGATCAAGACTTACCTATAGGTAATAATTAAATTCTGTGGATATTATTGATTAAAATGAAATCACTAGCTTTTAACCAACATCCAAACCTAATTCTACACCAAGTAATGACACAAGGAGTTTTTTCCGCTGTTGCCATGCTTGCATATAAGCGGCTTTGTCAATAAGCATTAAAATTCCCTAAAATGAAAAAATACAATATTTAAATTAAAATATAATTTGTATGTGAACCTTAATTATTTAACCTTAATTAATTAAATCTTAGTTATAACTATACTTAAAACCACTATATATTTAAATATTCTATCAAATAAAAATATTTATATATAATTGAACTCTCTTCAGATATTTTACTTGAGCTGGCCAATTATAATTAATAATTATCTAAAGAAAATTAATAATATATTTTAATCTGATATGCATTCTGTTATACATATGAATTTATATACAATTGCCTAAGCATTGTAGCCTTTTAGTAATAAATAAATGCGACACTATGTTGGTGACATACAAGCTTTGCTGTTGATACAAGCTTTGCTGACTTTGTTCAAGAGTACAAGAGATTATTCCCCATTCATTAACTTGTTTTAAGTTGACTTGTAACACCTATTCTTATGTATTTTGGGATGCTGAAGTCCAAAACCTGTAATAAAAAACTATCTTCATGGGCTCATTTTTTTGCTACATTGAAATTGCAGATGAGAGTTTCACCATTTTAGACGGTTTTTTCAGTGTAGCAATATAGGTGGGTCTCAACCCCAGCACAGACAACTTTTTTTTTTGGTGGCCTTTATAATGCCCCAAAAAAATCTTAGATTTGTATTCAACTTCAATCAAGCAAAGTATTTGATTTAAGTACTTAACATGCTTGAGGATTTACAAACTTTTAAGCCATTTGATCTGAATATTACGTTCTTTTTCTAAGTAATCATTTCTCTGTGTATAATAAATATATTCACAACGTTTGTTAATCTCTTTTTAATTCCGCTATTAATTTAAATAACCACAAACATTCTCCTACTTTTTCCATTCGTTTTTTTACTCTTCTCAGCATGCAGTGCTTGAAGAGTATTATACACAGTGCGACAAATGAGTTCCAGGACTTGCCTTGAAAAACACAATTGAAACAATACATCTGTTTATTTTTTCATTTTATTATTCGAAGTATTTTCCTTTCGATTCAATACACCTATTACAGCAATTCAATATTAATTTAAATGTGTGCTACAGCTCATTATGTGGAATAGCCTCCAATGATTGTGTATATGCTGTTTGAATGGGCGAAATGTCACCAAAAAAACGCCCTTTTGACTTAAGTAACCTTTAATTATAATTTTGGAAATAAAAAGAAGTCGCAGGGTGCGAAATCAGGTGAATAAGGTGAATGATTCAACACACAGACTTAATTTTAAGCCAAAAATTGACGAACAATGATTGATGTGTCACTCGGTGCATTATCGTGCAACAGAGACCAACTTTCTGGATCACGATATTCGGGTCGAATATGACGGATTCTGGCCATCAGACGCTTCAAAACGTTGGGTTAATACGCGCCAGTAACTGTTTGACCAGTTGGAAAGAATTCTTTGTGGATATATCCTTTGCTATCGAAGAATGTGATGGAAATTGTCTTAATTTTTGTATTTTTTTTGGCTTGTGGTGATTTTTTTTCCATTCCGCACTTTGACGCTTAGTTTCTGGATCATATTGAAAAACCTGGTTTCATAACATGTATCAATTGTTTTCAGAAAATTTGGATAATTTATTGCGGCAGCAACGACGCGTCGCGACGCTTTATCTCCGGAATGCCGAACTCTCAAATTTTTGTTAAATTTCAACATCAAATCAAAAGTTGTTTGGAAATAAATATCATAACTTTGATATTTGTTAACCAAATGTTATGAAATTTTGAAAGATAATAAAAAAGGTTCAAGCTTCGAAATGCATCGAAACAAAAATACTGTTCACTATTACGATTATAATATGGAATGCGAAGCATTACATATCTTCAAGGCTTCTTTTTTACTAAATGATATATAATATTCCACGGGCGCTTTTTAAACTTTTTAATTTAAAATCATATGTCGTTGCATTTATTTCCAGGCCAACTGTCTTTTTGTTCCGTCTAATTTGGCCTCGAAGGACCCTAACATCCATATGCAGCACAAGGAAATATAAAAACACAGTTTTATTTAATTAAAGCTAGCATTAGCAAGAGGAGTGGACCCTCTCAATACCTGAATTTACACTAAAAAAACTGAAACAATATTTGTGGTTCTTTTTTTTTAGTGTCTCCGTTATTATAAGAGACAAGATCGGTTAAATTAGAAAAAAGTTGGGCATTTTTATTCTGATCAATAATCTGAAAGAAAATTTTACGTATTATTTTTTTTTTTAATTATTGCAAAAAAATAAAAAATGTGAGGATTGGCTAATTGTAGATCTAAATGCCGAGCTCACGCATCCACGTAGGTGGCAATGTCACATTGAGAATATTTACGCTAACCTCCGTTAATTTAATTACTTCTTTGTTTCCAAAGCACACTGAGCAAAATGATTTTTTTAATTTCGCTTAAAATGTAAGACTTGATCATCTCGTGTGTTACATTATCGTAATCAGAAAAAAAACTGTGTTCAAAAATCTAAAAATCCAAAATGGCGCCCGTAAGAAAAACCAAGTTAAGTGTTGTAACTCTTGCATCTAAAAGGCCATGGAAAATATGATAACAGATTTAGATTCCTTGCAAAAATGTACCTTGACAATGTATTAGTTAAAAACATCTAGCTTTGTCGACAACCTATCGGTTTTCGATCAAAAAAATAAAAACGAAACTCAGGATTTTTAATCAAAGTTTCTTTCAGTTTATTGATCAGCATAAAAATGCGCAACTTTTTCCTAATTTAACCGATCTATTTCTTATAATAACCGAGATACCCATGCTTGAGGTCGAAAAACGGACACCCTGTATCTCTCCCTCTCTTTCTCTCTCTCTCTCTTCCTCTTCCCCTCTCTTTCTCTCTCTCTGCTTTAAAAATACTGTTGTCCATCTAGTGTCTCTGACAGTGAGACTTTCTGTATATTATATGCATCTATCTTTTGGGTTATGAGATAAGAAAGTTAAACAAATGAAAATAATAAGATTGATTTAAGATTAAATAAACCCAGGATTCTAAATAATTAAGTTTTAAAAAAATCTGGATTATTTTAAAAACCCACTAAATTTTGATTTTAAACTCGTGACCATTACCACAATATTAATGAGTGTGTAGCATGGTAAAGCTTAAAAAAGGCCAAAACAAAATTTGTTTAATATTTAATGTTTCTTTTTGTGTGTATTATTCTGATACAAGCAAAAACGTTTCCACATGTTGCGCTATAGTTTTGCAATTACCGCCCTGGTTTTCAGTTCAAATGGTCGAGGTCTCCAGGTCCAGTTTGCGGGGCCAGAAATACCTTTTACTCCGGATTTATGATTTCAGGACTGACCCAATCACACATAATAACTGTTTTAGCTTTGTGCAGAGATATTTTTTCAAAAAATAAATTGCCATACTTATTCATGAAAATATTTTAAGTATATTGTATTGTAAATGCATTGTATCCATAAAATATATAATAAGGGCGACTTGCGGTTTCCCGCAGTTGTCTAGAAAAATACGAAAAATAGTATTAATCTTCTTACATTATTATAGTTATATTATCTTATATATAGTAATATTATCTTACCTACATTATAATAATTAGTTTTGATTAAGTTAAAATGAAATTGGTAATGCCATTTAGACCAACCATATTCCCTTATAAAAAGAAACGTATACCGGGTATCCCAACTCTATTTACCCAGCGATTTTCTCAAAAACTAAAAGAGATATTAAAATTCTGCGAAAACCATCTTAAATAAAACAATTTAAACTATCTTTTAGCATATACTTGATACTTTCAACTCTTAAAATGTGGGCAGGGGGGCATGGGAGGGAATTTTTTTTAAATGAAAAGGGGGGTCGTGGGATACATCATTTTAAAGCAAATAAAATTCTCTATGGGACTGTATATTTTTTAATTTTTTATACAATTATTTTAAGGTTTTGATTTCTTAATTTTTTGTGCTAAAAAATGCGATTTATTAAGTTTTTTTTTGTAAATTGTTATTTATGTCAATTAAAATTAGTTTGAAAGTATAATTTACGTTTTTTCATCATGAAATTAGTAATTTTTAAAAAATTTTTTAGAGAAATTTTGACAAAAATACCCATTTTCAACCCCAAAAAAAAAAAATGTTTAAAAAAATTAAAAAATATATAGTCAAATGGAGAATTTTATAAGCTTTAAAATGATGTATCACACGACCCCCCTTTCCATTTAAAAAAAAGTCCCTCTATGCCCCCCTGCCCACATTTCAAGAGCTGAAATGATTAAATATATGCTAAGTTGTCTTATTTAAAAAGGTTTTCTCAGAACTTGATTATCTCTTTTAGTTTACGAGAAAATGGCTGGGTAAATAGAGTTGGGACACCCGGTATAACTTATTACTTGAGATTCTTTTCTAAATTTGGTGGCGTACTATAAAGAAATAGCTCTATGAAACTTATTTTTATTATTATTCTACTGAAGACAGCTATCAAAGAAATGTTTCCATATTGAATTTTATTAAAGTTAGACAAATGATAGAAAATACAAAAAGACAAATTCCATTCATAATATTTATTTTATAAAATAACTTTTCTGTAGTCTGAAGTATATAGTCTGTATACATTTCATATATATGTACATTTTATAAAATTTGTCACAAATGCCACACTCGCCTCGCCATATTATTTCAATATACATGCGAGCAGGCTAAGTGATGCCATCAATCTAAGGGCCGTCTGTTTCGGCCAAATATCCACATAAGGGAGGCCAACTCCTAATAAATCTGAATATTATACTTTATAATATAAATCGCATCTTGCCATTAGGTTGGCAAACATTTTGACATTAACCCAGACAGCACATGATATTTCAAAGACGTCGTTTTTAGATCTTAATTATGTCTGGACGTCTAAAGACATAAAAAGATTATCTAATGGACTTCTTTTTAGGGATGTTTAAAAGATATAAAAGATTATGATGTCTATAAGATGTCTTTTAAGTATCGGTACAAGACGTTTGAGTTCGATACTCATCATCTATTAAAAAATTACCATTTTTTTTAAGATCTTTTTTTGAAAAACAAAAAAATTAAATCATTTTTTTTTATTTTGTTTTTACGAAAAATGAAAAAATTTAAAAAAAATCAAAAAATAAATTTACAAAAAAAAACTGAAAACATTTTTTTTTGAAAAAAAATCACATTTTTTTTAAGATCTTTTTTTGACAAAAAAATACCTCTCATTCTAATTCTTATTACTATTTTTATATCAATATGACCGTACCTAGCAACGTAAATGGGAGGGGGTATTATGTTGTAAAGTTGACTGTGCAAGGCGTCAGTGATGCGTCTTAAAAAATATGTCTTAAAGACGTTACCTTTTGTAACATACGACGTCGTTAAGACGTCTTTAAGATGCATATACGGCGAAAACCGACGTTCTTAAGACGTCCTGAATGACGAGCTACGACATCTTTAAGATCTCTTTAGTCATCTTTGTGCTGTCTGGGAATATGTTTTAGACGGGGGGCAGGGAGCTGGAACCGTTACTCAAGTGTCCCAAAATGTGACGCTTACGATCTTAACAAAATTCTCGGCTGGGGTCATTAATTGATATGTTTTAGACGGGGAGTAGGGGGCTGGAACCGTGATGAAAAAGTGTCCCAAAAAGTTTCCCAAAATATGTGACACTTACGACATTCTCGGCTGGAATCATTGTTGTTATATGACGCAAAAGTGTCCCAAAATTATGTGACACAAAAGTGTCCCAAAATTATGTGACACAAAAGTGTCCCAAAATTATGTGACGATCCCAGCCGAAAACTTTAAATTTATGTGACGATTACGATATTAAAAAATTCGAGTATGCAAGTAAAGAAAACCGTGTCCCGTAACTGGAGGAACAAGTGTGAAGGCATGGTATATAAAGATCTACTTAGTAACTTAAGTATTATGATTAAATATCCCTGACAACTAGTTAACTAACAACAAAAGCAGTTAGGAGGGAGGGAGGCCAATTTTTTTTTTCAAAAAGTGATTTGACAATTCGATATGATAAAACTGGAGATAGTTACGATAGCAGATCATCTTCCTCAGCATATTTGAGCCTAATAATCTATATTTTTGACTATCTCAAGATTTTTCGGTCTATTATAGAAAATAGTTTTTTCCTCTGTCAGCAATACTGCCCTGCTAAGACAAGTTGTCCTACCTGCAAAAATTCACTTTTTGAGATAAGCACACCATTGTATTGCATTACACTAGTCTCATGTGCATAGTAAAGGGAAATGTCCTATCTAAAACCCAAGTCCTGAAAATTAGCCTAAGATGTTTGTCCTATGTGAAAAATTTTCAATGTTTTCTAAGTAAAATTGTCCTAACTAGTCCTTAGTAAACGAATAAGTCCTAACTGTACAGATCTTAGTAATTTATTTGGACTTTTTAAATCATTTTGTCTTAAATTTAGTAGGACAAAATGATTTTAAAAAGTCCAACTAGGATCTGTACTGTTAGGACTTATTCTAAAGTAGATAGGACAAATTCATCAACTTATTTTTTTGACAGAAAAGATTCGCTCCATATTATAACCTAAAAATTAAATATTTACATCCATAAGTAGATAAGTATAATTATTGATTATTTGCAGTAAAAATAAAGTGTTTTTGTGCAGTTAAATGCTATTTGTTGTTCTGAGCAAATTTACAAAGGTAAGCAAAGTAATCATCCAATTTGCAGTTAGGACAACTTTTCTTAGCAGATATTTTAGCTTTTACTAAGGCTAACTGTCCTATCTACAAATGTCACTTCTCGTGTCACTTAATGACTAACAAAAATAAATATTTTTTCAAAGCATATCACGTATTTTTCATTTTATATAAAGTAGAAATAAACGCGATATTTAATTAAACGTGTTTTAAAAAAGTGCAAACAATAACAATAAAACTGGCCATATCTCAAAATATCTAATTTGCAGATATGACAACTTGCCTTCTAGCAGGGCAGAATAGTCTGTCAACTTTTATTCTCTGTAAGCTTTTTTCCTCTGTCAACTGTTTTCTTCTGTCAACTGTTTTCTTCTGTCAACTTTTTTCCTCTGTCAACTTTTATCAAGTTCAATATGCTATAATAGCAGTACTTAAACGGTTCCAAAACTATGAACTTTACAGTGTCAAAGCATATAGAGTTTTCATAATACGACTTTTTTCCTCCGTCAACTTTTATCAAACCCGGGGGTTGTTAAATGGTACTCCAGGTGTGATCTTGAAGGAGAGCTTCTCATTCTAATTGAGCTGTAGCAACTTTTAACGTAACGTGTTTCTTTGATTACAAAATTAATAATTAATAATTTTATTGCTTTTTATTATATCCACATTTAAGTTTAGTGTCATTGCTAAAAATGTCAGTTTTATTTCTGATTTTTTAAGTTCAATACCCTATAATAGCAGTACTAAAACGGTTCCAAAACTATGAACTTTACAGTGTGAAAGCATATAGAGTTTTCATAATACGACCACAGAATTAGATCCCTCCATGGAAGGAACTCCAGTTCTGTAAATAATATGACAGATTGTCTGTCACAGATAATTGACAAAACCCATTCAATATTATTATTATTTAAAATGGATAAAATATCCAATATAATAATAAAGCCTTTAAAACAATCAATGTATTTAAAACCAGTCACGATGCATTTTACACAGAATGGCAAACAGAGAACCTGGGACATGGTGGAAGTGTCCCATCATAACGTTGCAGTTATAATTTGCAACTATACACGTAATGTGCTTGTTTTCGTAAAACAATTTAGACCAGCAGTATATGTTGCAAGTATCCCTGAAAAAGAGAGACAAGAACATATCGACGAACAGAAGTATCCTGCAGAACTAGGCATTACAATTGAACTGTGTGCAGGAATTGCTGTCAAAAATCTTCTATTGGAAGAAATAGCCAGAGATGAAATCTTAGAAGAATGTGGTTATAAAGTAAACCTTTCTTCACTAGAAAAGATTAGCACATTTAGATCTGGGGTGGGCACTTTAGGCAGTTTACAAACGCTTTTTTATTGTGAAGTTACAGATGACATGAAAGTTAGCCAAGGTGGTGGAGTTGATGATGAAATCATAGACGTTGTGGAAATGAGTGTTCCAGAAATGAAGAAATATTTACAAGGTGATAAAATTAATAGTCCTGCTAGTTTTATTTTTGCTATGTTTTGGTTTTTACAAGAAAAACAAAGATAAATCATCTTTGTAAACAAAAAAAAACTATAGTTAATAAATATTTTAAATTTGATTTTTTATTTTAAAATAAATAAATATTTGGAGCTTTGGATTTGTAGGAGTGTTTGTGTTGGTACCGAGTTAACACACTTATGTCAGCAACATGGCACAGAGAGATTATTTAGGGAAAATTTTCCATATGACTTGATATATGACATTCATGTATTGGCAGTATAACAGGTTATGTGACATTAATATCACGTCAAATACATATCCATTATATAACATGTGTTATTGCTTGCAATATATAATAGAAGTTGCAAAACACACTAAATGCAATATATCTTAATTATATATATATAGCAGATATACATCAGGTACATACATATTCATTATACAGAGCGGTCCAAAAGTCACCCCCCCCTCTTAACTTTTGAACCAGTTGGGATATCGACTTCAAATTTGGCACATTTAAATAAGACAACTTAAACTATCTTTTAGCATATATTTAATACTTTCAGCTCTTAAAATGTGGACAGGGGGGCATGGGGGCACATTTTTTTAAATGGAAAGGGGGGTCGTGTAATACATCATTTTAAAGCTTATAAAATTTAACTCCATATTTTTAAATTAAAAATTTTTTTTTTGGTTTAAAATGGGGTTGAAAATGGGTATTAATGTCAAAATTCCTCTAAAAAAACAAATATTTTTTTAAAAATGCCTAATTTCATCATAAAAAATGTTAATTATACTTTTAAACCAATTTTAGTTGACATAAATAAAAATTTATAAAAAGAAACTTAAAAAATCGAATGTTTTAGCACAAAAAATTGAAAAATCAAAACCTTAAAAAACATTTTTAAAAAATTTAAAAATGTTAGTGTAAATAGAGAATTTTATAAGCTTTAAAATAATGTACCACACGACCCCCCTTTCTATTTAAAAAAATGTCCCCCCATGCCCCCCTGCCCACATTTTAAGAGCTGAAAATATCAAATATATGCTAAAAGATAGTTTAAGTTGTCTTATTTAAGAGTTCTAAATTTGAAGTCGATATCTCAACTCGTTCAAAAGTTACAAGGGGGGGTGTCTTTTGGACCGCACTGTATAACATTTGGCATCAACTTTAAAGATGCGGACATATGAAAGTCCGAGAACTTTGCATGTAGGGTACAAATAATATGTATATACATAACATATAACAGTGGATATCTATTGGCCATATATCAGACACGGATCCGCGTTTATAGGGTACGAAGCCTAAACCCCATACAAATAAGAAAAATACACAACTTTTCAAAGGTTAGATCTACCCAGTGTTCTATTTTAGGTTATCTACAGATAAACTAATTTGAATCAGATTTAAATTGTTTAATTTTTTACAATAAAATATTTTGTTTACAACCCACCCTATGGCTTTCTACAACTACTATGCTCTTGTATTTTCATTTTTCCTTCGCTTTTCTTTCTATACATGTATTTGAGTATATCAAACAAAATATCATACACAACATACGATTTTTCATTTTTTTTTCATGGTAATACATAAAACGTCGGCCTAATAAATGAATAGTAATAATTTATTATGATTTCAGAACGAGGTATACATATTTATAACAATAAATTATAGTGCACAAGTAAATCCATGATAACAGTCATATTATGCTAGATATGTAAGCTGTCAGTTTTACGATAAAAGCGTGAAAAAAATGTTACATTTCTTATTTTATAGTGTTAAAACTATTAATAGCAATATGAATTAATAATAATTATTAATGTGTATGTTTTGAATTTATAATATTCATATCTTAATTACCGATTAAATCTAAGTACACAATCTAAAAGAGTAATATATTTATATTATAGATTAATATTATAGATTATAATCTAATACAATCTAATTTCCTATATAATTTTAAGCTTCGGTTTGCTCCAAAAGTCGCAATCGTTGACGACTGAATGTCCCTGTTTTCCTAGCTGCTGCCGAGTCGTTACTACTAACTACCGGTCGCCGTTCGTTTGGTCGCCGGTCGATTGACCGCTCCGGGAGCAGACGCACGACTATTTCGTCACGAATACATACGATTTTTCATTTTTTTCATGGTAATACATAAAACGTCGGCCAAATAAATGAATAGTTATAATTTATTATGAGTTCAGAACGAGGTATACATATTTATAACAATAAATTATAGTGCACAAGTAAATCCATGATAACAGACATATTATGCTCGATATGTAACCTGTCAGTTTTACGATAAAAGCGTGAAAAAAATGTTACATTTCTTATTTTATAGTGTTAAAACTATTAAAAGCAAAAATGAATTAATAATAATTATTAATGTGTATGTTTTGAATTTATAATATTCATACAGGGTGATCCATAACTGGCATGCCAAAATTTAAGAGGTGATTCTAGATCCAAAAATATAAAAAAAGTTCCTATAAAGGTTGGTCCGGAAATGAGCCCTAAGAGATCTAGGGCCCTTTAAAATTGTAATAAAAATAAGGTTTTTAATTAATAACTCGGGTACCGTTTAAGCTAGAGCGGCGACATTTTGCACGTATACTAGTATTAATAAGGGCAATAAGTTTATGTTAATTAATTTTTTTAATTTATCCAGAGGCGTGCCCAGACGGACAAAATATATGAGGCTTAAAACATTTTTGCCCCAAACTTTTCTATGTGTATGTTTTTTGGATTTGTTGTAATAAATATAGATTTCTAGAGTAAAATTACATATAAAATATCATATAGTGTAACACTGTAGGAGCAACCGTTATCAAAAAAAAAATGCAATTAAGAGGAAGTAACATTTTGTGCCACCAAAAACGTTACTTTTTAAAAGGCTATTACTCCTTTAATATTAAATTTAGGTGTTTTGGTGTATAATACTATTTTGCTCAGTTTTAAATGAAGAATCACCCTGCAGCATTAAAATTTTATTGGTGCTTTTTTTTGTTCCCCATTCAATACGTCATCTTCGAAGGGCCGTAGCTCCCTTAGGGCTCATTTCCGGACCAACCTTTATAGAAACTTTTTTTCATATTTTTGGATGTAGAATCACCTCTTAAATTTCGGTACGCGAGTTCTGGAACACCCTGTATCTTAATTACCGACTAAATCTAAGTACACAATCTAAAAGAGTCTAATATAAATATATTATAGATTATTATTATAGATTATAATCGAATACAATCTAATTACCTATATAATTTTAGAGATTATAATGCCGCGATTCTAACGTCAGAGTCGATATCTCGCAAGATTTTAAAAGAAGCTACTGTTAAAATTGTAATTGTAATATTGCTTGCATATTTATCGCTCTAAATTAAATGTCAGGATGAAAACTGAATGTTCTGTTTGGTTATTGATCAAGTTTAATAAATAGGACAATTTTCCATTTTCGACATAACCGTACCTACTAGTATATATATTTAACCACCGTACTTCCTTAAGTAAACATCCAGCGAATGCAAAATAAAGCTGTTATTTAAAACAGAAAATTTACATTTTTAATGCACAAGATGCAAACTCATTTAAAAAACACATAAAATTGTTAGATCGTTGAATCTGAAAGCACCAAGCGTTTTTGATAAAGGAAAACGAAGAAGGGAGTAAGTCTACCATAAGTAACAAGTGAACATGTAATATTAAGTAACCGAGATTTAGAAGATTATATTCATTTGAACTTCATCTAGCGGGGTTAATATCAAAAATAATAATCATACCGTACCCAAATAGCGAAAAAATATTTGATTAGGGCAACCAGATGAATAGTTAAATATACATTTTTGTTTAACCTCTTACTATTCTACTTAATTAACCATCCCCTAAGTCCAGGACTTATGTGGGCTAGTAGTAGAGGGAACCACCGGCTTTAATTGACTTTCGAACCAATTTATAGGGAGTGTCCGCTTCACTTACGCCTTCGCCAAATTTCAATTATTAATTGACTGAAAAAGGCAAATCAGAGCCGGTGAGAATCGAACTCACGCTATTTGGGTAGTAAACTCGTCAAGTACGACGCGGTAGTCCACTACATTAATCTAAAAGAAAGATCTAGAGGGCAAATTTTTAAGGATTTTATCAAATATTTAAAAAAGTCTTCTGTCATTCTATTACCATCTTAAGTTAATTCAAAAATAAGATTTTCTCGACTACGTTTCCTATCATACAGTCGGCTTTCAAGCAATTAAGAACAAGGCGTAACTATAACTACGAATATACTGAGGGAATGTTCAAGTATTACGTAACCCAAATTTTGATCATTTTGGACTTGGACGTCATAACTAACCGAACCTGGTAAATAAATAATTAATTTACAATAAAAAAGTATATATATTTTCGACATAATAATATTATTACAAAAAAAATTAACCAATACCAGCACAATATCCAAATCATTTTACATCTGACGCAAAACAAAACATAACCCAAATTGGCTTAACCAAACCCAAACCAAAATAAAAAATAAATGTAAAACGAACCCAAAACTAAAATTAAAGTGACTCAAAAATACATGTTTATGTAATAATATTACTAATATGTAATATTAACTACGAAATTAAAATAAAAAAAGTCTTTTTGCATTTGTTTAATTTTTTTTTTTGTAAATTACATCGCCTTGAATATGCTGTTCCATTTTAATGTCGGTGATTGTTTGTTGTTTGTTTCTTAAAACCGTAAAAGTTATTTATTAAAATTAACTGAAAACGTATCTCAATTAAAAAAAAAGGGTTCAATAAACAAATATCTTCATTGGCCTTCATTAAAACAATTTAAAAAAAAAGTCCAAACCAAAATCTTGCGAAGTTAATTTTATGCGATATTATATCTCGCCAAGTAATGGCGTGCGAACTAATTTCCATGCTACTTTTATTTTTGCGAACTTTTTGTGCGAATAAAAATGTTGCGAACTTTTTTTTTTCGAACTAAAGACCGGATACCGTTTGACTGGACATAAAGAACACATATACAAAGTCTCAAAGGTAAGGTGATAAAAAATTTCTACTGGGCGTGGGCTCCCGGACTTTTACCTTTTCCTCTTTAATAATATTCATCCAGTAGCTTTTGGAGTTAACGCTCTGCAAGACATAAGCAATTAACTGCATAATTTTATGGTCTCTTAGATGTGGGAAACTTATGCTTATTCCTCCTGCTGAAAATAGCAACTACTAAGATATGTAGGGTGTATGGCTAATTTGCCATTTTCAAGGGGTTAGAACGTTAAGTAACAAAAGAAAGGGTTAATCTATCAATTTTTTGACGTTTATTTGTTGTATTAATTAGGTGATATGGAAAAGTTTTGCTGATTTTGACGGATTGGTTTGTTGTTTCTAACTATCGACTAACTCAATTGAGAGTTTATGATTTCTTAAAAGGTCCTTAATTTAATTAGTCGTAATTAAATTACCTACTTATAGTCTTCTTAAAGGAAAACTAATATTTCCTGAACCCTGAACTTGTTAACCAAATATTTTTTTCACTTTCAGTATAATATAATACTACACTGTTGAAAATGACGGGTCTGCGCGGGTATAAATGGTGCACAAACCCGTCATTTTCAATAGGGTAGTACTAAATCAAATTTATGGTGCTACATATAGAGAAATGATTACTGAAAACAAGTTCGTAATATTCATATTAAGTGACTTAAAAGTTTAAATATCCTCAAACATACTTAAATGAAATGTTTTGATTGGTTAAAGTTGAATACCTATAATAGGTAACCTATTCTATCCTAATTTTTCGAGGCTAGAAGAAAAATGAAGCTTTGATGGTGCTGTTTTGACGTTGAATTCATACCCATAAGGATAGTCTAGTCCTAACCCCAGCACAATATTCTTTTTTGTTTGTTGGCAGTTTAAAGTTGGAAGTTGGAAGTTGAAAGTTGAAAGTTGAAAGTTGGTAGTTGGTAGTTGACAGTTGTAAGATGGCAGTTGGCAGTTGTTGTTGTTCTTGTTGGAAAAGTGTTGCTGATTTTGATGGATTGGTTTGTTGTTTCTAACTATCGAATAACTCAATAGAGAGTTTATGATTTCTTAAAAGGTCCTTAATTTAATTAGTCGTAATTAAATTACCTACAAAGGAAAACTAATATTTCCTGAACTTGTTAACCAAATATTTTTTTCACTTTCAGTATAATATAATACTAAGCTGTTGAAAATGACGGGTCTGCGCGGGTATAAATGGTGCACAAACCGGACTTGAGGGAATGGTTCACCTGCTCAAGTCCAGTTTGTGCACCATTTATACCCGCGCAGACCCGTCATTTTCAATAGGGTAGTTCTATATCAAATTTATGGTGCTACTCATAGAGAAATGATTACTAAAAACAAGTTAGTAATATTCATATTAAGTGACTTAAAAGTTTAAATATCCTCAGAGATACTTAAATGAAATGTTTTGCTTGGTTAAAGTTGAATACATATACTGCCCTACTACGTTAGAAAGCAACTCTGATGTAATATTTTAAAAACGCTGCTATGCGACAAATAGAGTTACTGCTTTCTAGAGTAGAGGGCAGTATAATAGGTAACCTATTCTATCCTAATTTTTCGAGGCTAGAAGTAAAATGAGGTTTTGATGGTGCTGTTTTGACGTTGAATTCATATTCACAAGGATAGCCTAGTCCTAACTCTAGCACAATATTCTTTTTTGTTAGTGCGAGGCAGTTGGCAGTTAGCAGCTGGCAGTTGAAAGTTGAAAGTTAACAGTTGGTATTTGGAAGTTGGCAGTTGGCAGTTGGAAGTTGGCAGTTGGCAGTTGGCAGTCGCAGTCGCAGTTGTTGTTGTTGTTGTTGTTGTTGTTGCTACTAGAGTTTTTTTATATTAAAAAACAACAAAAAAAATATTTTATTTTTTTTTAACAAACCATATCTAGTAAGAATACGAATGCACCTTGCAGTAGCTTCTGTTTCTACGACAGTGACTTATTAGTATAGTATTTCATTAACATTTATATCAGATCTATTGTAGAATATATAATAAAGAAATAAAACACAATGTTATGATATATGAGTATTTTTTCTAATTTATTAAGTGTTAAAAACTCATTACATTGATTTATTCGATTTCGACCTGATTTATTACCTGAAAGTCTTTAAAACGTGTCGGCTTGTTTCTTAAAAGCAAATATCTATGCCTTGTTTAATGCCGAAAATTGGGATATTGATAAAAAAAAACAAGTAAAATATGTCTGTTTTTATGAGTTTCTATAATGTGTTTTTGTAAGACGTGGCAGTAAAAAGTTTTTGTAAGTCAGAAGAACTTGTGAGACAAAACAAAATTTGCAAAGCTGTGTGAATTTATATGTACATCAGGGTGGAGCCAAAAACGAATTTGAGAATTTCAAAACGCCTGGGTATCTATTTTTGGACTCGACAGAACGTGAACAATTTTCGTAGGTAAGTTCCCCAAAGTTAAAAAATGCTATTCTTAAACAGTGAGAGTGATAGGATCTCTGCAGCCGCCTTCAGCTTTGCCAAGTATTTTAGCGGATTTTAACAAATCAGATTATGCGACACGAGGAGACACGCAGGCTGTCATTATTTTCATTATTTGTAAACAAGTTGCTGTGTTTTGAATAATTTTTATAATTAATATCCAAAAACGAGTCCAAAAATTAATGTGTAAGAAATGGCAGAAAATGAAAATAAAAACAGAAAAATATCTGCGCACACCAGGAGTCAACAAAAAAAAAAAATACTTTTATATTTTATTCAAGATAACCCTCTTGTTTATGTCCCCTAAAAAGCCCCTTAACAATGATTTAGCGACCTAAAATTCTAAAAACTATTTTATTGTGCTATAGTAATAGTAATAGTAATAGTAATAGTAATAGTAATAGTAATAGTAATAGTATTTATTGACCAATTTGATACATAAAGTACATTTGGTAAGTCAACATATAGATATTTAAAAAATACAAATATTATTTTAGACTAACATACACATACACAACGTTATACTTATATGTACTACAAATATAAAACTAATCACAATTGTATAAAAAGAATTACATGTTACAAATGTTACATTTAAAAGCATATTAAAATTTTAATAATTTAAGTACTCATTTACAGAATAAAATCCTCCTTCAATTAGATATTTTTTAACTTCTTGTTTAAATCTATTATAGTTAACAATTTTTTTAATGGAAGAGGGTAATTTGTTATAAAATACGGTACAACAATATCGACACTTCCATGCAACAAGGATGTAACTCAAGTTAGACCTATTTTGAGTTATACCAATAGGTAAACGCCTTGAAAAAAGACACACATGGTGGTACTACTCAGATTTCTCCACAGGCCATTTTAACCAAAAGTTTACCTAAAAACACTAAAGTAAGAAGTTCTAATTTTGAATATTATCAGAAACAAACAATAAATAAACAATAAATACTTATAGAATTAAATAGAGAATGTTATAAGCTTTTAAATGATATATCACATGGCTTCCTTTTCCACTTCAATCATTTCCTCACCTTTAAATAAGAAAAAAATATATTTTGGAAATTTAGTTGTCGTAAAAAATGACAATATATGAGTTACGGCTTTGTTGCTTGGGGGTATCGATATAGTGGAGAATTTTTATAAAAAGCCTTTGAGTGACGCGGGATTTATATAAAAATAATAGATTCTCTTCTTTCCAAGTCGAACAACAACTGAATAAACAAAAAATCGTATTTTTATACATTTTGAACATATTCTCCTCAATAAAAAAATTTAACATATAGATTATTTTATTTTTGGTCTTAAATTGTTATAAACATCGTAAATAAATAGAATATGTCAACAAACGTCGTGAACTCGACTTTTGACTTTTTAAATCCAGAAGCGAACCGTTATTTAATCTTTCTTTGACAGTTTTTGCTTGAAGTTAAAAATTCATGTCTGCAAATCACTACTTTTTTAAAATTAATATATATTTTTCTTAGAGTATAAGAGTGGCCCAATTTTTTTTTGCTTTAAATCACTTAGTTATATTCTGTTTAGAAATCCCCCAAAGTACGACCTTTGTTAAATGCCCCTAAGGATTATTAGGGGATCTTAAAAATAAAAAGTAACTAAAACGCATATAAAACGTGGGTCAGTAAATAAACTTTTGTTCTTTAGCAAGATTTAAAAAGTTTTGTAGTTTTTAAATTTCCAAACCAAAAATTTACATTTACTCTTGCTTTTTACCCGACTACAGCAACGCGGAAGGATGGTTATGTTTTTAACGTGTTTGTAGCAAGCATGTTCCTCTCTATAACCTAAACTACTGGGACGATTTTAGCGAACGATACGTCAAAATATTCGTCTTCATCACGCAAATATCACAGGCCATATAAATTTCCATGTATCGATAATAGTGAAAGTTATCATCAGAAATTTAACAAAAGAACAAAGAAATCCATATATTTTTATTATGATTTCGATATCATATGATCCATATTAAATTCAAACATTACATTTTATTCGCTATTCTGCTATCTTTTTAAAAAATTTATTTATTTTAGGACAATCGCAAAATAGCTTCTATAAAGGTGCTTTATTAATTTTCTTAGTAAATACAAAAAAATCTTAAAACAAAACTAAAAATCTCTATCGTGCCTACCGGTATACCTTTAAAGGTATACCTTTAATCAATCGCCAAATCGTACTCCAATTTTGTCTATTATGTTCTTTCCGCTAACCATGGGGGGTAAATTTCTGACAGGTCATTTGGTCATTTATCAAATAAAAAGTGCGACCATCCCAAAGCGCCTTGTACCAGCATAATAAGCATTTAAAAGGGCAATTTCTAGATCACTTTCTCCTATTAGGCAGAGGGTCTTGTACCCAAGAGATTTTTACAATACAAATGCCTCTGGACTAAATATTAGGTTGGAATTAAAATTGAATAATTACTTATCAGTTTACATATTTTTGAGGTATTTGTTTAAACAATACATTTATGATATATACAGTGCGGTCCAAAAGTCACCCCCCTTTTAACTTTTGAACGAGTTGAGATATCGACTTCAAATTTAGAACTCTTAAATAAGACAACTTAAACTATCTTTTAGCATATATTTAATATTTTCAGCTGTTAAAATGTGGGCAGGGGGGCATGGGGGGACATTTTTTTAAATGGAAAGGGGGGTCGTGTGATACATCATTTTAAAGCTTATAAAATTCTATATTTAAACTAATATCTTTAAATTTTTTAAAAATGTTTTTTAAGGTTTTGATTTTTCAATTTTTTGTGCCAAAACATTCGATTTTTTAAGTTTTTTTTATAAATTTTTATTTATGGCTAAAATTAATTTAAAAGTATAATTAACATTTTTTTATGATGAAATTAGGCATTTTTAAAAAATTATTTGTTTTTTTTTTAGAGGAATTTTGACATTAATACCCATTTTTAACCCCAGTTTAAACCCAATTTTTTTTTTTAATTTAAAAATACGGAGTTAAATGGAGAATTTTATAAGCTTTAAAATGATGTATTACACGACCCCCCTTTCCATTTAAAAAAATGTGCCCCCATGCCCCCCTGTCCACATTTTAAGAGCTGAAAGTATTAAATATATGCTAAAAGATAGACTTATTTAAAAGTTCCAAATTTCAAGTCGATATCTCAACTGGTTCAAAAGTTAAGAGGAGGGGGGGGGGGGGGGTGACTTTTGGACTGCTCTGTATTTTAATAATATCTGGGTATTATATTTGACTGTCACATATGTTGGGGAAAACAAATACATTTAATCAATAAAAAACAAGATAGTTTACAAATATTATTAACTGTATAATTTACAGTACATATAATAAGCATTTACATGGGAAATTTCTAAATTACTTTATCATATCAGGCGAAGAGGGTCTTGTACTCAAGAGAGTTTTTCAATACAATTTGTATTGTGTTGTACAAATGTCTGCAAATGTACAACTCAATAGTCAGAGATGGAAATAATTTATTACAAAATAAACTATTTAAATAATAACAAATAAGTTAATAAGTTACTAGAGTCAGTCACATTATCTGGATTTCTTTGCTTTTTATTTGATAAAGATAAAGATAAAGATAAAGATATGTTTATTTCTCCTTCGTTTTTACATGAAAAAAATGTCCAGCAAACGTCAATTAAAAAATGAAATTATTAAATTATACACTGGTACATATAAGTACCTAACGTTAAACATTAATAGAATTTACATTACAGTTCAAAAATTCTTCAAGTGTGTAAAACGGGTTATTCGAAAAATAACGTTTAATTTTTTCTTTAAATTTCCGAGGGCCCAGATCAGTAAAAGAACGAGGTAACTTATTGTAGGTTTTGATTCCTAGATACCTGGGTCCCTTTTCAAATCCGGCCGTTTTATGCCTAGGTATGCTAAGAGCATGAGGTTGCCTAGTGTTAATAGAGTTTAGATCCCTATTTGCCACAAATTTTTCCTTATTTTGGTGAACAAAAAGTATCAAATTGTATAAGTACAGTGAATAAACCGTCTATAAATAATTGTTTACAGTGACTTCTGTGTTTTGCACCACAGAGCGTTCTGACAATTTTCTTTTGAATAATGAAAATACGATCTAGAAGTGTCGAGCCCCCCCAGATAATTAGACCATATTCAATGTGGCTTTTTATGCTTGCATTGTAAAAAGACAGGAGAAGACTTCTGGAGACGTTTTGTTTTAAATTATATAGTGCATAATGACAGCTGTTTAATTTTTTTGCAATATGGTTTACGTGGACATTCCACGCTACTTTTTCTTCTAGCGAAATTCCAAGTAGTTTAAAATCTGTTACTTGTGGTACTGACTTTTTGTCACAGTAAATAAGGATACTACTGTCATTGTTTAATTTATTAAATTTTAGGATTACTGATTTTTTTGGGTTTAAAATAAGAGAATTCTGCCTTGACCATGTAGCCATTAAATCTGTTAGAATTTTTAATTTGGTCTCTTTTTGCTTTGTCGTAGTTTGTTTTACTTATAACCCGTTAGGTAACTGCTTACGTTATTCTTTGGTTTTAGTCTGTTTTTGCATTGATTTGGTTTGCTTGTAATTTGAATGTAATAAATGTAATGTGTACGACTCGGTTTAAAAATAGACTTTTAGTGTACCACACCGGATCTAGGATTTGGAAATAGCTTGTATTTTAAGAGAGATTTTTACATGAAGGGTTACAGAAATTTCAACTCTATTGTGACCTCCTTTTAGTACGTTTCTACAAAGTATCTAAACAACTTCTTAAAAATTTTCACCAGCTCTGAGATTACAACTAGCCCCGTTCTTCTCTACAGGTATTATGCATGGTATAATTAAAAGCTGTTTTTGTCTCACTGGGAGGAGCACAAAGTTTGCGTGCAAGAAATAGGAAAACATAAATCATTTAAAGATAATGGAAACATGCACTTGTGAAAATTGAACCAATTTTTTATGAAATTATGTTATGACTTAATATTTTTAAAATATTGATTTATATTGAAAAGGTAAAATTAAGTCTACTGTTAAATATTAATTTTGTTTTTGATTTATGTTGTACTTAAACACCTATATAATTTTTTTTTGATATTGGATATTTTATCCTTGAAGCCAATATATATTAATTTGAAATGAAAAACTATTCTGCTAATATTTACCAACAATTTAACAATAATAATTACACAACCACACAAAATAAAAAAGGCCAAGAACTCTTTTGGAGACTTTTGTATACCTATGTATTTTGAGGCTCTGAATTCGAATTTAAGGTCAAAATTGCACCTTAGTAGTTGGACTACCGGGCTACAAACCCAATGTGGTAACTGGAGGAATTCTTCAGCTGAAGACATCAGCGAGTCCTGAAAAAATCCTGAAAAAAAAAAAAATTAAAAAAAAAAATTTTTTTTTTCAGGAATTTTTTTTGTTCTTCGGCTGACGACAATGACCAGAGGGTGTCGCCACCTAGCGGTGTAAATGAGTCCAAGGATCAGGACTGCCTAGCCAGACAAATTAAATTAGCCAAGACTATTTTTTTATTTAAATCGGTTAAAATAAACAACTTGTTATTCAAATAATATTACCCAAGAACCTTGTTATCTGAAAAGGTCAAGCTATACACGTTTTAATATGCATATATTACAAATTATAATTTATAATTAGGGAGCTGTAGAAAATAATTTTTTAAAAAAGTCTCAGCTGTTGCGGGTTTGAACCGCAGACCTATAGTTTGGTAGACGGATACGTTACGTACTGCGCCACAGAGCTCTCTGCGATACAAAATAATTTAGTTGAAAGCTTGGTATTATAAAATTATTTAATATAAACGAAGGAGCCCTGAAAAGTTTAAAATTATTGAAAGCAATGAGTGTCAAACCTAATCAGACTGTTAAGCCTAGCTTGTTAGCCTAAATTATGAGACCAAATTAGTAATAAATATTAAACATTGACTTTTGTAAACCAAACAAATACAGATACAAATATTCTTTAGAAGTACAAAGAGCCAATACCACGTTTTCGCACAATAATTACCAATAGACCAAAATATCAAAGAAAGATTCCGTATTGTTTCCGTAATATCTATAAATTATAAATATATAGTTAATATATGGCGTCTTCACCAAAATTCCGTTGAAATAGTAATTAAATAAAAATAATTTTAATTTGTTTCATAATTTAATAATTATTACATGTTAAAAATTATTCTCAAACACATGTTGCAAAAAAGTTCTCAAAAAGTTTAGTATACACAGAAAAAATGTTTTCTTATAAATATATAGTTAATATATGGCATCTTCACGAAATTCTGTTGAAATAGTAATTAAATAAAAATAATTTTAATTTGTTTCATAATTTAATAATTATTACATATTAAAAATTATTCTCAACACACATTTTGCAAAAAAGTTCTCAAAAAAGTTTAGTATACACAGAAAAAATGTTTTCTTAAATCAAGAATATTGTGATTCGTATATAACAATATATATTTATATATACCACGTTACAATCAAATTACATATTTGTTTTAAAAACTATTGCAAAAAAGTATAATCACAAACATAAAAATGTTTGACGCTATTGCTTAAATATATTTTTTAGAATAGTTGTTTTAAGTGTGGTTTGTCAAGCGCGCCTAAATTATACAAAAAGTGTAATTACACACAGAGAAATGTTTCTTAAATCAAAATATATCACATTTTTTGTGTTATACCTAATTACAGATTTTATCTTGTTTCAAAAGTTGGCAAACAGAATACACACAGAAAAATGTTTCTTAAATCAAAAATATTGTTATATCACATTTGTTTTTTCTGTGTTATACCTAATTACATATTTTCTCTTGTTTCAAAAGTTAGCAAACAGTATACACACAGAAAAATGTTTCTTAACCCTTACCCTCCCGAGACTAAACTAATGATAATTTTTCGATTTAATTGTGTTTTTTGCTATACCTAAAAAAAAGAAAAAAAATAAAAAATACATTTTTTTTTTAGTTTCTGTTTCCTTTGAGTTTCAGGAGAGTGGTATTATACCGAATTAAATTTGTATATTTGTTTGCATACATAGAAAGTCTATAAAAGTATTTTGGATTAATATTACCTTAAAGAAACAATTAAGCAAAAAGTGTAATTACACACAGAGAAATGTTTCTTAAATCGAAAATATTGTTATATAACATTTTCTTTTTTCTGTGTTATACCTAATTGCACATTTTATCTTGTTTAAAAAGTTAGCACAAAGTATACACACAGAAAAATATTTATTAAATCAATAAATTGTTATATACACCAGTATTCTCAAACAGACTTTTTCTGTGTGCAGCAGTATTTTATTATTAATGTACTGAGAAAAAAAATATTTTAATAATAATATAATTGTATTTCTTTGTGTATTTATCTTAATTTATTAATACACTGTACAATTAAATTGCATATTTGTTTAGACTTTTTATATTATAACTAATTGTATATTTTATCTTGTTTCAAAAGTTAGCAAAAACTATACACACGGAAAAATATTTATTAAATCAAAAAATTTATATACAACAGTATTCTCAAACAGACTTTTTCTGTGTGCAGCAGTATTTTATTATTAATGTCCTGAGAAAAAAAATATTTTAATAATTCAATAATTTTATTTCTTTGTGTTTATATTTATCTTAATTTATTAATACACCGTACAATCAAATTGCATATTTGTTTCAAATTTAAAATACTATTGTTGCTATATTATAGTGAAAAAGTGAAAATATTTTACAAACACAGAAAAATAAAATCTTAAATCAAGAATATGCATTAACGGAGATTTTTATTTTAGTAATTATATACTTATAATTTAATACATTTTAATACAAAAAAATTACTGGGGAAAATGTAATATACCATTTACTATGAATATAATGAAAAAGTATTGCTTTTTGTGGAATATTTTTATTCGTTTCAAACTTTAATTTAAAATCTACACACACAAGATTTGATTTATTTCTAATCGGTTTTTGCAGCTCCTTAACAATTTTTTTTCTTCAGTTATGAGGGTTTTATTTTCTTAAATTATTAAAATCAACAATTCCAGATAACGGTATTTTAACATGACTTTCTGT
>OY294047.1:37712145-38048028 GCA_958510825.1 Brachypterus glaber
AAAATTTTTTTTTGCGAATTTTTGCGTTTTATAACGTTTTATGTCGATATAAATCAATTTCAAGCAAAAAAAAAATTGTCGGTCGATCGGTCGATCGGTCGGTCGATCGGTCGATCGGTCTGTTCGGGAAATCTTGTAAGCACGATAACTTAAGAACGCTTTAAGCTAGAGACTTGAATTTTGGCATACAGATATGTTACCAAAAGTTCTCGCTCGGGATTGTTTTTCGTGAACATTGGCGTGCGGCAAGGGGGGCAAATGGGGAAAAATACATTTTTTTAGAAAAAATTTAAAATTGCTATATAGAGGTTTTTAAGGTTACTGAAATTGAATCTGATAATAAAATTTCTCTAACTCCACCCACGAGGGGGTAAATATTTTGAAATGTTTTTTCGTGAAAATTTATAGATAGGGGTTTTTGAGGTTGATAAAAATGAATCTTGAAATATATTTTTTGAAACCCACCCCCTTAGGGGTGGGTGGTGATTTTTGTGAAAATTAGTATATTGACGTTTTTGAGGTTGCTGGAAGTGAATCTGATAATAAAAAATCTATTTTACGCGCAGGTGGTAAAATGGGAAAGCTTTTTTACTGGCAGTGTGTTTTTATCCCGTGATATTTTACAACTTTTAAGCATTTCAAGATCCACTCCCGCTAAAATTACAACTTTCATTCCCTCGACGAAAAAGTAAGTGACTAAAAAAACATTTCCACTACTGATAACATTGCAACTTTTATATTTTCAACCCATGAAATTTAGAACTCTTTTGGAATTTCAAGGTAGGTGGAGGAAGACTCACCTATCCCCCCATAGCTACGACCCTGGAGCTATAGCTTGCAAAATAGTAACCTTTTTATTATAAATACCATAATTTTTTTATTTTTCAAAATTTTAATGATTCTTACCTGACAAATCTAATAAAAAGCAACTTTTATATTTTTATCTAATGACATTTTATAACTTTTACAAACTTCAAAATCCACTCCTGCTATAATTACAACTTTTATTTTTTTTAACCCATGAAATTTTTCAACCTTTTCGAATTTAAAGGTAGGTGGGGGAAGGCTCCCCATCTCCCCATAGCTACGCCGCTGGAGCGATTGCTTGCTAACTAGTAACCTTTTTATTATAAATAACATCGTTCAAGAAGCACTTTTATATTTTTAACCATGAAATTTACGACCTTTTTGAATTTGAAGGTAGATGGGGAAGGCTCCCCCGCCCTCCATAGCTACTACTAATTGTAATTAGTAATTACAATTTTATTATAAATAACATCGCTTAAAAAACACTTTTTAAAAATTTTATTCATTCTTACCTGACAAATCTAGTAAAAAGCCATACACTCTACTATATATATATATATATATATATATATATATATATATATATATATATATATATATATATATATATATATATATATATATATCAATTAAAATATTAATTTAACAATTTAAAACCGCTAATAATAAACTATGCTTTTACGCCTCACGATGAGCTAAGTTCTTTAAACTAAATTACTTTATTTGGATGCGAAATATATAAATTCAGGGCCGTCCATTAAGTGATGACGATGAACTGCAAATTTATATATGATTAGATAATTATTTATTATTTTTTGTACACAACTTATAATTTTAAAAACAAAAATAGCCAAAACTTTGCGGGACCACATTTGGTGAAGCTGGAGCTAAAGTGGTCTAACTAACATTTTTGGCGAAACTGAGTTACGGCCATATTTCAATACTAGACATTGTATATTTATAGTTTAAATGCATTTTAGGTCTATAAACCTGCCCAAACCCCTTAATTTGAACGATAACATTTAGGAACTCTACATTAATTTATTTTTTAAATTTGTTAAAAACTCATTGTATTTTAAATATGTATTTTCCTATAATAAAATTATTTTTGGGTGTACCCAAGTATTACGCAACACTTTTTGGGGTATACTAAATAAGCCTGTTTTTTACAAAAAAAAAGATCACATTATGAATAATTTTAGCTAAAAACGCACAGGAAACATAGTATAATATATAAAAAGACCCACCAAATAAGATTATAATTAATTTAATGTAATTTTAAAGCCATTTCACACATAAATTTTAGAAATTGCTATTTTTGCCAAAAGTGAAAAAGCTAAAGTGGTCTAACTAATATTGTTTCCAACACTCGTTATTTCCCAAACAAAACCAAATATTGCAACAATTATGCGTGAAATAGTGTAGTACTACCTTTAAACTATACTATAAATTATTTTTGGGTGTGTCCAAGTATTACGTAACACTTTTTAGGGTATACTAAATGAGCCTGTTTTTACAAAAAAAAAACATTTTTTTTATTTAATTTTATAGTATAAAGGTAGTACTACAGCATTTAATGCATAGTTGTTGCAATAGTTGGTTTTGTTTGGGAAATAACGAGTGTTGAAAACATTGTTAGTTAGACCACTTTAGCTATTTCACTTTTGGCAAAAATAGCAGTTTCTAAAATTTATGTGTGAAATAGCTTAAAAGTGGCATAAAACTAATTAAAATCTTATTTGGTGGGTCTTTTTTCTATACAACATTTTTTGTGCATTTTTAGCTAAATTTTTTCATATTGTGACCTTTTTTTTTGTAAAACCAGGCTCATTTAGTATACCCTAAAAAGTGTTACGTAATACTTGGACACACCCAAAAATAATTTTATAGTATAGTTTAAAGGTAGTACTACACTATTTCATGTATAACTGTTGCAGTAGTTGGTTTTGTTTGGGAAATAACGAGTGTTGAAAACAATGTTAGTTAGACCACTTTACCTTTTTCACTTTTGGCGAAAATAGCAATTTCTAAAATTTATGTGTAAAATAGCTTAAAAGTGGCATAGAACTAATTAAAATTCTATTTGTGGGTCATTTTATATTCTATACAACATTTTTTTTGCGTTTTTAGCTAAAATTATTCATATTGTGGCCTTTTTTTTGTAAAAACAGGCTCATTTAGTATACCCTAAAAAGTGTTACGTAGTACTTGGACACACCCAAAAATAATTTTATAGTATAGTTTAAAGGTAGTACTACACTATTTCATGTATAACTGTTGCAATAGTTGGTTTTGTTTGGGAAATAACGAGTGTTGAAAACAATGTTAGTTAGACCATTTTAGCTTTTTTACTTTTGGCGAAAATAGAAATTTCTAAAATTTATGTATAAAATAGCTTTAAAATGGCATTAAAATAATTAAAATTATATTATATGGTTAGGTTTAAGTATTATTTTACACCTACTGTGCCACTAACCCAAAAAAAATAAACTTTTGTGTAAAAAGAGACTATGAGTTTTTTCCTAAAAAGTGTCGCGTAATAATTGAAGGCACCCAAAACTAAAGTTATTTTAATGAGATAAGTTTTTTTATATTTTATGCTAACATATGCCCAAAAAGTTTAGTTTTAAAGGTTAAAGTGATTAAATTATAAGTCGAAACGCGTTTTCTTAATTTTCTTCATATTTACATTTTGTTAGTTAGACCACTTTAGCTCCAGCTTCACCATTTAAGGATATACACTCTAAATTTGTCCGTCAATCTTACAGTAGTTTTAACTGTAATAATTAAAGCAAATTTACAATGTCAGAATGTGAATTTACAATATTTATTAAATTAACCTCAATATTACTGGGTTTAGTAAAATCTCAGCTCTTTTCCTGTCGGTACAATAATTTTGCATTAAAATTCATGCATGTGATCCAAAAAGCCGGCACTTTTTCCCAAAAATTACAAGAGTGCTTGAAATACACATTAAATTCGATGCTTAAATTACTGTGAAATCACAGGTAAAAATTCAGATTTTTACAGATAACTGTGAATTTACAGTACTGATTTAAATTTACCACTTTCTTTGCTGGCAACATATGACCTACTTTATTTGCTGTAAAATTACCATATTTGCATTTACAGTGTAGGGACCCGAAATTAAATTACTGTACGACCTCTAATCCGAACCCCCTTTAATCGGGACGGTTTTTTATTTTAGAGTACCTTTATTACACTGCTCTACAAAAAAAGTTTTTTTTATTTGCCGGGGAGCTTTTAGTTGCGTCTGGCTATATTTGATGAGCTGATTTCGAAACCTTTTTCCGTTTTTCTCGATCAGTTCGTTTTTTTGAGATATAGCGCAAAGTGTTTTTTTTGCCCATAGTTAGTAGTAAAAAAAATAATTTAGGTCCAATTATTTTTTTTTTGCCGTGCATTGATTCTCTATTAGTGGAGCTCTAAGCCAAAAAAAAACGGATTTAAATATCTTTATTCGTTTGTTTTTAATAGGCTTCTAATGTCAAAAAATATATATTTTGATAAAACTTTTATATAAATACTAAAGATACGACTCTAATTTTTATACGCAATACTTACTCAAATGTGCGGTTTATAAAAATAAAAAAGGTTTTAGATTTAATCCAATGACGGAGGTTTTAACAGGGGTTATCGAAAAAAAAAACACAAAAATTTTAAAATATTTTCTTTATTTTTTGGAGAGCATCATAACAAATTAAATTAATTATGGAAAATAAAACAAAACGAAAAATAAAACATTTAAAACATTAAATTAAAATTGAAAATTGAAAATTTATCAGGCAGACATCGTCACGTTATTTTATGATGTGGACCGCGTGGTTCCTTGTTTTTTTTTTTCGAGAAAATTAACAACTTTTATAGCATTTTTTGTTGTTTGTTTACAATAGTGCTATTTGACAAATAACCGTTTTAGCCAGCGCACATAAGCGGTCATGTGAGCTAAACATTTCTTATGACAGCCGCATTTAACACTGACTTCGTTCTTGCTGTCACTTTCCCAACTAATGTGAGACATGTGCTTTATTCATGACCCACTATTTTAAAACCAATTATAAATACATATGTATATTATATATATACAAAAAAATTAAAATATAAACAATAAATATTTATAATAATATTAAAGATTAAAAAAATATTTATTTTAAAATATTAGCTATCTTACACACAATAATTAATGTGCATAAACAATGATTTTCGTTTTCTTAGTGATAAGATTTTATTAGATAATTTATTACTAGTACCCGGATATTTGGTATTGATTACGGGGGGAGCGCGAAAGTTTTTTATGAACATTCTGACATGGGTGACACTTACTGGGTATATTTGTAATTTTATATAAATAAGTTTTAAAATCTTTTAAATGGCTTGTGCGCGTCCTCAGCACACTACCATAGAATCTTGGATTCAAAATATACCCGAGTCTTAGAAATGCAATGTTTTAAAGAACTTATCATCGAAATCCCATAGTAATGATATACAAGAAAAATATTTTGATTTAATAAAGCCAGTTGTAACATTCCGTGGTCAAAAATTAAAAATCCTCAGAGTTTATAGAAAATTGGAAGATGTAAAAGTCTCAACCGAGCACACAAAGAGAAAAAACTATTACCCATAGGCTTTCGAGAATATAAAATGTGTTCAATAGGTTACCTTAAATTAAGAATCTTAATGACAAAGAAGTTGACTCTTCCAAACCAAATCTAAATAATAATATATGCATTAATAAGAAATCATACATTCTTAAAATATGCTCCACTAACTTCGGTAGACATAGAACGTTCGTTTTCAGTATATAAATATACCTTTGGTGAAAGAAGATGAAGCTTAATAGCCAAAAACGTAGAGAAAATCTTTATATCTTCTTCTCTTTATTTTTTGGCCTTTGCTTTATATCAATTAGCCAGCTCGCTACTCTTTTGTGTTAATTTCTGCAAATGGTTTGTCTGGTTGCTACCATACCATGGCTTTCTTTCGGCCAGGTCTTCTGTAAGACTTCTCGTGGGACCTCCCAATTCTGTTTAAATGTGCGTAGAAATAAATAAATTTCTTCTATCATAACCTCAAAACTATGTGGATAACCCTAATTCAGATTCAACCACTAAATTACATCACAAATACATCACTTTCTTTTGGCCTGGTCTTTTGTAAGACTTCTTAACTGTTTACTTCTTTATCTCTGTTATCCTTGTTTCAAATAAATAAAATTTCTTCTATCATAACCTCAAAAACATGTGGATAACCCTAATCCAGATCCAACCACTAAATTACATCACATATACTAACATTCCATTGTAAAATCAATATGACTAGTTATACCGATTGTAAATTTGATAATATTTTCTTTACAAACACATTTTTACATAAATTACATCTGGCGCAAAAAACCTACGCCATTTTGAATTCACCTTAAATGTTTAACTACCTAACACCTTCGCGTGTCCCACGCGAAATGAAAATCTTTATATATATATTTATTTTTAACAATAATATTAATTAATTATGTTTAAAAATATGGGTACATTAAGTTTTATAACACTTAAATGTAAATATTTTGTAAAATATACATTTATGTATTATAATATAGTTTTTTGTTGTTTGTGACCTTTGGTATTTATATAGTTATAACTCTTTTATAATACGCCATTATATCCGTATCCTAATTAGTTATTCCCTTGTGTCATAATATTGGGATACACCTTTTTAACACAGTTACGCCGCCATCACGGGATGGTTAAGAAAGTGTGCCATTAATCTTTAAAAACTTTTTTGAAAAGAGTAACATTAGCGTGCCCCTCGTAATCAATACCAAATATCCTGGGTCTGTTTATTACTGTAGTTACAAATTTTCATAATTCAGGTTTTCAACATTAATATTTAATTTTTTGTCCTCGAACCGTGAAATTTCACCTTCAAATTAATTGTCTAGAAAACGGTTAATCCTACAGTATCAGAACAAGAGTACCTTTTTTTATGTATTTTGATCTGAGGAATCATATTCCAAAAATAAAATTACAAAAAAGTTACACAGAAAAAAGGTTGGGACAAAAAATTAATAAGGCTCCCCAGTTTCGCACACCCCTGGTTAAAATAAGTTCATGAAAATAACATACGAAGATGGGCCTTACTAAGGTTAGTTTACGTTGCTGTACCTCAAAGCGTTCCTGAGATATTAAATAAAAACCGAATTTTTTAGCCACTTTTAAAGAGGCTTAGCTCCCTTTTTAGACATATATTTATGGGAACTTTTTTTCATATTTTGCTATGTAGAATCACCCCTTAAAATGAATGACATTATTTACTGGACATCCTGTATTATTTTTTAACTATTTATGACTGACTTGTGTAAAGTATCTGCAAAACACAAATAAAATCTTATTCTATTCTATTAATTATACCAATTTTTTAAGTAATCCCCCCAAAAACAAAAAAGTCATGGGGGGTTTAACTTTTTTAATATTTTTTAAAAAACTATCATTTTCAATTTTTTTTAATTTTTCGTTTTTAGCAAATTAATTAAAAAAATGAAAAAAAAAGTTTTTTTTTATTTTTTTTTTGTTTTTCAAAAAAATAACTTAAAAAATGTAGTATTTGGGAAAATGCAATATACCATTTACTGTGAATATTATATAATGGAATGCGTACCATTACATATCTTCATGGCTTTTTTTATTTTTATTAGTATTATGAATACAAACTTATGTAATTTATTTTATTTTTTATGTTACCTAGTTAATTTAATACCTACTATTCATTTTATTTATTATTTTTTTTTTATAAATAATTTAAACTTTTAGTCAACTCTACGTTCTATATTGCAATTGCAGTTTCAAATGCTTACGAATTTATTTTTAGGCAACATTACTTAAAAATAGAATCAAGGCCTTGCAAGGGTCAAATAGACCATAAATAGTTAAAATTAAAGCAAGAGTGAGATTCTACATGACATAACCTACAAATTGTTGAAATTGCGATTGCAAAATATAAAAATAAACCGTAGAGTTGACTAAAAGTGTATATTATACAGGGTTACATTTTTTATGTATCCATACAGGGTGTATTTGAAATAGGGTAGGAAATTTTAACAGGTGATTCTACATGATAAAATATGACAAAAAGTTCCTATAAACGTATGTCTATAAACGTATGTCTAAAAACGCTCCTTTGAAATTGGCTAAAAAAATCGGTTTTTATTTAATAACTAAGGAACCCTTTGAGACATGTTAACGAGGATTTGCACGTGAATTAATCCTAATAAGGCCCATCTTTGTTTGTCATTTTCACGTACTTATTTCAACCAGGGGTGTGCGAAACGGGGGGGCCTTATCAGTTTTTTGTCCCAAACTTTTTTCTGTGTAACTTTTTTGCAATTTTATTTTTGTAATATGATTGCCCAGGTCAAAATACATAAAAAAGGTACTCTTGTTGTAATACTGTAAGATTAACCGTTTTCGAGAAAAATTAATTTGAAGGTGAAATTCCACGGTTCGAGGACGAAAAATTAAATACTAAAATGTGGAAAACCAAAATTTTAATGATGTAATGTTATTCTACATCAAAAACTAAGAAAAAAAGTTTCCATACATGTAGGTCGAAAAAACGCTTTTAAAGCTACCATGGCCCTTTAAAAATGGTGCATATTTAGGAGACCATAGCTCCATTAGGATTGATGTTTGGAAGTACCTGTATATGAGGGTTTTTTCTTAGTTTTTAATGTACATTCGCCCTGAATCATTAAAATTTTGGTTTTCAACATTTTAGTATTTAATTTTTCGTCCTCGAACCGTGGAATTTCACCTTCAAATTAATTTTTCTCGTAAACGGTTAATCCTACAGTATTACAACAAGAGTACATTTTTTATGTAATTTGACCTGAGGAATCATATTTCAAAAATAAAATTGCAAAAAAGTTAAACAGAAAAAAGTTTGGGACAAAAAACTGATAAGCCCCCCCGTTTCGCACACTCCTGGTTGAAATAAATACATGAAAATAACACACAAAAACGGGCCTTGGTAGGATTAGTTGACGTGCAAAACCTCGTTGATATATCTCAAAGGGTTCCTGAGTTATTAAATAAAAACCGATTTTTCTAGTCACTTTCAAAGGGGCGTAGCTCCCTTATGACACATTTTTAGACATATGTTTATAGGAACTTTTTGTCATATTTTATTATGTAGAATCACCTGTTAAAATTTCCTACGCTATTTCAAATACACCGTGTATATTTTGCAAAACATCCAAAAAAAGTACACATAAAAAATTTTGGGGCAAAAATGTATACATGCAAAAGCTCGTCGCTCTAGCTTAAAGGGTTATTAATTCAAAACCTTTTTATTACGATTTTCAAGGGCCGTGGCTCCCTTAGGGCTCATTTGCGTACCAACCTTTATAGGATTTTTTTTATTTTTTATATTTTTGGATGTAGAATCACCTCTTAAATTTTAGCATGCCAGTTATTGATCACCCTGTATATGATATATTTAATATCTACTCTACTAAAAGACAAGAAATTTTAGAAAATAGAAGTAGAATACTTTCCAGTACTGAGTATTATTTTTTTACTGGTGAATATGAGTAGTTACAGGAGTGGAGTTTCAAAATAAAAACATAGTTGTTTAGGTTTCGTTCAAATCATAAATATAAATTTATTATTTTCCTTTAAAATAAATTAGCCCAGTGAATCTGGCAACGCCGCAATGCGTGAATTGCGGCTCATCCGAGTTGACCGAAGTCACCAGGAAAAAAGTATTAATTAGTAATTAGATCGGTACGCAGCACGTACATCGATATTATCAATCAATATCGCCGCCGGCCATTGCTGTTTCGGTCACTCGCTATGCAAAAAGGAGATTATAGATACCATCTATGATATACAGTTCCACTTCAACACAACATTTTTCGCGTTACTGAATATAGAGGCAGGGCCTATCCATCACCACTTCTGAGCTCAGACATCACCAGAAAATTTAACATCAAGGTAAGTCCAATCTCTATGTTTCACGCATTTTCTTATCTCAAATTGTCGTTTTGAGACCCCAGGGTCCAACAATAGATGTGCTGTATATTTTACTGCAGCCGATGTTCTAAAATTATAGTTCCTTAGAGTTATTTTTGATACTATGTAATAATATTGTAATATTCCACTGTGAGCTTACGATTGAGTTATAAGCCCAGATATTTCACATTTATAAAGAAATTAATTTTAAAGTTACTTCTGGAAAATCTGGCGATAGTGAGTCACTGTCAGTGACAGGTTTTCTAAGATTATGTTATGAGGTAATAATTACACAATTATTGTGTATCATCAAAAAACACTCTAAAACTATTACTGTTACAATAAGAGTTTTACATGTAAGGTAAAAACAAAAGCATATATTATTATAATTTTTATTGTATAACAACAAAATAAAATAAGTATTTTTAGTATCTACATTTCATAAAAATATATAAACTTAAATATATTAAATAGGCACTTTGCCACATGCACCTTATTTATGGAAAATTACGCCTCCCTTTAAATAATTTAGGACTTCAACAAAATTTTGACTTATCTATCGTTAAACGTGTTCTTTATAACTTTAATTATTGAAATAAATGCATTGGAACAAAATATTTAAATAAGTTATTTATAAATATTATATAATTTGTAATATGTAATATAATTTGTACTATAATATTATTTTTTGTTAATTTTGTCTTGGCAGGAAAATTTATTTAATTAACTTGGTAGAAGAAAGAAAAAATTCTGAGACTTTAAAAACTTAATCACAAATAAACAACATAAACATCAAATTATTTTGTTTTGCAATGGGTAAACCCTATTGTTTTTATTATTCTGTACTTACAGACACTGAATGTCCGAAGGGTACTGAAATGAGGAGTAGCAGTTAGTCGGAGTGCAAATTGCTTACTATCCAGGGGTAAAATCTACGCGGTGTCTGTAGCTAAGGGTTAAATTCAAAGTTAAATAATGCTTTGTTTTTTATTATAGATAAGATATGATGTGACTGGCAAATCTGTTTGATTTAAAACAAAGCTATTTTACAAGTTTCTCAAAACCAAACCAAAAACCATTTTCCGCAGTAAAGTTAAAAGTTGCTTTGCTTAAAACCAGAGGTATCACACTTTTTTTAACAGGTACTATCTTAAAATTTGTTAAAATATGGAACATAACTGCTTTTGTCTCCAAAAGCGCAAATCTGTTACCAATACAATTCCTAGGTCCAGACCCAAAAGGTAAATATGCGTATGGATTAATGTTTCCTTTGTTTTCATCGTTAAACCTTTCTGGGTCGAATTTTTCTGGATTCGGGTAAATTTCAGGATCATGATGGATTCCATAAATTGGTATCGAAATGACGTCATTCGGTTTTAGGTGAAGGGGTTTTTCTTCGGGAGTGGCTGGTTCAATAGTATATGGCTTTGTACAGACTCTATCGATAGCGACGGCAGCTGGCCATTTTCTTAAACACTCTGCAAAAATAATATACTACTACTACAAAAAAAATGTATTTATTTTGTTCTCCATTCCTTAAAAAAAGATATTTTTTAATGGCTTTAATGATTTAACGGCCAGGAGCTCTGGGCCTAAATAGCCTGTTCAAACCTAAATTCTACCTAAGATTTTGCTTTATTTTTTGATTTATTATTAGGTTTAAAAGTTTTAAATTGAAATATAATAAACTTTTTATGCTTTTTATATTTTTCATTCCCATTTTGAAAATTTTCAAAATTTCGGAAAGCATTGTATTCGTGCAAAAATTTTCAATTTTTTTCGAGTACTTTTCCGTTTTATGACGTTTTATGTGGATATAAATCAATTTCAAGCAAAAAAAAAATTGTCGGTAGGTCGGTCGATCAATCGTTCGATCGATCGGTCGTTCGTTCTGTCCGGAAAATCTTGTAAACGCGATAACTTGAGAACGATTTAAGCTTGAGACTTGAAATTTAGCATACAGGTATGTTATCAAAAATTCTCGCTCGGGATTGTTTTTGGTGAATATTGAGGTAAGGCAAGGGGACAAATACAGTTTTTTACAAAAATTTGAAAGTTGCTATCTAGGGATTTTTAACGTTGAATCTAATAATAAAAAACTCCACCCCCAAAGGGGCGGGGGGTAGTTTTTGTGAAAATTGGTATATTGGGGTTTTTAAGGTTGCTGAAAGAGAATCTGATAATAAAAAAATTCTAACTCCACTCCCCGAAGGGCGGTGGGTAGTTTTCGTGAAAATTTGTGAATTGGGGTTTTTGAGGTTGCTAAAATCTGATAATTAAAAAATTCTAACTCCACCCCCTAAGTGGCGGGGGGTAGTTTTTCTGATAATTGGTATATTTTTAAGGTTACTAAAAGTGAATCTGATAATAAAAAATCCATTTTACGCGCTGAGGTGAAAAATGAGAAAGCTATTCTACTGGGCAGTGTATTTTAAATAAAATGGTTTAATAATATAGTTCCATAGTCTTTAGTTTCTAGTATAGGTATATTGAAAATATAATTGCCTAAATGAGATCCTGTTTTTTTTGTCCTTAGACCTTTTTTTAATAATATATCTAAAAAAAGACACAGTAGGGGGGGGGGGGCTGCCCTAAGGTGAGGTCATTTTTTTCTATTTTATAGGGGGGTCTAGGCATAAGTGACGAAAGGTGAAGAAAGGGGGAAGGGGGAGGGGTTGTCAAAAATTGGTCCAAAATAGGGACGTAATTCTTGAACAGCCCCTTATGTATTACTAATAGCGGACACCGTATAAAACATACTTACCTGAAACGACCATATCCAAATATTTCATCTTGATTAAAGTGTCATACGTTAATTTACCATTAGATTCCTTTACTATTTCTTCCATTTCAGCTCTTAATTTATCCTGTATATCCTAAAATTCGATAGTTTATTAAATTTTAATAATCAAATCTTCTAAAGGCACAGGGGGTGGGTTATAATAAAATAGTAATCCTAAATCAATAAATTTATTTTATTACCTAATACAGGTAGTATGTACTTTTTTTGTATAATAACATTTTTGTTAAAAAAGAAAACTAGAAAACAGAAACAATTTTGTTAGATTTTTGAAAACGTGAAAAATAACTTTCATTTTGACGGATGCGGATTCAGACGAAATATCTTGGAAACCAGTATATTAATTTTATTCTAAGCAAAAAATGCTCATATTGGCGTTATATCGGTAAAAAAATATTTTATCCAACTCTTCACAGAAACACTTGTTTTGAGCACTATTTTAAATGTCAAAAGTGAGTTTTTTTCCACTAGTGACTAAAAAATTTTTCACCCACTCTTTTACGTACAGCTTTTGATCTCACCCAAAATTAGTTATATATATATTAATTATTATAACTATTCTATAAATAGAAGCACGTTAACTGAACCATAAAAATTAAAGAAAACCCCAAATTATTCTTTAGGTTTTGAATAAAATACTGTTTTTATTAAAAATTTTGTCATCACCGCGTCCATTTTGACGGTTGTAATAAATGTAAAACTAGCAATTGTTTATTTTTAATAGGCATACTTAGGCCATGGCTACCTATCATTTTAGTATTAAGAAAACTTAATATTAATATTTTTGACATAATTTTTCGCAAAATTATAGATTTTTATTTAAAAATAAAAGGTGTTGGGTAAAATTAAATTCTCAACTCGTGTATTAAGTGATTTTATCCACTAGTTAAGAAAATAACTATTAAAGCCTCGCGACGCCTACACTGACAGGTGTCTAGTTTACGCCAAATTGTATTTGGTTATTTGTTTTATAAATTTATTAAAGAGATTTGAAAGTTATATAAACATGTTTTTGTCCGACTTGATTATCCCAATCAAAATATGATTGGGATAATCAAGTCGGACAAAAACATGTTTATATAATATTTAAATCTATTTAAAAAACTACCCCCAAATTAACCACCCACAAGTTACTACTCCCAACCTTAAAAACTTACATAGCACTCTGTAAAGATTTTTACATATTTATATATATTTTTTAATTCTTTATACAAAGCTTTTATAAATTTTAAAATCGACCCACAAATAACCAAGAAAAATGCATTTTCGTATTCCTGTCAAGGTGGCCATGAATTTATTTTATGAATACCTTATTTATTAAATTTTAGTGCCTATTCACAGGCTCGCATAAGAACATAAAACATAACAATGCCATTCCGTGATTGGATTGATGTGCCGCCATGTGTCTTGTAAGCCAATCACTGCATCGCATTCTTATGTTTTATGTTCTTATTCAAGCTTCTGGATAGGCCTTTAGACTAAAACTTTAATACTGATTCATACTTCACCTAAAGCACGATTTTGAAATTTTTGCAAAACTGCACCTAGATTATTTATTTTTCTGTTTTTCTAATAGTTACTTAAATTTAATTAATCTTATAGTTTAAATAATGATAATTTTATTTATATTTATTTACACTAAATAATAAACAATATTTATTTTAAACAATTAACTTTCATTGCCGTCGTAGTAAAAATATTGTACATAACTTGTCGAAAAGTGTCTTTTTTGTATTCGCTCATGCGAAATAAGTCACTTTCCGTACACGTTATATACTATTTTATTTTTACCGGTCACGCTAATCTTGAATACAAATTAAGTTTTAGTGACTTGCCAACGCAAACCAACAGTTAGTCCTGATAGTAGAAAGTCTACACATTATAAAATCATTAACAGTTAAATCTTAGGTACTCGGTTTAGGAAGATAATGGACTTTTTTCGTCAGAAATGACCACAGTCTGGTTAATAGTTCTTCATTTTATACTGTTTTAGCCTTTCCTGTATAAATTTTGATCAGAGAATTTAAATCCATTCACAGAAACGGTATATTGATATCCATTTCGAAGAAAAGTATCACTGATTTTTTTTGCATCTTATTTTTTTTTTAAATATGCATATTAGGGTATCGATTAATGACAAATTATTTGTAAAATACTTATTACACTAATTTTTTTGTTTCATCAAAAAAATTTTATCGTAGGACTTTATTTTTCGGCACTTAAATAAATGTTGAATCATAGATAAAATTGATTTCAATTAATTTTCCTTTTAATAAATTTCTGATAATTGTGGGGCCAGAAAAACAATCCGATAAAGTTAGAAAGAAAAAACAAAAGGTTGTGGTCCAAAAATACAGGAAAAAGTGAAGTCAATTTGATATCATATTTTATAAACTTCCTCATTTTTCCACCCGTCTAGAAAAGGTACCCGTTTCACATTTTACATCGGCACTTAGTGCTACTAAGAGTGCCGATGTATTGAAATCTACGCCGAAAAGTCAAAATCTTTGACCACGTTTTTTTTTTCACATTTCTCGACGTTTTAGACCATTCTGAGTCGAAATCAGTAAAAAAAAAAAATTGCGTCCGTCTGTCTGTCTGTCTGTCTGTCTGTCTGTCTGTCTGTCTGTCTGTCTGTCTGTCTGTCTGTCTGTCTGTCTGTCTGTCTGTCTGTCTGGGTGTAAACTCTCTAACTCCATTTTTACATGAGATATTGACTTGCGGTTTATTGAATATTGTTTCTTATCGTATTCCGAAGAGCTGATTAGATTTTGGGGGTAAACGATTGGGGGTAAGGGGGTAAAAATAGGGTAAAACTCCTATTTTTAGCGTTTTTTGTTTATAATTAAGGCAATTATTATTGTATTTGGTTAATTTAGCACTTATATAAAAGATAATTTAAAATTGGTCAAAAAATGTTATAAACAACATTTTCCTAAAACGCACTGTTTTCGAGATATTGGCGTTTAAAGCAGTAAAAGGTTTTTTTAGCATATCTCACATATTTATAACCCGATTTCGAAAAATTATATTTTAAATAAAAGCTCTTTTTAAGCCCTATAAAAAAAATTTTATATACCGTTTTTTGCTAGAATATAATGTTTTAAAGATACAGAATTTAAAATCAAACAAAACACCTAGTTTGAAATTTGCAAACTAGATGGCTCTAGTGTACAATAGTGCCGATGTTTTGACAGGGTGCTTGCAACGTTTCATCTAGTTTTTTTTTCTTACTGATTAATTACTAATTCCTTACCTGATTGGCGGCTAGTTCATAAGACATAAAACTCATAAGTGTCGAGACGGTTTCAAATCCAGCAAAAAAGAATATCAGAGCCTGTGCTGTAATGTCATCATCAGTAATTTCTTTTTTGGTTGCTTTTGCTTTGCCTATATCACATTCTTGTACTGTGGCAAACCCTAAATTAAAAATACTAGCTAAAAGTTTTCTATTTTTTATTGTATTATAAGCCTGAAAATACTATAACAATACTGCACATTACCTCAACAGATTTTTAATTTATGCCGGGGGTAATGAAAGTAAATAAAGGTATTTTCATGAATGAAAAAAAAAAACATATTAGTCTGCCATATTGGATCAGCCGCTTTTTTAAAATCGTTAAAATTAAATTGGACAATGTATTTGTAATCAGCCAACTCAAGAATCCGTATGTGACCAATTTAAGTGATATGTCACCAAAATTTTGCATATGCGTCTTACATATTGGATCCGCAATTTTGTTAATGTTAAATTAGACACTAGATTCGTCAAGCAACCACAAAAACCCAAATTTTTAAATAAACTAAACCGGCTAAAGGTTCATATAATGGTTTGGGTCCGTGACATTTTGAATGTTTGTTACTGTACACCCTAAATTGTGGCGATTTGCCTTTTAGGAACAAGTGAACAAATAACAGTGACCACATCAATAGCATGCTTTTATATCTATCTATCTAACGTTTTATTTGAATATTAGCACCATACACAGTGCTGACGATTCTCAAAAAGGATGAAATGGTACTATTCACTGTTTCCTGTCGTTTCTTAAAAATAGAGTTTATTTTTAAGTTCAGTTTTTTTTTCGACTTTTGTCGATTTTCCACCTGTGTGAGGATAATTTTAATTGTATACCGGCTGAGTTTTATTTCTCTCCACCCCCAAAATTAATATTAATCTTCATTCGATAAAAACGAAACTTGGACGATTTATATAATTTTACATTAGCTATAAAATGACGAATTTAATTTTTTTGTTTCACTTCCGGTTTCTCCGGAAGTGGCATAAATATGTTTTTTTTTTAATGGAAGACCCTGTATTTTTTACATTTTTTAATTCAGCCGAAAATTCTATGTACAAAAAACTGTTTTTTTTTTACTTTTTTTTTTCGTTTTCGTTTTTTTATATAAAAACGAGATACACATAATTTACCTTATTTTTACTTACTTAATCTTTAAAGTAAATCATGAATTTGGTATAAGAAAAATAGCGAAAAAATACTGTACAAATAAAGTTTAATAAAAAATAGGAGTTCAGGGAAATAAACTTATTTTAATTCCCTGTCACTGATCAAAATTTTATTTTAATATTAGTTTTATATTTTTTTACGCTTAAGTGGTACAAACAAGTTAAATTATGTATCTCGTTTTTATACGATAAAAATTAAATGGGAAAAAAAAACAACAATTTTTTCTATAAATAGAATTATCGGCTGAATTCATAAATGAAAAAATCACAGGGTCTTCAATTTAAAAAATATATATTTATACCACTTCCGGAAAAACCGGAAGTGAAACAAAAAAAATTAAATCCGCCATTTTATAGCCAATGTAAAATTATATAAATCACCCAAGTCTCGTTTTTATCGAATGAAGATTAATCTTAATTTTGGGGGTGGACATAAATAAAACTCACCCAGTATACGACTAAATATTAAAGTCTGTGTTTATTTTAAACTACGTTAATATATTTTATTCACAAGCATACAGAAAAAACGTTCTTTATACGCATTATAAAAAGTTGAAAATCTATCATGTTTGTCTTTTTTTTTTTAACTTTAATAAAGCTTCTCTTATCTAACCTAGGTTAGATATGAATTCATAACTAACCTCTTTTTTGGTTTTTGGTTATACCTCAAAGATGGCGAAGCTCTCGCCTTGTCTGTAAACAGTTGTAGTTTGCGAATAAAATAACCTAACATTTTTGTTTATTTCTACGAAAAACAATAAAAATTAATATTTATTTTTATATTATATGGTTCATACCGAGACTAATAATAGGAAATAACAACGAGCCACTTATTTAAATTATTATCTAGTTGAAATTTATAGTGACGTTATAAATCTGCAAAATTTCTGCATAAGATCATTTAAAATGGTGAATTTTACGATGTAATGTGTTATTTATTTATGCTTATGAATAAAATTCTGTTCTAACCGCATAAGAAAATTACATTTCCAACTCTCGAGTTGGAAATGTTCTATTTTCTTAGGTTAGAAATATACTATTAATACCTGTATCCGTTGGTGCATCGCTCTCTTCTTGTTTATCAATTCCTTTTCTGGCTTCGAGCAATAATTGTATCATATCGTTCCTAACAATTCCTTTAGTTTCTCTCTCGTTGATATTGTTTTTAATTAAGTTCCTGAAGAATGAAGTAAGTGCTTCGCTAAATATTTTTAATCTGAAAGTCTGAAATAAAAAAACAGGAATTCCAGTACCGGGATTAGGTTTAATTCCGGCAGTTTCTGTGATTTCACGAAATTGGTCGAAGAAGTGCAGGGATTAGGTTAGGCAAATTCTTGCGCAGAAATGTGATTGCGACTATTTGTAAAATTTGTTTTTTGACTTTTTAGCCAAATTATTCATCGGAAAATAAAACTGGTTCTAAGCAAAGTTATAGCTCTTGAAATTCTCTTTAATTTTCATATATTGTGAATTTTTATAGATATTTTGGTACGGTTACAGAGGGCGCTGAAAGTCCAGTTGCACCACGCTCGAAATGTACGAAAATATCTATGAAAATTTATAATATATAAAAATTATAGAGAATTTCAAGAGCTACAACTTTGCTTAGAACCAGTTTTCTTAAAACTACGGCTATCTCTGATGAATAATTTGGCTGAAAAATAAAAAAACAATTTCACCCCCAACATGGCCATTTTTGAACATAACTCGTGTATTATTAATACAATGAATAAACTGTTGCGAATTTCCTCCTTAAACAACTGGTACATGCATTTTTATCGTACGATGCATATTTACTGAGATAACCGCAGTCACCCCTAAAATTCAATATGGCGGATAGGCCTTTATGCAAATCACCCGGTTGAAAACTAACAGGAGTTTCCGTTACCATCCACTACTACCCTTTAATATATCAGCCCGTGTAAATATTTTGCAATTTACAACCTTAATTTGAGTGGACTCTAGCTTCTTTTACCTTTGCAATAAAAGGACAGAACATAAGCAAAAACATCTTAAGATTCCTCCAAATTCCGGTAAAATTGGTGGCTTCTTTACCCATTAAATAAAATTCATTGTTTCCTTCTCTTAAAGAATCTACTTGTATTCCAAAAGCACATGTGGCAATGACGTCATTAGCGTATCTTGTAAAAACATCTTTTAGTTCCACGGTAATAATTTCTTCATTTTGGATTTTAAAGTAGTTGACGAATTTTTCGGCAGCTTCGGACATTAGGTGAAACATTGCCTTCATTTTACTACTGGTAAAAGAAGGACTTAAATTTGCTCGCATTTCTCGCCATTCTTGTCCTAAAACATAATTATTAAAAATACATTTTTGAAAGAGTTATTAACTGCTGCTAAAGTGATTGTTAGAATTATCTGATTGCTAAGTTAACTGTGCACAGTTAATAATATTATTATAGTTATTAACCCTTCGTTAGGCGCGCTTGTTTTAGTTACGAGATTAGTCGCGTGGTCTACACTTAGACCATTTTATTTTTTGTTTAAAAAAAAACACATTTATATTTTTAAAAACCAAATATCTTATGTTATTTATTTGGTTGTATCTAAAAGTTATTTACATATTTTTTTTTAAATTATTATTGTTTTAGTAAGTGATAAGGGTAAAAGAAAAATGATATACAATTCTAACATATATTTTACATATGTACGGTAATTTGTAAAAAAAAAATAAAAATAACTTAACAAACTTTCTGAAACTAAAACATTTGTTTTTTTTAACATGTACGATTATAAAAAAATAAAAAATACCTAAATTAAAAGAAAAAAATATTATAAAATTTGACTCGAAATCATGCAATATTTTAGTAACTCATGCGCCTTGTAGATGTGCTCTTTGCAATCGTAGTTATGATATTTTGAGAATTTTTTTTTTCGATTTATTTTCCCTTTTTAGGCACATTTAGTGTCTAAAGTAATTTTTAGTTTTATAGAACAGAAAATTACCTTATTTATCAAAAACATTACGTATGGGCTCTTTCATGCCCAAAAAGACTCGTGCCAGTGTCTTCCTATAAACCGCTATTTTTTTTTGGTGGTAAAGACATATTGTATCTTTAATTTATCTTTAAACTAATAAACTAACCTTGAAAAACAATATTCACAAAAAGAAACCACAAAATAAAAAAATGCAAAAATAAAAAAGGTAACGTGGTTAGTCGCGCGGTCTACAATTGTAGACCAGGCAGGTTTCAATATGAATAAAAACAATATTATACCCATTCAAAGTGTGAATTATTACTGATCTAATAGATTGATGCATAATGCACAGCTACTCGAAGGGGCTCAAGCGTAAACACTCCGTGTAAAAAGTTACCCAGCTAAAAAAAAGCATGGTCTACGATCGTAGATTAACGAAGGGTTAACTTAATTCTGCCCTTGGAAGCATATACACGGTGTTTTTGAAATAGGGTGCAAAATTTTAAGCTGAGATTCTACATCATAAAATATGAAAAAAGTTCGTAAAAATATGTAAAAAATGCGTAGTAAGCAAGTTAATAACTTTAAAAGTGGTTAAAAAAATCGGTTTTTATTTAACAACTCAGAAACACTTTGAGATATAGCAACGAGGTTTTGCACATTTTTTACCTACGTTTTATTATAAGATTCACTTTCAGATACCTCAAAAACCCCAATATACAAATTTTCACGAAAACTAGCCCCAGAATCTCAGGGGTGGAATTAGAAAAAAATTATTATCAGATTCAGTTTCGCCACCCCCAAAATTCTCCTATTTACCAATAACTCTAATATACAGGGTTATTCAGAAAAATTTAAGAGGTTTCTACGTTAAAAAATATGAAAAAAAGTTCCTGTAGGGGGTGTTCCGGAAATGAGCCCTAAGGGAGGGAGCTAAGACCCTCCTAGGGGTACATCCAGAAAGTAGTTTTTAATTAATATTTCTGGAACTTTTTGATTTCATAAATCCATTTTTTTTAATGTGTTTACCTTTCAGAGCTACAAGGTTTTTAGCTAACAATGGCTCGACATCTGGAGACACCATTACCCTGCGATGAAGAAAATGGTCAAAATCCTTTACTGTAACCTGCTTGATCAAATCAGGGTCTCTTATAACCAGATCTGGAATTTGGAAGGAATACGTTCCACTATATCTAAAATAAACATACATAAACTATAGCTTTTTAAATTGAGTAGCCTTATTTTATTTAAAAGTTCTGCCTTTGAGGAAGGAGGCTATTAGCTTTTTGATGCCTGGGGGGAGAGGTCAATAATACAGGGTGTTCCCTAATATCATGTCACTATTAAAGGAGTTAATTACTTATATAAACATGTCTAAAAATGTGTCGTAAGGGAGTTACGCCCCTTTGAAAGGGGCTAAAAAAATCGGTTTTTATTTAATAACTCTGGAACCCTTTGATATATAGCAACGACGTTTTGCTTGGGAACTAAACTTACTAAGGCCCATCGTCATATGCTATTTTTATGTACTTATTTTAATCAGGGGTGTGCGAAATGGGGGGTTCTTTGTCCCAAACTTTTTGTTTTGTAACTTTTTTGTGATTTTGTTTTTGAAATATGATTCCACACGTCAAAATATATAAAAATGTACTCTTGTTGTAATACTGTAGGATTAATCGTTTTTGATTTGACTACATTTTAGGCAATTTGGGTCAAATATGTTGGGATTATGGGGTTTCGAAATTACGAATTCGGAGGAAGAGGGTGAAAGTGTTATGGCGTAGAAGATTTTAGCGGTTTCAGTAGTTTATCGGGTGCTTTTCGGGTGTTTTTTGAGGTTATGTCAAAATTCTGACGTGTATGGCGGATTCAGTTTTAGCGGGAAAAATACATAGGAATATCATATTGGAATCCAAGAATTTTTTTTTGTGGGCCTGTGTTATTAGTATTTTACTTTTTTCAAGTTTGCCTACCTTGACCCTGGAAATGCATCATAAGTTTCTTTTATCAATCCTGGAAAACTTTGTAATCTTAAAACGAGACGGAAACTATTTCCGAAAAATGGAACAGTATTGCTTTGTTTTACTCCACGATTTTTCCAATAATTCATTGATCTAAATCCATAAAAATATATAAAAAGAGCAGATAAAACTGCTATTAATATCAGAATCATTTTGATATTTTATTTCTAAAAAAAAAAAATAAAACAGAATTTACTAATAAAATTTTAGTAGGTATAATATTTAAAACAAAAAGATTCCACTACGAAATAAAAAAAGTCTCATCTAGATGCATCATTTACATTTATTTTATACTTAGAACAACAACTACACTGTAATTTTTTTTTAGGTACGGCAACCTCCAATTTAATTACCGGCTACAGGACCGTAGCTTTGAGGGAGGCTCTCCTCACCTGTATTGAAATTCAAAAAAGTTGTAAATTCATGGCTTAAAACTATAAAAGTTGTATAGAAATTATAATTTTAGCAGTAGCGGATCTTGAAATTAAAAAAATTGTAAATTTCATAGTTATGTAAAAATATAAATTAGTTATTTTAGCAGTATTTTTTTTAGTTGTTGTTTTGTCTACGGTATAAAAGTTGTAGTTTTAGACTAAAACAAATTGTCATTTTAAACTTTCTCCCCCATCCCCATTGACCTATCAATACCAGGATTTAAAAAAATTTAAAATTAAAATTTTATAGTAAAATTACATTTTTGCCTTATCTATGCAACTGCAACTGAAAATTTTTCCCGATGTCATACCGTAATTTAAAAAAAAAATTATTTTAAAACACGATTTTAGGATAAAACTGTAATCGTTAGATTAAAGCGTAAATTTATTTTTTTTTAATAACTACAAACACTTGAAACAAAATATTATTTTTTTAAATTATTTAGTTAAATATGTTTATATCAAGCATTTTTATACTTGTAACAACTATCTAACAAAAGTAACACAAATACTTCATATTAGGTACACTGTGTGTAACACAAGATTTCTTTTTATCCTATCAAATAAAGCATCAGTTAATCAAGCCTGACTAGTGATTAAAGTAAATAACTGATTGAGCTTAAAGATAAAGTCCAAACTTATGCTTAAAATCCATACCTAAATAACTAAATTTTTAGAAACCCAATCATTTAACACTTTTTGCTACCTTAAATATAAACAGAAAAAAATAGGAAATTGCGCTTACAGTTCACCATAGACTAATCATTTTATCTGGATGTTCTATAAATAAATCCAGGGTCATACAGTAATTGATGACAATGACAATGAATTGCAAGTTTTTATTTAACTAGACTTAATGTACTTACTTGTTTATTAATTTTATCCAAAATAAGGAAAAAAATCGATACGTACTTTTATAGGGTATTTGAAGGATATACTTCAAATACTCTAAAAGTGCGTATTAATTTTTTTCCTTATTTTGGATAAAATTATTAAACAAGTATACTTACTAAGTCTTATAAAATAAAAACTTTTAATTCATTATCATTGCATTTAATTACTGTATGATATATCATAAACTATATATAAACAATATATAGGCCAATCAAAACCTGGCATTTTTAGTTTCTTGACCAATCAGATCAAAATGAATCTAATAATTTTTGCAATTATCACTTGGTTACTATGGAAACAAGAAACTGACAGTTACTGACAGTTAGTTGATTTATTTTTATTGATAAGCAATAGAAATGCTTATTTTATTACCAAAACATCCTAGGTATAAACCATAATTAATTTCAGATAATATATTTTATGCACTTTCCATCTTAAAAGCTTGAAATCACTGATATTCATAAATTTTAATTTATTTAATTGAATCTTGGTATTAAAAACAGGCCACTCAAAACTAATTTAAACACTTATTTATTAAAAATATATTTACAGTAAAGTAGTTAATAATTTACTTCTTTTAAATGACGGAAATGAAAACATCAAATGACTACGCTGGTACCAATACAGTGTTGCCTAACTTTATTAGAAACCGATCGCAAATGTTTTTTTACTGGTGGAAACACCCTTTATTTTATTTCTTTTCAGTTGAAAACTAAACTTTTTAAACAAAAACAGCAATGATCTTTATTTAAATGCTAAAATATATAATAACAACTATTTTATTGGAATAGCAAAGTTTAGACAACACTAGCGAACAAGTGAACATCGTGGTTTCAAAAAGCGCGGAAAATTTGAGATTTAATTATAGGTAGTTGTAAAGTAATATTGTTGTTTAGTTCTTAGTATTTAATTTAAAAATGAAACAACATTAAACATGGTAAAATTATGTACTTTCTTATTTTTTTTTGTGAAATAGTCTTTCAAAATACCACTCGTGCATGTTGAATTATACATAATTTTTTTACTGTATATTTATAAAAAAACATTTTGCTTAAGGTAATTAAGCTGCTAAACAAGCATGATTGTCTGCATTAACAAAAACAACTTGTACCATCTTTTGACATATATTCATTATTTTTAGCTTAAAAAGTGTGGACAGGGGGGCATAGGGAGACTTTTTTTTAATGAAAGAGGGGTAGTGTGATATATCAGTTTTAATTTATTTAACATTATTTTGCAGTTTGGGTTTCAGTTTTTTTTGCTAAAATACGATTTTTAAAGATTGCTTTTTTATTTATATTATTTAAAATTAGTTTAAAAGTTTAATTTACTTATTTTTATTATGAAATAAAGTATTTTTCAAAAATTGTTTAATTTTTTTAAAGAAATTTTGACAAAAATTCCCATTTTCAACCCTATTTTAAACTCCCAAAAAAGGCCTCAAAAAAGTATGTGGTGAAATAGAAAATTTTATAGGCTTTAAAAATATGTATCACACGACCCCATTTTCTATTAAAAAAAACTCTATGCCACATTTTTTAAGCTTAGAATATCAAATATATGCCAAAAGATGATTTAAATTATCTTCTTTAAGGGCCACTTGCACCAATGATGGTTTAACTTTAAACTTGGATTAAATTGACGGCCGACCAATCAGAACGCAGCATTTTTAACTTAAACTCGGTTTAGCTGAGATAATCCCAGGCCAAAAGTTGGTGCAAGTGTTTCAAATTTGAATTCGATATCTCAACTCATTTAAAAGTTAAGAGGGGTAGACTTAAATAAAACTCACTCGGTATAACTCCATAACGACAAAACGAGCCCTTTTTGGCTGGAGTCCACATAATATGTGGAGTTATTATCTTAACCACTTGTTAATATTTATATTAATAGCAACCAAATAGGAACATATGACAATCATTCTATTTAAACATTCAAGGTTTCTATTGCAAATTGTTTACATTTAGTAAATGAAAGAATATCTTACTATATTGCGAATAATTTAGATTTAAATAAAGATTAATTAAAATAAGTAAGCACTTAGGTGTAATATAAATTGTGGGTGAGTTTGACAGTGTTCCTATGTTTTTTACAATGCATTTAAATGTGTAAAAAGTTCGTTTGGTAATCAAGATTTGGTAGGTATGTTTAAGATATAAATAAATAAAGAATATGTAATGTACACAGAGCCGGATTTACTTAAGTCAAGGCTATTGCCATCTCGTCCCACAAAACAGAAATTGTTGACAAAAAAAAAAGGTCTACAACTAAAAATGTATCTTTCCCTAAAATCTGCTGTACTAAGCAAATTTGGCCCTGAGTGTACAGTAACTTTCAGAGATATTTTGTTTAAAGACCATTAATTTAAACTTATGCATTAGTTCCAGGGCCCTAAACGCCCTGTAGGCATTAGATAACATGCCGCGGCAAGCTACCTTTAAACAGAAATTGTTGACACTTATGAGCAAACTTAAGTCTTGCGACACTTACTTGGTGATCAAAAAAAATTTATAATAATTTATTACTACTGCTTCTAAAATCTACCGCCCTAGGTCCTAATATTGCCTTAAGAAAATATGATCCTAAATATTTCACAGAAACTAAACACTCTTAGTAGCAGCAGCTTGCTACCCAATTAATGTATTCACTAATACCTATGTTTTTTTCTGAATCCTAGATAAAATTATTCAGATATTGCATGAAAACCTAAACGATATGTGCACACTTCTAACTTGTATCTCTTATTTCCGAGTTCAAACTGTAAGTCTGTTTCCTGTATGAGAGCATTTTTTTTAATTTAACATCTTCCTCGTAATAAGAGCGATTTAACTCGGTCTGCGGTCTTTATGTAGTTGAGGACTGACTTATAGAAAAAAACTCAAGGGCGGAATCTATCTATGGTTATATCTTGGTTATAAGTAATGGGAATCGCACGTTATTATTGGGTTTACACTGGCATCAGTTTAAACACATTTACATGCAAGCAGAATACAAATTACCAAAATAAAAATATGTTTAAAATTTGGTTTTGCAGACAAAAAAGTCGTTGATTAATTATATTAAATTATGCATTATAATCTAAACATAGAAATAAAAACATTTAAAATACGGTTTAATTTAATAACATCTCGTATAAGAAAATATTTATCTTAACGTGGAAATATCATCTGCAAAACAATTTTAAAAATGTTTTTATTATATAAAAAAAATCATATTTTATTATTTTATTAACGAATTTTTAAACTTATATTGTTTTCTTTCTGGCTCTTTGAATTGTTAAAAAGTTAAAACATAATTGTTACATTTCTTGTAGTGTGCCATTTGAAGAAGTTGGAATAAAGCCAACGAAACGTCGGCAGTTTTAGTGAAAAAACGTCGTTTTTTAATATAAATAACCCTAATCCAGTTAGCTTTTTCGACACACTTACCCAATATGTGACAGCTTACCATAAAATTATGGTAAAAATGATTTCCTGGGTATAAATTTTTCAATCTAAATGGTGAATTTTGACTGATTTAGATGTATGTAATAGTAAATAAGTTCACCACTTTTTACAACCACCCGCTGCAGAAATGATTTTAACACTCTTTTGTGTTAAATACGTACCATTTTAAATATAAAGCGAGTGTAAAATTTAACACTTAATTTTTTAGTGTATAGGTTTCCATCCATCCCAATTAACAGTAAACTAAAAATTGGACCAGTAAAAAGAAATGTTAAAAAAAATACATTTCATTGGTAACTTTCTTAGTTTATTGTTAATTTTTTGGTAAAGCAAGCGTGCAACCAACGTTGGTTGCAACCTTTATTTTAAACAAAAAATAATCGAAATAAATAAAATTTAATTAAAAAATATTGATTAATTATGATTTTGCAGCATTTTGAAATGTTTGTAATTATTTAATTAATTTAATTTAGTTTTAATTTTTGTTGGCCAGATTTTTTTCCCTTCAATTTTGATTCTGATTTCGTATGAATGTGTCGATTGATGCCAGTATAAACGCATATATGTATATATGCATAAAATCAAAAAAACAGTATAAAAGCATATGCATATGTATGCATATATGCACATATAATAATACACAGCGTTTCAAAAATCCGCCCCCCTTTAACTTTTGAACGGCTTAAGTTATCAACCTTAAATTTGGAACACCTAGATAAAATTAACCACACTATTTTAAAGCCTACAAAATTTTCTATTTGCCGACATATTTTTTTTAATTTTTTAATAGCAATTTTTGGGGGTTTGGAAATAGGGTTAAAAATGGGAATTTTCGTCAAAATTTCTTTAAAAAAATCAAAAAATTGTTAAAAAATGTTTTATTTCATGATGCAAATACATCAGTTATACTTTTAAACTAATTTTAAATGAAATAAATAAAATTGTACAAAAAAAATCTTAAAAAATCCCATTTTTTAGCAAAAAAAAATTGAAAAATGAAAACCTTTAAAAAAGGTTTAAAAAAAATAAAAATTATTTAGTCATATAGAGAATTTTATAATTTTATACATTATGTATCACACGACCCCTTTCAATTAAAAAAATGTCCCCCCTTGCCCCTCTATCTCCATTGTGCCCCCTAAGCATATCAAATATATACTAAAAAAATATTTGGGTTATGTTATTTAATTATTTTAAATTTTAAGTTGATATCTTAAGCCTTTTAAAAGTTAAGGTCTTTTAACACGCTCTGTATGGGTGACCCATAATGGGACTGATTACTTATGACCGACATATATGAGCTTTGTTGTTTAAATATTATAAATAATATAAATACCTACTAAAATATGTTTATTAATTATGATGCGAACTATTTAAATGCATTTTCTACGTACAAGGTTAAATCACTTAAAATTTTATCATAGGATATCTAATAGTACGAGTAGGTGTATATTTTTGTCACCTATAAGTGCATATTTATTAGTGATGACATACTCTGCTTATTATACTATTCACAGCGCCTGCCCTAGAACAGTATTATACGGTGTTATAAAAATCCGGTTCTACAAGGGAAAGAGCCCTATTATTTTTGAAAGTAATCCCCCCAAAAACAAAAAAAGTTATGGGGGGTTAAATTTTTAAAAAATCTGAAAGAAAATTCCGATTAACGTAACCTTTTCAGGAAAAATTACTTGTATTATAAGGATCAATTCTACCAGTTTTAAAAGTAATCTCCAGAAAAACAAAATTCTGATTTTTTTTATTTTTTTGTTTTTAATTTTTTTTTTTTCAAAAAAAAAAAAAAAGAACTGTTTAATTTTAACAAGAAATTTTAAATTTTCATTATAATTAGGTGGCTTGCTTCTAAAAGGGCCACAAAATTATTTTGACCAAATTACCTCAGCAATAAAATTTATTCCATTCTTCATCTAAAAACCGTGTGTCCCTATTTGTTTACTTATAATAAGATTTATTTTTAGAGAATAATTACCTATTTTTTAGTTTTAAAAGTAATCTCCAGAAAAACAAAAAAAGTTTAGGGGGGTTAAAATTTTTGTTTGTAACCCCCCTAAACTTTTTTTGTTTGTTGGAAAAATAATTCTGATTTTTTTTATTTTTTTGTTTTTAATTTTTTTTTTCAAAAAAAAAAAGAACTGTTTAATTTTAACAAGAAATTTTAAATTTTCATTATAATTAGGTGGCTTGCTTCTAAAAGGGCCACAAAATTATTTTGACCAAATTACCTCAGCAATAAAATTTATTCCATTCTTCATCTAAAAACCGTGTGTCCCTATTTGTTTACTTATAATAAGATTTATTTTTAGAGAATAATTACCTATTTTTACAACGGAAATTTTCACTTAAATTGTAATTGAGGAAATTTAATTTTAAAAGAGAAGTTCAAGAATGTTTTTGTTAGTTATTTTTGTTGTGCTTTTTTTATATTTCATTTATTATAATGGATTTAAGCCCTTAAATTACTGGAATAAGCATGGCGTTATTAATAAACCGGGATATCCGTTTGTTGGAAATATGTCAGAACTTATTTTAAGGAAAAAACATTTTGCTGGAATACTTCAAGATATTTATAACAAATATCCAAATAACAGGTAAGATTTATAAGGACAAGAAGTCTTTAATTAAAATCATAAAAATAATAATTAAATATTATTATTAGATTATGAGTGTCTAGGTCTTAAAATATATGGCGCACAAGTATATCCCCCTATTAACTTTTGAACGAGTTGAGATATCGACCAAACCACACATGAACCCGTGTTATTTTTTTTATTAGTTAGTATGTCCTGAATTCAGATTTATTTATTTTTATTGTTTTGTGTCGTGGAAGTATTATTTTATGTGTTGAGAAATCATTTTGTTTGGAATTGTGGCCGAAAATTAAGCAGTCCCATATATGAGTTAATTGGTAAGAATTACCAAAATATAATCCTGTATAATTGATTTGGAGGAAGAAATACCGAAATATAATTGTATATAATGAAGTTAAATTTTAATTAAAATACGAGGCACATCAAGTACAAAACATATGAAAATAACTTTTTATGGAGCTTTTTAAAATTATTTTTTATGTTAGCTCCTCGGCGCGCCTGCGCAATTATCTCTACAAAGGAACCCACCCAAAGGGGATAGTTATCAATAACATCGGTATGGATGATTTCCAGACCGCTTAGTTGCTAGACGATGTTTAATAATATTATAAATACATATTTATATTGTGCTGACCAATTATCGAAAGAAAAGCTCAAATTTGAAAGAAGAAGAAGAAGAAGAAGAAGAAGAAGAAGAAGAAGAAGAAGAAGAAGAAGAAGAAGAAGAAGAAGAAGAAGAAGAAGACTTCATATTTATTGTCGGAGAGCTGGTGACCATTTTTATTTCATTATTTGCTCCCGGCTATATTTTATATGTCTTTAAGTACATTCAAATTAAGCTATTTTCAAATTGCTAGACTCCGGATCCGGTTCTTTTGGATGCTAGAAGCTCCAAAAGCTATGGAAATGAGCTACCAAAAAATCTATGTTTAACTTGCCGAGTTATATACATTTCATTTAATACATTTAGATTAAGCTATTTTCATAGTTATACACAATAATACTGTGGCCAAGGGGTGAGAACAGTCTTTAAAAAGTGCCTTTAAAATATGTGATACTTAATTTTTTAAAGAAATGAGATTTTATGAAATGACATTTTGTTTAAATGAAAATTATTGTTGACATAGATAGATAGATAGATAGATAGATGGATATATATTTATTAGGTCAAATGTAAATATACATAATTAAATGCCCCTAGGCGTAGAACTAGTCAATAATACAAAGGTAAAACATAATAACTAAGATTAGATAAACCTAAGTAAGAACAAAATAAGAAACAAGTAAAAAAGTATAATATAACAATTCATAACATAACAGAATAAAAAAAGCTTAAAGGTAAAAAACATATAGATATATATTTACAAATCTATAATAAAATTGTTATCATTAAAAAATTCATCAACGGAGTAGTAAGCTTTATTTATTAAAATATTTTTAATAACTTTTTTTAATCTATTTATTGGCTGGTTCTTTATATTGGCTGGGATTTTATTATATATTTTTTTAATCATATACTCCGCATTTTTTTGCAAGTATACAAAATTGTATCTGTCAGATGTCAGATAATCGATATTTCTAGAAATATGCCTTTGACTTTGTCTACTTTCAAATAAATCAAAGTTGTTTTTAATAAATATAGATTCATAAATATACATGCTTGTTAACGTGAGTATACGATTATTAATAAAGTATTGCTTACAACTTTCTGTATAGTTAAGTTGTAGGATATTGCGAATACCCCTTTTTTGTAATCTGAATATCCGATCTGTATTTGAAGAATGACCCCAAAGAATAATACCATAACAAAGTCTGGACTCTATGTAGGCAAAATATGCTATGAGTGATGTTCTTGTGTTTACTAGGATACTTAACATTTTAAGAGCGTAAGCATACTTTGCCACCTCAGAAGCCAGACCGTCGATGTGGTAATTCCAATCAAGCCTTGAATCTATTTTAATACCCAGAAAGTTTACTTAATGTGCTGATTCTATGATAGAGTTGTTTCTATTAAGAGTAATGCTGTCCTCATCAGTGAAAAAGGAGAATGTTAAAGTTGGGTTTTGTTAACATTTAGTACTATATTATTGCACCTGAACCAATCTTCTAGTGTATCTAAGTTGTTGTTTATTTTCCCTTTTAGTGTGTTTTTTTCTTTGCTACTCGAGATCATAGTAGTGTCATCCGCAAATTGTATTAAATTATCTTCAATAGTGCTGGATAAATCATTAGTGTATAAAATATATAAAAGAAGTCCAAGAATAGAACCTTGGGGTACACCTCTCTTTATTAACTGTAAATTTGACTTGCGTATGACACCACTAGAATCTCTTTCTTCTACATATTGCACTCGGTTACTCAGATAACTTTTAATTAGCTCAAGTTCAATACCCCTTATTCTATATTTTTCCAATTTCTTTAATAATATTTCGTGATCTATACTATCAAAGGCTTTTGACAAATCAAGGAATATTGCAGCAGTTTTATTTTTATTATTTTTGGAGTGTAAAATTTCACATAGAGCTATATATATGGCTCGTATGGTTGTTTTACCCATCCGAAAACCATTCTGGGAGTCAGCCAGGACTTTTTGTCAGATATAGTTTTTAAAGTCTTTTTTAACTCTTGGCCTACTAAATAATTGTGTAAAACTGTGAAAATAGACTAATCTAAATGTAAAAAATGTAATTTGTTTGACTTGGTAAGTTAAAAATATATTTTTCGGGGACCCCATTTTAAAACTTTTCAAGGCTTCTAGCATTCAAAGGAACCCGATCAAGGACCCGGCGATTTGCAAGTAGCTTAATTTGAATGTAATTTAAAATATATTTAAAATAGGGCTGGGAGAAAATAATGAAATAAAAATGGTCACCAGCTCTTAGACTATTAGGACACTTAAGACAACTTAAACTATATTTTAGTATGTATTTTATATTTTCAGCTCTTAAAATGTGGACAAGGTGGCATGGAGGGATATTTTTTTAACTGAAGGGGGTTGTGTGATACATAGTTTTAAAGCTTATAAAATTCTCTATTTAACCATATTTTTTAAACATTTTTTGGGGATTAAAATAGGGTTGAAAATGGGTATTTTTGTTAAAATTTCTTTAAAAAAATCAAACAGTATTTGAAAAATTGATTATTTTATGTTGCAAAAACTTAAATTTTCAAAAAAAAAACCTTAAAAAGTCGAATTTTTAGCAAAAAAAAGATGAAAAATTAAAACCTTGAAAAAATGTTTACTAATTTAAAAATATACAGGGTTATTCAGAAATAGGGTTATTAATTTTAAGGAATGATTCTACATACGAAAATATAGATAAAAGTTCCTATAAACATATGTCTAAAAAGTGGCTTTTTGAAAGCTGATAAAAATTTTTGTTTTTATTTAATAACTCAGGTATCCTTTAGATATAGCAACGAAGTTTTGCACGTAATATAATTAATAAGGCCCACCTTCTCATGTTATTTTCATGTCCTTATTTTAACCAGGGGTAGCCACCCCCAAACGAAGTAATATAAAAATGTTATTAAATTGGTTTTAGAGTACACATATACAGGGTATAGTTCTCCACACGGGTGTATAGCTACGACGAAACTCGGGCTCTCTTCTTTGGGTCATAAGGCGTGCGTGCGTGCAAGTGAGAATACCAACATTCCTTAGATATTTTCCATTGCGACACATTCGTGTGTCGAACAATAAACAACTGGTAAAAAATTATTGAATTTAAAAATAGTCGAGGGCCCTATGCTGGACGAATTTTAATGGATCACGCCCCCTTTAAATGTTGTACCTTATTTCTGAATCACACTTTATTTTGTATTACGATTTTTTGTTTATAAATTTTCAGTTATGTTGGTATGTACCAATTTACTAGACCCATGTTAATGGTAAAGGACTTAAATCTAATTAAGCAAATATGCATCAAAGATTTTGACCATTTTACTGATCACATTGCATTTTTGGGAACCGACCCTGATCCATATATGAGCAGATCTTTAATTTCAATGAATGGTAATTACAAATAAGAAAGTCTTGCTATAGTATATTACATAACTTGTGTGGAAAGTGACATGTGAGGAAAACCCACGAGTGTAAGAAATACACTTTCCAACGAGTTATGTACACTATTTTTTCTACGATCCCAAAAAAATATAATGTTTAAACTTTAAGAATTCTTCATTTAATATTTTCTAATTTTTATTACTTATTCCGAGAATTTTTGAGAAAAGCAAAATACAAAATACTTAGCATACAAATTTATATATGTATGTCAACAGGAAATATGTTTTTTATTTACATTTAGTTTTCTTGGTTTTATATTTAATACAACATATTATGGAAGCTCAACACTATTTAATGGGTTGCCTAACCTCAAGCATCTTTTAAATCAAGTAAAATTTGACAGTTTACTAATCAAATTTGAATTCTGTGGATATGCTACCATATAAGACTAAAATTCTACAATGTTTTACATTTCATGAGGAAAGATTGATGTTTTTTATAAAATGTAAGGTAACTAAATCACAAATTAGGTAATTTTTTTTAAAATCTAGACATTAATAAAATATATTAAGTTATATTGACCTTGGTCAAAAGGGTATAACTATAGTTTTTATTTTTGACATGAAAAACAGAAATATTTGGATTGAAAAACATAAAAGACATCAAAAAAGTCTGTAGTGAAAGGTGCAAAATGGCATATAAAACGAGGTGAGTAAAATTTGTAGAATTTACAACGTAAATATCTAAACAAAATTAGGCCAATCTACATACATATATATCAAATTAGGCTGATATGAAAATATCAAACAAGTTTGATATAAGGCGTTTTCTAAAGAACAAGAGATTGTTGTAAATGTCAATTTCATAGGGGATCGTAGAAAAAATAGTTTTTATCCATCACCTTCATAGAAACACTTGATTTGAGCACTATTTAAGATATCATATTTCTAATGGAAATCGAAGAATTTTTAAATTTTAAATGCTTATTCTTAGTTATTAACAATTAAAAATAATCATATTAGTAAATTATTAATTAGCCAGATTTAATTAAATGCATCTATTAAATTGAATTTTTGTATGTAAATGTTAAAGCCTTGCTATTTTTGCAATGCATTTTTATATGCTTTTTTATTATTTACTTTTAAATTACTAAGTTCTTAAATAATAGATTTATATTAAACCATAATATATTATTATTATTTACACAATTTTAATTTTAGGAAACATATGGAGAGATATGCGTGCTACATTAAGTCCTGCATTCACCAGTTCCAAAATGCGTAATATGTGTATTTTCATGCAAGAATGTGCTGAAAATTTGACCAACAAAATGCCAAAAGATAAAGGAGTAATTGAGGTTATCACTAAAGAATTCTTTACCAAATTTGCTAATGATGTCATAGCATCTACTACGTTTGGAGTTTCTTGCAATTCTGTAGGAAATCCAGATAATGAGTTTTACAAAACAGCAAGAGCTTTAACAGGTGCAACTCTGACGCAAACCATTAAATTTACGCTTCTAAATATGTGTCCATATATTTTAAGAGTAAGTACATTTAAATATTAAAACTCTAGCTCTCAGTGAGCTAAATTGTATATTAATAGCGTTTTTACGTTTACTACAGCTAGAAACATTTTTGACAGTGTATTTTGTTATAATTTCAGGGCATTTATACAAAGTACGAAAATAGATCATAGCATTTTATACAGGTATATATACTAGATAGGGAATACCATAAAATAAACATGTATTCTTGATCCCATCTTTGTTTCAAACAACGGCATGATGGCAAACATCCCTTTTGTATGCAAATACACTTCAACCTTAATCTAATCGATTTCATTCGTTCTGTTTACTTGTATATACTTCATAAATACTTCGATATCAAAACCCATGTACCACTTTAATTTTTTAATGGATTGTGATAATAAAAATATACTACAGGGTGTATTTGAAATAGCGTAGGAAATTTCCAAACCACCTGTGTTCTACATGATAAAATATGACAAAAAGTTCCTATAAACATATGTCTAAAAATGCGTCATAAGGGAGCTACGCCCCTCTGAAATTGGCTAAAAAAATCGGTTTTTATTTAATAACTCAGAAACCCTTTGAGATATGTTAACGAGGTTTTGCACGTGAATTAATCCTAATAAGGCCTATCTTTGTATGTAATTTTCACGTACTTATTTAAACCATGGGCGTGCGAAACGGGGGGCCTTATCAGTTTTTTGTCCCAAACTTTTTTCTGTGTAACTTTTTTGCAATTTTATTTTTAAAATATGATTCCTCAGGTCAAAATACATAAAAAAGGTACTCTTGTTGTAATACTGTAGTATTAACCGTTTTCGAGAAAAGTTCATTTGAATGTGAAATTTCACGGTTCGAGGACGAAAAATTAAATACTAAAATGTCGAAAACCAAAATTTTAATGATGCAATGTTATTCTACATCAAAAACTAAGAAAAAAAGTTTCCATACATGTAAAAAGTTTACCTATTTTATCCGTGATACCGCTTACATAGGGAAGTATAACTTGTGTCTGTCTGTCATTGTCACTATTGTCCTGTTGTTTGGGTCTGGGATTTCTGTATTTGTATATGGTAGAATCTCTATTTACTAACGTTCCCGTTCCCGATACAATAAATATTATACGAGACCTACTTACAACTGGAAATCTTGACCCTAAGTTATGTAAATTATTTGAAGCTTGTCTGACATCTACATATTTTCTGATACAGGGAGAGTTCTATGAACAAGTGTCAGGCGCCGCAATGGGATCCCCATTATCACCCCCTGCGGCCAATGCTTTCATGGAATACTTCGAGAAAAAAGCTATTGAGTCATTTCCATTAAAACCTAAAATTTGGCGCAGATACGTAGACGATGTCTATGCTATTTGGCCCCATGGCATGGAAAGCCTTCAAGGTTTTCTAAATCACCTCAATTCCCAACATAAATCTATACGGTTTACGATGGAAATTGAGAACAACGGATCACTTCCCTTTTTGGACGTTTTGGTTTACAAAACGAAAAATGGCTCAATAGGACACTCGGTATACAGGAAGAAAACCCACACTGACAGATACCTAAACGCATTTTCACATCACCATCCCTCTCAAAAACGCTCGGTAGTTAATTCACTTGTTCATAGGGCTTTCATGATTTCAGACAAGAATTCCCTAGACACAGAACTCCTTAAACTAACCAAAGCCTTGACCATGAACGGTTATACCAAAAAAGACATTAATAAGACCATATACAAATACAGAAATCCCAGACCCAAACAACAGGACAATAGTGACAATGACAGACAGACACAAGTTATACTTCCCTATGTAAGCGGTATCACGGATAAAATAGGTAAACTTTTGAAGAAGTCAAATATTAAGCCTATATTTCGGTCCGACCAAAAATTAGGTCAATGTTTGACTTCAACAAAAGACAAAATACCCCTGAGTTCAGAAGGCGTATATAAAATACCCTGCTCCTGTGGTACGGTTTACATAGGTGAAACTAAGAGAAAAATTTCTACAAGACTTCAAGAGCATGAGCGCAATATAAGAAAGAAACAAATTTCCTTATCGGCAGTAGCCGAACATGTACATGAAACAGGTCATAAAATCAATTTGTCTGAAACAAAACAAATATTAACAGAAAACAGAAAAATGCCAAGGAAGATACGGGAATCGATAGAAATCATCAAGCATCCTAACAATATCAATCGGGACACTGGTTACCACTTACCTGCAATATGGAAGTCTTTGATAGGAAAAACCTCGTCACGGGTGAATAACCACAACTCGTCAGAAATAGTGACACAAGTTGATTCGAAACTTAGTTTCAGATTAATCTCTGAAGATGTCTCTAGTAGTAAGAGACGAAACGTCGGAAAGTGAAAATCCATTAACACGGTCTAAACCCGAAAGTGAAAGTTCTTTATATCTTAATAGCCGTGAAAGCTTAAAATCTAAAACAGCAACAAGAACATAACTTTAAACCAAGATGACTTTACATAAACTATAGCTTACATGGCTATTTTAATACTAAACCTATAACACTTTTTTTAGCTTCTTAGAATATCAATTTTCAAACAATCAGCCATTCGTTACTTTGTCAATATTATTGAACAAACTATGGCCAAACGTGAAGCTGAAAACATAATTCGTCTTGACACTATTCACTTATTAATGGAAGCAAAGAAAGGAACCTTAAAACACGAAAACTCTATGAAAGATGAAGCAGCTGGGTTTGCGACGGTAGAAGAATCAGAAATTGGAAAATCGGACAAAAAAAGGTAATTATTATTAGTTTTATGTCTTTTATTAAACATTCTTAACTTATTTATTTTTTTCCTAAAGCAATTTTTTAATTTCACTGTATTTTATACACCATTACCAAGGTCCACTAAGAAACAGAAGTTAAATCTCACACTAATTCTCATTTCAATCTCTATAACATGTTAACATACACTAAAAGCCTAAGTTCATTTTTGCAAAACTACAAATTTTAAAATAATTCACCCATTTGGGCCCCATTAAGATTTATTAAACCGATTTGTGACTGTAAATCACCATTGTATTAAACATGAAAAAACCTATTATGTATAATATGTCCAATTTTATGGGATCCTTAACAATGCGGGCATAGGTTTTCAGAATTTATAAAAAAAAATTTTGGTTTATCAAAATAAATAAATAAAAAGCTAAAACCCTGTGTAACGTTTACCGCGGTGCCATAAATTAATTAAGTCGCACAAAAAATACATAGGACAAAAATTTTTGGAAATTTGGTTTTTCATTTAGGTATAACGTTTTTCGTCCAAGGATGTACCGATCTTTTGAAAAATTGTTTTTTTGTGAAAACTACGTTAAGAAAATGACAAACCAAAACCAAACCAAATTAAATTTTACTACTACTCAATAAACATAAAATCAAAACTACCTGACCTCTGGGCTATAATATATTATACCCGATCTTTTAACATGACAGACCCGGTTACTGTATCAAATGTTTTCTTTAGGTCATGGACACAAACAGAAATAGTTGCTCAGGCCTTACTTTTCTTTTTTGCGGGATTTGATACTATTTCAACCAGTTTATCTATTTTGGTTTATGAGTTAGCGGTACATACTGATGTACAAGACAAACTACAAGAAGAAATTGACAAATCCTATGAAAATTCAGATGGAAAGGTTAGCTATGAAAATATACTAAAGTTGAAATATTTGGATCAGGTTGTCTCAGGTTAGTATCAAGAATGAAACTATAAGAATAACGCATAAACAAATTAATAAGCCCTGGTCAATGGCTTTTTGTTGTAAAAATGTTTAAATTTCTAAGTTAGCAAAAGAACTAGCAATACGTACACAAATTCAAAGAAGATTGGAAATATTATTACTGTTGGGTCGTAACAATCAGATATCTTGAAAACTTCTTAAACCATCTGAAAAGTTGCAAGCACCTTGTCAAAGCATCGACACTAGGCACTAATTTAAAACGTTATGAAAAGGAAAGTTGTGTGATCACGTGAATAGGCAACTACAACTACAACCATTAAAGTTTGAAAGTCTGTATCTCCAAAACCAAAAATTCATTTAAAATATAATTTTTTGAAATCGGGTTAGGGTAAAACCCCCAATCGTTGGCACTCCGCTAATTATTGCCACTGGAGTGATATTTTCTTTTATATAAAAAAACTCTCCATTGGTACCTTAATCTAACTATATTTTTTACGAAGTGGCAATATTTCTAAATATTATACTTGTAACGATATAAATCGTCACTTTGTAATATAGCAAGGGTTAATTAAACTATTCGTTTACTTACGTTATAATTTATGTTTATTTTGTATATAAATAGTTACGTACGTACAGAACTATTTTGTATCTGGGACTATTTTGTAGCAGGAACTGAATTCTAACCATATAAGTCTCTATTCCATAGTTCTACCTGAAAATAACATAAAGAAAACATAATTAGAATATGATTTTTAATAATAAAGAATCATATGACTTATTTCTCTATAATACATTTGTCTATGGACTTACCTGGTTTTTATATGTTTCAGAGTCTATTGAGGGTTGGATTTCACTGGCTTTCATCTGTAGCTTGTCTCTCCTGGAAAGTTTCGTATGCTTATTCCTTCGGGATAATCTAGAATTTGTTGAAAATAGTTTGCTGGAACTGCTTACTTAGATTCAGTATTTTGTTTATACTTAGTTCACAGGGCACTTAGTATTCTGTTCGTATTTTTATTAGTTTTGCTGATAAACAATAAGTATTGTTTATATTTGTTTCTTAGTGTAATATTTTGAGGTTAGATATCACTAATACGGATTTATTAGGAAATATTCTTTTAATTAGTTATTATTTTTGGTGTAGTTTCCGTTACCTTTATTAGGAATCCTATACGGTAAAACTGTAGTTGATAATGACTTGCATAGATGTCGCTAATAGTTCAGAAATAGTATTTTATTTACCTGAAGGGTTCATACCGGTTAAGCAGGTCGATTTTCGTTCTTCTTGAAGCAACTCTAATACAATATGGTGGTGTCGTATTGACGAGTGTTTATTTTCTGTAATCATCGAAGTAATCCTTCATGTATTTTTATTTAAAGTTAGTGAAAATGAATATTTAAACAATGCGGAAGATATTGTAACTGTTATTTTCTACAATAACGCATTTATAACGTTTCGATGGACATCGAAGACTTAGTATGACATCACCATTATTACTACATCACTAGACCATTAATTACTATTTCTATACCATTAATTACCATTATTCACCATTTCTATACCATTAATATGGAATTACATTAATTTAAGTTGAAGTTTATTTTGGTATATTTGATATACAAGTTCTCCGCATGGAGTGATGTTCTGTTGGAACATGGTTCTGTAATTTTTGGCATAGATAAATTCTATGTAACCGTCTAGCAGACAATTTTATATTGGACATAATTTTCAAAAGTATATTTTATCCCGGACAACATTTTTAATAATACATTTTATCCTGGAAGATGATTTTTCCAAAGTAGATGGGACAGCCTATATTTTTTTTTTCTTTCATTCGAGAAATGAATTCATCAGCATAGGGGAGACTTGCACAGATGGAGACGATGGAATTCATACCTCATGGATTTTGCAGAAACCAGCTAAGTACTCATTCTGAAAACTTTTGAAAGCAATATTTCATATTTTTAAATTCTTTTATTTCAATATTCTTATAACTGTAAACTTTATCAGATCTGATATAGTATTGTTTAATACTATATGCCCTTCTGGCTTTTGTTCATTTTTAGGTACTTATTTTTTTTAAAACATTTAATCTCATTTATTAATTATTAAATATCATACTTTTGATTAAATGATTTCTAATTTAAGCATGACTTTTATACACTGCAAGAAATGATTGCTGTTTACATACATTTCTTGGTGCTTGCTGAACTTCATGTTTTCTTTATACATTTAAGTCGAATGATTTCTGAATTTAGTAATTTTTATTAAGATTTCTTTAATTATATCTTAATATAATTACACATATTTTTTATATATATTAATACATTACTTGATGTGCTTTCATTAAGTTTATTTATAATAAATTTCTCAAATGAATTATCTTATTTTATTTAAGGGTTATATTTTCTCAAACTGAAAAGCTTAAGTATTTACACTAGGTTGTTACTTACCTAAAAGAGTAAAAGCTAAAGTAACTGGCGCCCCTAACAACATTAATCAATTCTTTCTATTTTTCCCTTGCCCATACCCATTACTCCGCTGTCAAAACTAGCCGTTGGCAGTGAACGTATTAATTACGGTACATACTTTAAATGCGATTAACATATTTTTCCCCCCTGGGCACTAGAGTCTTAGCAGTTTCGTATGAACTACGTAAGTGTGAATGTTTAAGGTTTGTGCTAAGGAAGTGCTTTAAATAGAAGGTTAGTAAAAGACGTTTATTGATGGACTTACTATTTTTTCTCGATAATTTTAGTAAGTATATGCATTCTACTTATTAATTAGCCTTAAAAACTTTATTTTTCTTTACATTTTTATTTAACTTCGACGGTGCCAACAATTGGTATACAAAATTAAACTAAATTCTAATTATTGGCACAGGTGCCAATAATTAGCTTCTTTAGTAAAAATCCTATTCCAATTATTGGCAACCAGTTAAAATGCTAAATTAATAGAATAAATTAAATTAACTTGAATAGATTTATTACTTGTACGGTTAAATATACATACGTATTGCCACATCTTATATAAGATAAAACCAAATCCATATTTTAAAGCGGGTGGGCTATTATACAAAAAATACAGTTTTTGCCAAAAACCTATTTCAAATAAATGAGTTCTAAACAGCGTTTAATGAAAAACTTACAGTTTTTCCTCAATAAATATGTGCGTATATACATTTTACACTTAATTTTGTATATAAACTTAAGTTTTCTTTAGAATTTTATTTTTTATCACGGTGCCTATAATAGGCGTCCAAATTATATTAAATTCCTATTATTGGCACAGGTTTATTGTATGCAAAACTTGTGCATCAAAATAAGTCTTGAAACCTAATCATTCTTTTAGATAAGTGTACCTAGGTAACTAGGCATTATTTTATGGATACAAATTAGTATTAGGTAACTAATATTTTAATTTTAATATAGAGATATTTAAAGTTTTGTAATTCTAAAATAAATTTGAGTTTTTGTTTACAGCCTTTAGTTAATATGTATAAAACTGCAATATTCCAATTTAAATATTTTATTTTGATACTAAAATGTTTATTATTCAACAAAAAGTAGGTACTCAGATTTTTTTTCCGTTGCTTCAAAGCAAAAATTAGGTGCCAATAATAGGAAAATCTGGATGCCAATTATTAGCAAAAAGGTGCCAATAATACGAAATTGTGTATTCTTGTAATTAATTAAAAAAATTCTTTAATATTATAAAGATCTCAGTTTAAATTTTATATAATATATAAAATAGAATAACTACTAAATGATGTAAAATATTTTGTTCTTGATAACATGAGATATTTAATAAGTTATAATGAAATATATGTGGAAAATTTCTTAAAGTGCCAATAATTGGGGGTTTTACCCTATAAATAAGTCAGATGTTCTAAATAACGATTTACTGCTTTAAACGCCAATATCTAGAAAAAAATTCTTTTTAGGAAAAAATAGTTCTTAACATTTTTTACCAGTTTAAAATTATCTTTCAGATAAGTGCTAAATTAATAAAATACAATCACAATTGCCTTAATTATTACCAAAAAACGGAAAAATAGGGGTTTTACCCCATTTTTACCCCTTACCCTTAAATCGTTTACCCCCAAAATCTAATTAGCTTTTCGATATACAATAAGAAACAATATCTTATTTATAAACGGAGTTATCGAGTTTACAGATAGACAGACAGAGACAGACGGACGAATTTTTTTTACTGATTTCGATTCAGAAGGCCTAAAACGTCGAGAAATGTGAAAAAAACATGGAAAAGATTTTGACTGTTCGGCGAAGATTTCAATACATCGGCACTCTTAGTAGCACTAAGTGCCTATGTAAAACCTATTTATTTATATTATTTATTATATTATTATATATATTATATACTATATTATTTATATTATTATATTACTCACAGCGCCCGAGCTAAAATAATATTATAAGGTAGTTTCGAGTTTTCAAAAAATTTCAAAAATCGTCCTAGATCGAGAATTCTTGAAAATTTTATTTCATGAAAAGATAATCAACTTTTTTTTTCAAATGTTATGTCGATAACTTAATAACGAATAATCCGATCGACTTAAAATTTTGAGGAAAAAGCAAGTTCTACGAGGGGAAGATCTCTATTGTTTTTGAAAATAATCCCTCCAAAAACAAAAAAGTTATGTGGGCTTAAACTTTTAAAAAAATCGAAAAAGCTGAAAAAAAATCCGATTAACCTAACTTTTTCAGGAAAAATACCTTTTATTATAAGGATTAATTCCACCGATTTTAAAAGTAATTCCCCAAAAAAAAAATATGGGGGGTTAAACTTTTTTAGAAAAAAAAACTTTTTTAGAAAAAAAAACTTTTATTGCTTTTTTGGCTTTTTTTTGGGAATAATATATAACGAAATGCGTAGCATTACGTATCTTCACGGCTTGTTATATTATAATATAATATCGCTAAAATATTTTTATATTTTTTTAGAAACTTTACGAAAATGGCCAATAGCCTTTCAAACTGACAGATTATGTACAAAAGATTACACCATTGAACCCGTAACTTCGGAAGATAAGAGGATAAAAATTGAAAAAGGAACAAACATAATAATTCCTGTTGTTGCTTTTCATATGGACCCCGAATTTTATCCAGATCCTGAAAAGTTTGATCCCGAGAGGTTCAGCGACGAAAATAAAGATAAAATTGTGCCTGGAACGTATATGCCATTTGGCACAGGTCCTCGAAACTGCATTGGTAAATACCAAATAATAGTATATTAAAGTACTAGTGCGCTAAAAAGTGTTTTAAAACAAGTGCTTTATACAATTTTTTTCTATTTTGCTCTAAAATTAAAAAAAACTTATATTTAAATTGATGACCAATTTGGGAATTTTTGTTTCGGGTTGGCATTACAGTTTTCGCCATGTTTAAAATTCTAAGAACAAATTATATTTTGGTATATTTTAGAGTCATGTCTTCTCTTTTTCACTACAAGTAACTAAGCCACAATTTTAACACGGTAAAAAATAATCTAAACACAAAATTTTGTAGAAAATTAAACTTTAAAGCGACGTTAACATTTGCACGGAAAACTTTAAGCCATAGGCTTTTGTCTGTTGCCAACCCAAAAGAAAAAAACTACACACCTCTTATGGGCTTATAAGAATACCCAAAATGCTGTGAATATAAGCTTATAAGAGTCGCAAAATAGAAAAAATGTATTTTAAATAAATACAAAAAGCTGACTCTATCTTCACAGCGCCTGCGCTAGAATAATATTATACGGTAGTTTGGAATTTCCAAAATCGTCAAAAAACGTCATAGACAAAAAATTCTTGGATATAAATTTGTTTCATTAAAAAAATAAGAAACTTTGAAAATATCCGTCCGTCTGTCCGTTTGTCCGTCTGTCCGTTTGTCCGTTTGTCCGTCTGTTGTCACGTTTTTTGTGGACACGATATCTCAAGAACCAATTATCAGATCGACTCTAAATTTTCAGGAAAAATTAAGTTCTATGAGGGGAAGATCCCTGTTGTTTTTAAAGTAATCTCTCCAAAAGCAAAAAAAATATGGGGGTTAAACTTAAAAAAAATAAAAAAACATAATTTTAATTTTTTTTTTTAATTTTTTCCTTTTTCGCAAAAAGAAGATTTAAAGAAAAATAAAAAAAAAGTTTTTTTTTTAATTTTTTTCTTTTTGAAAAAAAAAGTATTTTTTTTTTCAAGAAAGTATCTTTTAAAAAAAATATTATTTTTTTGTTTTTTTTGAAAATTATTTTTTTTAAGTATTTGGGAAAATGCAATATACCATTTACTGTGCATAATATATAATGGAATAGGTAGCATTACATATCTTCACTGCTTGTTTTTATTTTAGGTTCCAGATTTGCATTATTAGAAATGAAGGTTCTGATATTTTACATGTTATTGAAGTTCGACATTGTACCAACAGCAAAAACCAAAATTCCCTATACTTTTTTGAATCCAGCTAGATTTAACTTGTACGCAGATGAATTATTTATTGGTTTTAAGCCCAGAACCATCACATCTTTATAATAACACAAATTAGAATTTAATATTGCATTTAAAATTTACATTGTAATTCTAAGTAATATAATAATTAAAATTAACCTGCGAAGCGTCAGCCAAGCAGGTTAATTTTCGAGAGGCCAATATCGATTTACCCATGAGTGCCATACAAGGTTTTATCCAATAAATAGCTTAGGAATTCATATTTTTATTAAAAATTTTAATGACATTTACAAGAAAATAATTTGACAAGTGACAGTTGAGTGGGTAAAATAAATAATTATCCACTCAATAAAGTAAAAGCCAAGCTGGGGTTATTATTGAGTTTAACTATTTAAAATAAAGCTGGTAATTGTCTTATTATCTGTATGTATTGGATAAAATATATGTTTTATTTCGATTTTTTTTAATGGACAATAGGCCTCTCCTATACGGCCCTACTAAGCTAGAAAGCAGTAGCTCCATTTGACGCCTAGCGACGTTTTGACGTCAACTCTGATGTAGTATTTTGAAAACGCTGCTATGCGACAAATAGAGTTACTGCTTCCTAGCGTAGTAGGGCAGTATAGAAGAGTGTTGTTGTTTTGGACATAGTATTTTTTGCCTTTAAAGCATGCCATTAATTCCAGAAAAAAACTGATGTGGCAAAATTTAATCTATTTTGTACCTATTAAGACTATTTATTAGGTATTTTTATTACTTTAATGACAATTCAAGGTTAGTATGACAAGTTTTTTACAGTATGCATATGAAAATAAGTAGGTGTTTTAAAAATCGTAGATTACTTAAGTTTTAGAGTGTTAGACAGTTCTACATTTTTTATAATTTTGAGTACAGATAAATTCATTTGTTTACCAATCTTTGGTATATTCAAGTTATAAGAATATTTTTGAATAATTTTCTTTTGGGATGTTAATACACTTAGTTAATAGCTCGGTTAATAGTAATTAACCAAGATAGAGAATACATGTTTTATAGCCAAGCGTATTAAATCCCGAGAAGCGTATCGTCGAGGCATTTGAGAATGCTAGGCTATAATAGTCTTCTCTACCTTGGTTTATATATTATTTTTTTCACTACTAGCACATTTATTCTTATTATTTAGAGATTTTTATTTCAGTAACAGTAATAAAGTAAAACGTTTGCTAGATCCTAATTAACCGAGAAAAAACAAGTAGCCTTTAAAATTGCCATTTTTGAAAACAAATGAATAAATTTATTCACTAAAAGTTGACAGCTCTAGAAGGACGCATTTTTTAATTTTTAAATGTGCAATAACATATGGGTAGATGGGGGGCTTGGATCAACCGAGGAATCAACTTTAAAACAAAAGTCCTTGCACCGGTGGGATTTTTTCATAAATCTCTTCTAGGATGTCTTACAGGTATTTATTGCCAATATAAAAATAATCGGTAAATGGATTCGTGAGATAAATCGAATTTCATTTGTTTTTATATTTTTTTCAGTTTAATTTTTATTACGGATATCGAAAGACTTTATTTAAGAAAATTTGTAGAATATCTTTATTTTTATTGTCATTTAATAATAATAATAATAATTAATAATATTTATTGTTACCAATATAAATACAAGGACAATAAATATGCTGATATACACTAAAATGTACAAGTAAATTTGAACGTGTATAAAAAAAATTGTCATTTGTTTCCAAACTATTTAGAATCAAAATTGACAAAACTCATTTTTTAATCAAGTAACCTGTTGAGATATTTAAAAATTTTAAAAAAAAATTAAAATTTACTAAATGCCATCTACAAATTTTAAGTTAGAAAATACAACAAAATGACTCTAACTTAGTTGTATTCTATAGATATTGTATTCTGGTGCTTAGAGGCATTTTGTGGTAATTTTCTAACATAAACTTTATAGATATCGTTAAACTAATTTTAAATTTTTTTAATTTTTTTTAATATCACATGTTACCACAGGTTACTTGACCAATTTTTTGGGTTTGTTAATTTTGATTTTAAATAATTTAGAAACAAATAAAATTAAAAACAAAGATATTCTACCAAATTGCTTTCGATATCCTTAATAAAAATTAAACATGCACTGAAAAAAATATAAAAACAAATGAAATTCTAAAGGAATTTTTTTTGACTTGTATACCGTATATAATATAAATGATATTTCTTTGTATTTAGGTATAGTTTATTAAAAAACAAAATTATTATCTGCCAGATAATAATTTTGCTTTTTAATAAACTATACCTAAATACAAAGAAATATCATTTATTTAAATGAAATTCTATTTATCTCACGAATCCCTTTACCGATTATTTTTACATTGAAAATAAATACTTGTGAGACATCGTAGAAGATATTTATGACAAAAATCCCATCGTTTTAAAGTTGATCCAAGCCCACCGTTGGGTAAGTTATTGATTTATTAAATAATATGTTTGTTATGATGCTTAAAATATTTTATACTGTAAAATATTTAAATAAATAATTTTATTTTAATATACATAGGCTATACGGTTTGGTTTACTATATTTAAAATTAATAAACTATGGGAAACATAATATACCAAAAACTAGAATATAGGACCGTTATCTATGTTTGTATTATAAATTACTGTAGTTTAGGTGTTGTAGGTGTCTTTGATACTGCATAGCAGATGGTGTAATATTTAATATTTTTTTTACGCATGTCCAAAGCGAATTTTGACGTTCGGTTTTTTGCTTTTTTCTCAAAAACGGAAATAGATAATACAAATTTTTAAATGGATTTAGAATCCTTGTAAAATATACTATAAAAATCGCCTTTGGTTAGTTATTTTAATCAAAAATTTCAAATGGATTTAGAATCCTTGTAAAATATACTATAAGAATCGCCCTTGGTTAGTTATTTTAGAAAATTGGTTCATGATAGCGAGGAAGTCTGCAGATGAACATTTTTTACCAAATACAAGCTGCTGATGGTTCTATGATGTAGGGGTGACCAGGGCTAATTGTCGCACTTTTCATTCAAAATCAGTTTTTTCCTATATTTTTGTATTTTTTTTTAATTGCCCTAATGGTAGTTTTAGCTGCATGTTTCAGTAACATTATTTAAAGAAAAAACATGGAAAAATTTATATGGTATTAAAGTTATGTTTTTTTTAGATTTTAAGCTTTCACGGCCATTAAGATATAAAGAACTTTCACTTTCGGGTTTAGACCGTGGTAATGGATTTTCACTTTCCGACGTTTCGTCTCTTACTACTAGAGACATCTTCAGGGATTAATCTGAAACTAAGTTTCGAATCAACTTGTGTCACTATTTATGACGAGTTGTGGTTATTCACCCGTGACGAGGTTTTTCCTATCAAAGACTTCCATATTGCAGGTAAGTGGTAACCAGTGTCCCGATTGATATTGTTAGGATGCTTGATGATTTCTATCGATTCCCGTATCTTCCTTGGCATTTTTCTGTTTTCTGTTAATATTTGTTTTGTTTCAGACAAATTGATTTTATGACCTGTTTCATGTACATGTTCGGCTACTGCCGATAAGGAAATTTGTTTCTTTCTTATATTGCGCTCATGCTCTTGAAGTCTTGTAGAAATTTTTCTCTTAGTTTCACCTATGTAAACCGTACCACAGGAGCAGGGTATTTTATATACGCCTTCTGAACTCAGGGGTATTTTGTCTTTTGTTGAAGTCAAACATTGACCTAATTTTTGGTTGGACCGAAATATAGGCTTAATATTTGACTTCTTCAAAAGTTTACCTATTTTATCCGTGATACCGCTTACATAGGGAAGTATAACTTGTGTCTGTCTGTCATTGTCACTATTGTCCTGTTGTTTGGGTCTGGGATTTCTGTATTTGTATATGGTCTTATTAATGTCTTTTTTGGTATAACCGTTCATGGTCAAGGCTTTGGTTAGTTTAAGGAGTTCTGTGTCTAGGGAATTCTTGTCTGAAATCATGAAAGCCCTATGGACAAGTGAATTAACTACCGAGCGTTTTTGAGAGGGATGGTGATGTGAAAATGCGTTTAGGTATCTGTCAGTGTGGGTTTTCTTCCTGTATACCGAGTGTCCTATTGAGCCATTTTCCGTTTTGTAAACCAAAACGTCCAAAAAGGGAAGTGATCCGTTGTTCTCAATTTCCATCTTAAACCGTATAGATTTATGTTGGGAATTGAGGTGATTTAGAAAACCTTGAAGGCTTTCCATGCCATGGGGCCAAATAGCATAGACATCGTCTACGTATCTGCGCCAAATTTTAGGTTTTAATGGAAATGACTCAATAGCTTTTTTCTCGAAGTATTCCATGAAAGCATTGGCCGCAGGGGGTGATAATGGGGATCCCATTGCGGCGCCTGACACTTGTTCATAGAACTCTCCCTGTATCAGAAAATATGTAGATGTCAGACAAGCTTCAAATAATTTACATAACTTAGGGTCAAGATTTCCAGTTGTAAGTAGGTCTCGTATAATATTTATTGTATCGGGAACGGGAACGTTAGTAAATAGAGATTCTACGTCGAAACTAACCATTATGTCCGAGGGGTCCAGGGTCACTGTCGATAAGGTTTGTACAAAATGTGTAGAATTTTTTACATAAGACTTCAAGAGCATGAGCGCAATATAAGAAAGAAACAAATTTCCTTATCGGCAGTAGCCGAACATGTACATGAAACAGGTCATAAAATCAATTTGTCTGAAACAAAACAAATATTAACAGAAAACAGAAAAATGCCAAGGAAGATACGGGAATCGATAGAAATCATCAAGCATCCTAACAATATCAATCGGGACACTGGTTACCACTTACCTGCAATATGGAAGTCTTTGATAGGAAAAACCTCGTCACGGGTGAATAACCACAACTCGTCATAAATAGTGACACAAGTTGATTCGAAACTTAGTTTCAGATTAATCCCTGAAGATGTCTCTAGTAGTAAGAGACGAAACGTCGGAAAGTGAAAATCCATTAACACGGTCTAAACCCGAAAGTGAAAGTTCTTTATATGTTATGTTTTTTTTTTGTGAAGTCTTGAAAATTGCGACAACGTGCCCCATCACGGGGCACGTTGTCGAGGCACTTCGAGTATATTCTTTTTGAAGAAATATAAAGGCATTTATAAAAATTATAAATAACTAATAAGACATGTGCCTCCCCACAAGCTGATTGTTATCTAACTTTTTACTTTTGTTCCAAAATTTCCAACTTTATAATTAAATAATATTTTTTTGATTTTTTTTTTAATTTAATATAATTTAATAAACGAATTTATTTGCTATTCGACAAAGTTTCACTTTTTTAGACAGTTTTGAATAAAAAAATGCCAAAAAGGAAATGTTATACCATGAACATATCTCCAGATCATGCGACAACTAGCCCCAAACCAAATGCGACAACTAGCCCTAGTGGTCAATTTTACGTTATGTATCAAGTACTTTCTAATTAACGAATAAACACTCCTAAATGACAATATCAACAAATAATATACACCTTAAACTATTATTATACATAAAATTCTCTTATCTTAATGCTTTAAATCAGTAACAATAAGAAAAAATATTTACCACAAAAAAATTACTGGGCTCTTTAATTTTTACATTTTTTGGTTTATCTGGATGTTCTTTTAATTTATTGCATTTAAGTTTACAAATGATAAATGTCACTATTGTAACGCAGCGGTTAATCTTGGTTTGGAGCAGAAAAATATTTTACTTTTTAAGATATAACCACTTCGACAACTTACCCCTGCGACAACTAGCCCCGGTCACCCCTACAGACCTTGAACTACGAGGATCCATGGTCAGTTTTTTTACCTTTTAGTTAATATCATAACTAGCCGAGGATAGGTGTGTATATTTAGTAAAAGTTCAGTAAGAATTCCTGGCCATTTTGTTTTTTTTTACAATATGGAATAGGGAAATAAAAAAATCGCTAATAACTTCAACAGTATTTTCAATAACCAGCAGGATGGCCAGTTTTCTTAAATAGTCTTAAAATAAGCATTAAACATGATTTTGATTAATGGTGTTACTTCAATAAATTTACAAATTACTTTATGTTTAACTTGTGTTATAATTTCGTGGCTATCGTGATTTTCATTGTTTTTTTTTTCTAGAGCGGCACGTTGTAAAATAATGTGATTAGTATCCATAGTAATTATAGGTGTTTAAAATACAACCTTGAAATAGATGAGATTATTTTCTTTCAGAATTTTATTGATTAATGATTGGGTTAAATTAAGATAGTTCATATATTATTTTAATTTGTAATTAATGTTAGTAAGATAATATAATACAGGGTTATTCACAGAAGTGGCCTATTAAACGTTTATGGAGAACCAATAACTTTAAAAGTCTGCTAATTTGCACTTTGGGGTTTTTGAATATGGCCTATCGATTAAAAATATTTTCATGCTTGTGCCACTTCCGGTTGTACCGGAAGTGGCACTTAACTTTGAGTTTTTAAATGGAACACCTCATATATTTTTTAATTTTTTAAATTTGCATTAAATTTGCTTTATTTTGATGTATAATACTTCATGTCTATCTTCAGTAGTTTTTGAGTTATTCAAGTTTTTAGCGAAAAATAAGTAAATTCAAGCACCCCTAAAAACAATAATTTCTCCTTGATTTTTTCAATTGGAGAAAAGATGTTTTGTGTTTTGCTCAATGATGCTTAAACGAATTATCCTATGCTAAAATGGAACCCAAAAATTATACAGGGTGTCTGAAAAAGCAGGTCAAATCTAACAAATTTAATATAGCCATAACTCATTTTTTTTAAATGGCACCCTACATTTTTTTTATTTGGTTAAATAGAGAATTAAATTTGCTTTAAAATAAGTATAGGATACCCTATACCTAACTTTAACCGTTTTTGAGCTATTTGCAAATTATTGTGAAAAAGCCGTATTTCTGTTAAAATTTGTTATATTTCATAAAATAGGCCAGAAAAATTAATCGATTTTTATTTATTTACCTCAAAGATCATTATATTTACCTTAAAACTGGATTTTCATGCGCCCAGTAGTGTACATTTCTTCTGTTAAAAATACCCTGTTGAGAAAATTTAGCCTCGTCCGTCCAAATTATTCTTTTTAAAAAGTTTTGTTTTTCTTGAATATTTATCAAAAGATTTTCACAAAAGTCCACTCTATTTTGAAAATCATTAGGTTTTAAGGCCTGTATTTTTTGCTTTTTGTAATCGTGCATCTTGTGGTTTTTTAAAATTCTTTGGATGCTTGAATAGGAAATTCCCAAGTCGTAACTAGCTGCAGGAATTGAGGCATGTGGATATGCATAAAAGTAACCCAAAACATTGACTTCGTTATCTTCGTTGTTTGTAATTGGTTTCGTAAGAGATTTCACTGCATTTTCTTTTCCAAATTGCGAAAAATTTTTGTGTATTCTTCTAAATTTTTTACATGACATTCTTGGTAAATCAGGATATTTTGTATTAAAGTTTCTGCAGGTTCTACTAATTATTTTATCATTTTCACCAAAAATAGAAAATAAATCCAAAATAACAGGGTAAGAATAAGCCTCTGCCATTATTTTACACTAATTTATCACGATAAGAACGATAACATTTAGGTTAAAAGAAATAAAAACACAATACAATTTTAAAAATTTACGTAATTGCAGAAATACTGCAAAATACTTCTTTTTCACATTAATTTGCAAATAGCTCGAAAACGGTTAAAGTTAGGTATAGGGTATCCTATACTTATTTTAAAGAAAATTGAATTCTCTATTTAAACAAATAAAAAAAAATGTAGGGTGTCATTTAAAAAAAAAGAGTTATGGCTATTTTAATTTTGTTAAGTTTGACCTGCTTTTTCAGACACCCTGTATAAATTTTGGATTCCATTTTAGCTTAGAATGATTCGCTTAACCATCATTGAGCAAAATACAAAACAACTTTTCTTCAATTTAAAAAATCAAGGAGAAATTATTGTTTTTAGGGGTGCTTGAATTTGCTTATTTTTCGCTAAAAACTTGAATAACTCAAAAACTACTGGAGATAGACATAACGTGTTATACATTAAAATAAAGCAAATTTTATGCAAATTTTAAAAATTAAAAAATATATGGGGTGTTCCATTTAAAAAATTAAAGTTGACTGCCACTTCCGGTACAACCGGAAGTGGCACAAGCATGAAAACATTTTTAATCGATTGCCCATATTCAAAAACCCCAAAGTGCAAATTAGCAGACTTTCAAAGTTATTGGTTCTCTATAAACGTTTAATAGGCCACTTCCGTGAATAACCCTGTATAGTAAACTATATATACAGCCTGTTCCAGAACTCGCGTATAGAAATTTGAGGGTATATTAAAAACCCTCTTGAAAATATGAAAAAAATGTCAAAAAAAATCCATCTTAGTTCAATTTAAAAATAAGAACGCTTTAAATGGACCAATACTGTTGCTGATGTTAAATTACCTTTAAAAGTTGAATTTGTAGCTATGGAAGTAAATTTAATTATTGCAGGTACATATTCTGTAGGTTGACATGGTGATTAATGTGACATTAATATTTATTAATTTCAAAAAACCACCGCCGGATGGAGTACCATATAAAAACAGAATATTTGATAGCCTCTGTCGGTTTTGTCAAATTATAATAACCTAAAAAGATTATAAAGTTGAAAGTCTCAAACAATGCAAGTGTCAACAATTGTAAGTCCAAACCATAGTTACTAATAAGTAGGGAAAAACTAATTTGTAGGTAATTAAACATCAGCAACAGGATTGGTCAGATTAAATAGCTTTCTTTTTAATTAGTATTGAAGATGGATTTTTTTTGAAATTTTTTTCATATTTTCCAGAGGGTTTTTAATATACCCTCAAATTTTTGTACTCGAGTTCTGGAACAGGCTGTATATAATACAAAATATTAGGTATACATACATGTATCTTTAGAATTTTATTTAGTAAATATAGGAAGAAGGGTTCAAAATTTCTTAAAAAGTGCATGCCGTAACTTTTTCTTTATGAAGTATACATACATATAATATATATACATGAAGTATACATGTGGTTTTTGTTTCCTTGTTTAACATGTACATAAAGGGGTGTCTTAGGAGCACAGGCAGGTCCGGCCCCTGCCCAGGGCGGCAGTTCCCAGACAGCACAAATAACTGTTAGATATCCAGGGGATATACTTTCTGGATATAGAGTATATCCACTGGATATCCTGGATAGCGATTAGATATCCCATGGACATCCAAATGTCCGCTTGTATCCAGGATATCCAGTGGATATCCACGATATATCCAGTGGACATCTATTTTTTTAACCTCCCTAAAGTATATCCACTGGATATCCATTAGATATCCATCATGGATATCCATGATGGATCTCTAATGTATATACAGTGGATATACTTTAGGGAGGTTAAGAAAATAGTCCACTGGAGATCTCGTGGATATCCAGTGGATATCCTGGATATAGGCGGACATGTGGATGTCCATGGGATATCTAATGGCAATCCAGTCTATCCAATGGATATACTCCATATCCAGAAAGTATATTCCCTGGATACCTAATAGTTATTATGTCCTGTCTGGATTGTAACAGGCGGCCAAATCGTCAAACCGAGTGGCGGCCAACTGGTAATTTTTCTTTCGTTTTAGTCATCAAAATTTCTGCCAGGCAGGGGTAAACTTTTATTTTAGAAGTGATGAACCATTTTATTTGTCGTCATTTTTAGTCATCAAAATCTTTACCAGGGGTAGAGATTTCTTTCAGAGATCATACCTTTGTTTAAGAGGTGAGGAATGAGGGCGCCCATTGTTCAAGTTTGCCGAGGATGGCCAAAATTCTTAACACTCCCCCGTAGTATGTATGTATACGTGGTATATAATATTAATATAGGCCTATTTTTAAACAACTCTTATTTGTAAAAGAATAGGTATATTGTGCTATATTGTGAAATGACAAAAAAAATCCCAAAAATTATTTCTTAAAATACGAAATGATGAAATCCTTTTTATAAAATAAAAGTATGTATTATGAAATATGAAATCTTAATACTTCTAAAAATTTTCGCCAGTGGCCCCTGATAAGTTTTGATTTAAGAGGTTTCCCTTAACCATTTAAAGTTTATTAAAAAAATTTGTTTTTCGAATTCTAGGAAATTATTTGTCCTGAAAAAACAAAAACTGAAAAAGTTTTCGACTGCGGCGCTAAACTTTGCTAATACTATTGTAAAAGTCTGGTTACACCCTTGTTTGTGACAAAAACTTTTTATTGTTACTCACGGTGGGTTTGAATGCGAAAATCGAGAAGACTAAATTTTTCTCTTGAATAATTTTTCCAGCATCCGTACGATTAATTTAACACCAAAAAGAGCAAAATCCGTTGGAAGCTTTTTGACAAAAAAATTATTTTGTGCAAAAACCGCCAAAAAGCCAAAGTTTTAAATAGTTTTTCAAAATATTGCTTCTGTGGTAAGTTAAAATTTTATAGTATATCAAAAAATTATTGCCTTAAAACGTCTTATAAAACGATTTTTAATACTTTTTTTCTTCTGAAGACCAAAATCAATACCAACCAAAAATTTTTTATTTGTCTTTTTTTATGGGAAGTGAAAAAATAACTGTCATAATAAAGCTCATTTCGACACATTTGGGGGCCATATAGTAAATTTTATAAAACGGAAACAGATATTATTTAATTTTTGCGTTTATGTAGAAGAACTAATCAACCTAGATTGCTTTTTCTAAGAAAAATATTTCGTTGCCAAGTAACAAGCTATGCGATCTGCGTTATTTTCATAAAAAAAAAGAAAAACTAAAAAGTAAAAAAGAATAGAAAAGAAAAATTCGAAAAAAAATGTATTTCAACAATTTTTTTTAAGGATTTTTAATCTTTAGGTACGTCAAAGCGTTCTTAAAAAATAATTATAATCAGTTTCCAACGCAGGGAAAGTATTGTGGATGCCCCAACAATTTTTTTCCAAAAGAATTCATATTCTTTGTTGATATGTCATGATCACATATAGATAGATTACAATAGAAAAAACTACTGTCATATGGAAAAACAAAAAAATATTTTTTTTTTATATATTTGGGAAAATGCAATATACCATTTACTGTGAATAATATATAATAAAATGTGTAGGATTACTTATCTTCACAGCTTGTTTTCTTTATCAGTTTATTGGCACCTCAAATTGTAATAGGAATGAAATAAATTTGATTCTTAAATTTATTTATTTATTAGTATTCTTCATTTTTTTGTGCTGTTAAAATTGTTATAAATAAATCAAAGATATAATATTGTTTTCAATAATAAACACAATATTTAAAATACATAAAATTAAAATAAATAATGCTTACTTTAGTCGTTTTAAATAAGAAATGTAAATGCTTCTCTTTATATGTTTGGGAGGATTGGTGTAGTGGTCTACCGCATCTGTACATGACAAGTCTACTAGCCAACTAACGTGAGTTCGATTCTCACTGGCGCCGATTTGCCTTTTTCAGTTAATTAATAATTGAAATTTGGCGAAGGCGATAAGTGAATCGGGTACTCCCTAGAAACTGGTTCGAAAGTCAGTATAAGCCGGTGGTTCCCTCTTCTACTATCCCACATAAGTCCTGGACTTAGGGGATGCCTAATTAAGTAGAACAGTATGAGGTTAAACAAACATGTTATTTAATGTATTATGTGATTTTAGTGATATTAGGCACCTAAAATCAACCCACCACCAAAGAACTAACACAAATTGTGGGTAAATTTTTCTCATGAGTAATATCTTACTAATGCGTATTTCTTACACTACATTCATATAGAAAATTGCTTGGCCTGAAAAACCGGCATTATGCAGTAGTCCCGAGACTAGTTCTTTTTTTGTTTTCATAACCTGTACCGTCAACCGGGGTGAAACCCATTAGCACGGCTGAAACCAATCATCATGTATATTTTGGCTAATGTTTTTAGTAATGATAGTATACAGCAGTCAGCACGCGGCTAAAGTCGACAAGTTACTGCAGGAAATATCAGTCTTTACGAGAACGGGCACGAAGAAGGTTTATTTTGTTTGTCTGTCGAGATACGTAGGTTATATTAGAGGTTTTTTTGCAAACTTGTGGAAACGTTTGGTTGTGCAGAGTCACAGAAAAGAGCTAAGAGAACGTGTTGAGTAAATTGGAGTTTAACTATTATCTGGCCCTAGTAGTAAAAAATTTTTAGTTTTTTATCAACATTGTGTAATTTTTTATTTAAATTTTTATAAAAAGTGGGAAAATGGTGGGGTGAAATCGATAACTAATTGGGCTAAATAAAGCTTTCTTTGTCATTAAAGTTTGTTTTGTAGGAAATCCAACTACTTTTAGTAAGTCCTTTACACTAACCCCCTCACCCCCTTCCAAATAATTTAAGAAATAATTAAAAAGTTTAAGATAATATGTACATTATTCATAACGAATACACGTTTTTTACTAGCTTTTTTAACTTTTTTTCTTTATTTAAAAACGAAAAAGGTTTTTTCTTTATTTAAAAACGAAAAGTTTTTTTTCTTTATTTAAAAACGAAAAAGTTTTTTTTAAACCAGGATTAATGATCGGTTTCACTCTCGAAGTTGCTAGGGTCAAATATACGTGAAATAAAAGGTGCTCGGTTTCACCCCCCTAGTACGGGGTGAAACCGATCAACCTTTAAAAATGTATATAAAAAACCACTGTGGTTATTTTGACAGTGTTGACAGATATAAATGCTCGAAACTTCAAGCTTTAACATATATTTTTTTTTGGATTTTTATTTTTGTAAGAAAACAGAAAAAAAAACAAATTTTGATCGGTTTAACCCCCGTTGACGGTGTTTTCTTTTCTTAAATCAATATATCGCACCCTTGCTTTAAAAACGACACAAAATTCACATTTTTTGATTTAATACCATGAATGGGATTAGTAAACAACCCTACATAAGTCATTAAAATTGTTTTCACTTAGCTTAGAAGAGACTCGGCTGGATAGCGCTTTTGTCGTTTTTGAAGTTTCAAAACTGAACATAGATTGCCTAGTCGAAAATTCAAAAATGCATTATTTTGAATTGTGCCGTATTTGAGACTAAAATAATAAAAAAAAGACATTAAAAATGACACTGCTCAAAATAATTGAGTTATACGAATAAAAATTATCAAAAGCACCGTAACTCAAAAGGGGTGTTTTTAAGGGCTGTTAAGTGGATTAAATCGAAAAGTAGTTTTATAGTAGTGGTAGTTTTATGACATCCGCACTCTTATGTACCTGTTTCATCTATTGGATCAATTTAAAAATCTGTAACCACACACGAACTAGTTTTTTGCGATTTCTGAAAAACCTAAGTTTTTTGAGTTGTGTCACCTTTGAAGCAAGGGTGCGATATCTGTATGTATGTGCAAAAATGAGAATAATATGAAGAGTGCAACAAACATAAGGGTCTAATCCACAAAATTATTATTTTAGAGGAGAAGCAAAAATGTGATTAATTTTTTTTTTAGTCATATTTATATTTAATATTAATTATATTTTAATAGTGTTTGATTATTTATATCGTTTTATGTAAATTTCAACAAAAAAAAAATAAAACAAGGGCGTACAAAAACCCTTAATTATCAAAAGGGCATAACACACACTTCTTATAAGGTTGTTTTTGCATAAAATCTTCTCTTTGCTAGTCTTAAATAGCTTCATAAGCCATTTTAATCAAGAATATTTGACAGTAAATATTTGGGAGGGGCAAAAAAGCAAATTATTAAAATTTGTACCCCTAACCTTATTTTTCAATGCATTTTTTTGCCACTTCTAGTAACATATTAGGAATTTTTATTAACTAGAGCGATAAAGTACGTTAAGTAGTACCCGTTTTAAGCAAAAACCGGTTTTTTGAAAAAAATGAGGGTTAGGCCCTTATGTAAGTTGCATTCTTCATATATAGTAATTTATGGTACTAGTGGGTAAAGTAAGATATTGCCCATGAGAAAATTAACCTGCGAGGCGTCAGCCAAGCAGTTTAATTTTCGATAGGGCAATATCGGTTTACCCATGAGTGCCATACAAGGTTTTATCCAATAAATAGCTTAGGAATTCATATTTTTATTAAAATTTTTAATGACATTTACAAGAAAATAATTTGTCAAGTGACAGTTGAATGGGTAAAATAAATAATTATCCACTCAATAAAGTAAAAGTCACGCGGGGGTTATTATTGAGTTTATCTATTTAAAATAAAGCTGGTAATTGTCTTATTATCTGTATGTATTGGATAAAACTTATTTGTTTCTTCTAATTAATTACTTAAACTTAATGCTAAATATATAATACTTATTATACACACTATTTTAATGTCACGTTGCTTTGTATGCACCACACAAACCTCTCTAGAACCGAATTTGTCGCCTATTTTCAAACAAATTCGGATCTACAGGGTAGATGTAGAGCATTAACGTGAAGCGAAGGGGTAAGTTTAGTTTCGTTTCTTCGAAATCTGAAAAAAAAAATAAAATTAGTATTTATTATACCGGGTGTCCCTCTATTTACCCAACGATTTTCTCGAAAACTCAAGATAATCAAGTTCTTCGAAAATTGTTTTAAACTAGACAACTTAAGCTATCTTTTAGCATATATTTGACAGTTTTAGCTATTAAAATGTGGGCAGGAGGGCATGGGGGGAGTTTTTTTAATGGAAAGGGTGGTCGTGTGATATATCATTTTGAAGCAAATAAAATTCTCTATTGGAACGTATATTTTTTAATTTTTCAAAAAAAAAATTATAAGATTTTGATTCTTTAATTTTTTTGTGCTGAACAATGCGATTTTTTAAGTTTTTTTTTTGAAAATTTTTATTTATGTCAATTAAAATTAGTTTAAGTTTAATTTACGTTTTTTCATCATAGAATTAGTAACTTTTAAAAAATTAAAAAATATATAGTTAAATGGAGAATTTAATAAGCTTTAAAATTATGTATTACACGACCCCCTTTCCATTAAAAAAATGTCCCCCTATGCCCCTGCCCACATTTTATGAGCTAAAAGTATTAAAAACTAAAATAGTTTAAGTTGTCTTATTTAAGATGGTTTTCGCAGAATTTGATATCTCTTTAAGTTTTCGAGAAAATCGTTGGGTAAATAGAGTTGGGACACCCGGTATATATTATATACAGCGCCTGCGCTAGAATAATATTATACGATAGTTTCAAATTTTCCAAAATTTTTAAAAATCGTTCTAGAAAAAAAATTTTTAGATATAAATTTGTTTTATGAAAAAATAAGAAATTTTCGTTTTTTTTTTTAATGTCCGTCTGTCTGACTATCCGTCTGATGTCACGTTTAATGTGGACACGCTAACTCAAGAACAAATAATCCGATCGACTTGAAATTTTCAGAAAAAATTAAGTTGTATCAGAGAAAGGTCCCTATTGTTTTTGAAAGTAATCCCCCCAAAAACAAAAAAATTATGGGGGGTTAAACTTTTAAAAAAATTGAAAAAAGCTGAAATAAAGTTCCGATTAACGTAACTTATTATTTAGTCATAAACTTATGGCTTATTCTAGATGCTCTTCATTTATTTTGATACAAAGTTTTCAATTGAGTTTAAAAATACAAATAATTTAAAATCTTTGAACTTCATTTCATAGCATTCCCTCTATTTTTAAAGATATATTGTTCCTCACATTACAATTTTTAATTTTGAATTTATAAAGTTAAAATTTAAAATTTATTTTAATCTATTTTTCATACACTGATAGAAATGTTGTTGTAATATAGGCGCCATCCATATTTTGTAATATGTTATAACATAAATACGTGATACGATACAACAACCGGTTGTAGAATTAAGAGGTTAACATAAAATTGTAATAAATACAACAACAAAAGTTATCTTATGTCATAGTTAGAACTATGCTATAGTACAATTTGTGGTTGTCGCATGTTGTTGTATTAATAACGCTATAATTCTATGAGTGTATAGTTGTTTATTTTAGTCTTAGCTAAGCCTTAAAGTTTAAGATCAATTTTATGAACTTCCACAGAACTTTGTTTTCTTTGATAAGTGAAATATCAGATATTACATAGTTCAACTATATGATGTGAACCATATTGTTGAAAGAGAGTAGTTTACAATTGAGAGTTAGCTGAGTAGTTCGGTGTATCATGTAGGCATAAAAATTCAAAATGAAATAAGAACAATATTGTAGTATTTACTATTTATTATTTATGTATTTCAGTTATACAGTTATAAAAATATAGATCTGACTGGAGTCACGGAGATTCACAAATAACATTTTGCATAATAATCAACCTAAAGAACAGTGCAAATCCTACAAAAATACATTTATAAGAGGATTATTAGGGTCTATTGAGTTTAGAGTTTTTTTAAAGAATGGCGTCACTCAAATGTCAAAAGTTATAAGGCGTGCGTGCCTACAACGGGCCTCTCACTTGCACACACATTCCTAACATGTTTGCCGTAGCCACACATCCGTGCGTCAAAGTATATCTTGTCGGGATTAAAAAAAACTGAAATATATTAAATTTAACTCATTAAAAATGTGGAATAATGGGATAAATTTCAGTTTATTTTTGTACCTTAAAAAGCCTTTTTTAATCACTGCTATTATGAATTTGTAACTGAAATAAATGAAAGTAATTTGCAAGATGGATTATCATGCCAAAAATAATTAGTTCGCAAAATCTAAACCATTATAACACGAGAATAATATTATGTTATTATATTATATGTGTTGTGCCTTTTTATTTAATACCTGTTCTTATAAAAAAATATACAGGGTGATCAGTAACTGCCATTCCAAAATGAGCCTTAAGGGAGCTACTGCCCTTCGAAGATGACATATTGAATAGGGAACAAATAAGAGCATCAATAGGATTTTAATGCTGCAGGGTGATTCTTCATTTAAAAATGAGCAAAAAAGTATTCATCACCAAAACACCTAAATTTAATATTACAAAATGCATTTTTTTGAAAACGGTTCCTCCTACAGTGTTACACTATATGACATTTTTTATGTATTTTCACTCAAGAAATCTATATTTTTTACAAAAAATCCAAAAAAAACTACACATAAAAAAGTTTTGGGCAAAAATATGTTAAGCCTCACATATTTTATCCGTCTAGGCACGCCTATGGATAAATTCAAAAAAATAAATTAACATAAACGTACTGCCCTTATTAATACTAATATACATGCAAAAACTCGTCACTCTAGCTTAAAGGGCACCAAGGTTATTAATTAAAAACCTTATTTTTATTACAATTTTACAGGGCTGTAGCTCCCTTGGGGCTCATTTCCGGACCAACCTTTATAGGAACTTTTTTTGATATTTTTGAATGTAGAATCACCTCTTAAATGTTGGCATGCCAGTTATTAATTAGCCTGCATTAGCCTGAAGATGGTACCTATTATGGTTCTCTGCATGAAAGAAAGTCTCCGACGGAAGGGGGAGAAATCATTCGCGCTCTCTTCTTTCCGTCAAGAGCGTTATAAGGCGTGCATGCTTACAACGGACCTCCCACTTCCACACACATTCCAAACATATATTAATGTTACTTATTGGGTGAAAAAACTTACTGTATTAAAATTCTGCATACGTTCAGTTTATAATCTGAACAAAAAAAATCTTCTGGTTTGCCTAAAATCTTCTCCTTTGTCCAAGCCATTAGTTAGTTACTTTATTAGATGTAGATAATTGACTGAAACAACAGTTTAATTAATTTTATTTAGGTACCTATATAAAATAATCCTGTTGAAAATGACGGTTTTGTGCACCATTTGTACCCGCCCAAAACCGTCATTTTTAACAGGGAAAACCTTAATAATTAATTATTATTATTACCTTAATAATTATTTAAAGTTTAGCTTTAAATCCCAATACCATTTAAATATTGCGTTCCTGATTTTTAATTAAACTAAAACCTTAATTGATAATAATAATAAAATAATTACATATTTTATTTTTAGCATAAAAATAACTAATTTAATCCTTTAAGTTTTGTCATGATAACGCAAAAATGCATCCAATGCAAATTAATTTGTGTCATTAATAAATATTTTCGCTAAAATTAAGATAAAAATAAATAGATAATATTAAAATTATTTTAATTTTTAGAGGTTTTAAAAAATTCTATCAAATCCAGAATTTTAATAGAAATTATAAAATTAAAATTTCACAGAGAGATTACATTTTTTGCTTTATAAAACCTAAAATTTAATATTTTGCCTAATTTCTTACAGCTATTTTAAAATATTATTATTATTTTCAAATTTAATTTTAGGATAAAAGTTTAATATTACATTGCCATCTTAAAGTTAAGGGGATTTAAAGAAAATTTTAGAATAACTGTAACATTGTAATTTTAAAACTTAATTTTAGGATAAAATTTTAAAATACATTGTCTTAGAAAATTTAAAGGGTAAATTATGGGGTTCCTTTAAACTTCCTATAAAACAGTAAAAAATTCGGTTTGAATCGCATGAATTTTACAATTTATTCACAATATTATTCAATAATTTTACCCCAATTTTTTACAGTGTAATTTTGATTTATTTTTTCTGGATTTTTATCATTATTGTAGATAAAAGCCATGATATACTTTTGATAAAATACTTTACATTTGTTAGGAGAAAAAAAGAAGAGAAACCAGTAGTTATCTAAATGATAATGACCATGCCCAAGGACATTTTCAGTTATCCTTAAAAAAGGTTATATTTTTGTAAAGGATAATCATGATATGAAACTTTTTTATATGGGTTTATCTAAGTATTTATTGACATCTTTTTCCAGATTATTTTTGCTCTATCAGCAGATTTTATTTTTATTGAACCGTTTAGAGAAGACTCTTCCTATTTTACAAAGATATAGGTTATGTATTTGATCAGCATTGCTGATTCAGCAAAATTTATTTAAAGGTGAAACGTATCCCCTTTCTAGGCGGGTGGCAATACATTTAAATAGATATATCTCGAAAACTAATAGTTTTATGACATAAATGATTAAGAATGTTTGCTCTTGCGAGTTACAGCTAAAAAAATGGTTTTTGACCCCTATTACAATACCACAAAGTAATTCATACTGGAATTCCTTGTTGAAAGTTTTTTTTTTACTCAGTTATTCCCTGTAAATGTTTACAAGAAGACGTACAGACAGATATTTTTTAACACCGGTATTTTCAAATTTTCTTTCTGTTTTATAGCATTGTTATTCCAGTTTTCTAGAACATGTCCTGTAAATTTCATATTAAATGAAGTAAAATAAACTTAACAAGAAATTATGCCAACGTAAAGTTATGTAAATAAAGCGAGCTAAAAATCATACGTTTAAAGTATAACGTATAACGTATAAAGTATAACGTATAACCTATAGCAACTTATCATTCTAAAATACATAATATATTATGTGAAACTTACATACAGATTCAGCAATAAATTATATGAAATTTTACATAACATAAAATGGGATTTTTGTCATTTTAATCTATGTAGGGCAATAAAGTAACTTTTTTATTAGGAGGCTAATCGGCAGACTAATATTTCTACTCTCAATTTCCCTACTCCCTAACTTCCTTACGCCAATACACCGCTACTCTATAAATATCTAGTCTATACAACCCTACTCCATTACATTCCTACTGTTCGGTAACCCTACTCCGCACTATATGCACTCGATTGCCAAATTGGTCCCGGAACAAAGAACTTTCTTCTATATAATTGTATATTTTTCCTGGGAAGCTCGTCTATACGAAAAATTCTAGAATAATGGCACTTGTTTTATTCTGATTGATTTTTTGTCCATATTCTCATAACGTATACTAATTTTATTTACTTATAAATAAGTAATAAACTAAATACATATTTGGACGGTTGTTTGCAGAAAGAAACCCACATTTGAAATTCTTACAGCATATGTATAAATTTAAGTGCAAACAGTGCTAAGTAGTATTGTAGGAGAGTAGGGATGTTACAGAGTAGGGATATTACAGAGTAGGATTATTGTATAGCAGAAATGTTAGTCTGCAGGCTAATTTAGTGCATATAGTGAGAAGTAGTTATTGGGGAATTATGTTCTTCTTCTTCTTCTTTAAAGAATCGTAGCCTCTTCCTTTGAAATTTGGCCAGCTCGATACAAATATGTATTTGTACCCTATTTTTTATTCCTGTAATCTAGAAATTTGGGTCACAACGAAGTGGTCTGGGAATTCCCATCCCCGAAGTCCAAATTTTTGGGTTATATTGTTTGTTTTTCTATCTTGACTCTCAAAAAACTTCTCTGTGTAATGATCTTTGCTAACTTGTTATCTTTAAACTTAAAAAAAAACATCCATGTTGTACTTTTCAAATTAAATTCATTAACATTTTTTGAAATATTATTCAGTGTTTATGTTACCATTTTAATTTTTTTTTACTCTATGCTTTTGTGTGCATATTATACTATGTTCATTTTTTCAAATTAGCATTATGTACTTATATTACGCAATAGTCTGTGATAAAAATATGATAGTCGCAAGAAACACAAAAACTAAATTACTTAAATTAAACGTTAAGAAGACGGCAGAACTGGGGAATTAGGTTATTAGGGAGCAGGGATGTTACGGAGAAGGGTTTTTCTAGAGTGGGGATGTTATTGAGAAGAGATACATCCGTATGTCAGAAAGTAGGAAAATTAGGATGTTATGAAATTCAGTCTGATAATTATAATTATTACAATCTGTTTTTTAAAATAATATAAGTGTAAAAACTACCTCATTGTATAACATTTAAAATGTATGTTACAAAATAATATTGAGTTTTATGTAAATATTTTTTAATTGCAAAATGCATATTTTACATAAAATTTAATTACCTCAAGTACTAGTATATTGCCAACATGGAAGCTCGACGTATTCATTTCCTTTTATATCCCCTACTTAATATTTTAATTGTGCACGGTGTCAGTTGTTCACAGCATGCTTAAACCTAAAAAAGAAAAACGAATTAATATTTTTATTTCAGTACAAAATATTACAATAAAAGGAGTAGCGAAGATATAATGCTTTACAATTAATAGTATACAAGACGACGAGAATTGTATTTACAAAAACAATTTAAAAAAAATATTAAATTAAATATCACCCTACACATGTAGCATAATGTAACGCTTTTTATTATTTTTGTTGTTTGTTTATCACACAAAAAATTATATAGGGGGTTTTGGCCTCTTGTGTTACGTATTTAAAGGGTGGAAGTCTCAGCAATACGAAGTAGGGATCAAAATTTTGGGTTAAGTTTTTGAAATATAACGCCTAAGTCATGTATTTAACAGAGATAATTTAATTCGCTTATAGTTTTGTACAAATAAAATCAAGCCCAAAGTTGTTTTTTAATAATTTTTTTTAGGTTTATATGTTTTATTTTTTATTAAGAGATTATTACCCGTAGTTTATTTTGAAATCATATATTTCTCAGCTAGAGAAGCATTTTAATAGGTTGTATTGTTTTGATTTGGTACCAAAATAGAGCAAAGTGACAAAGTAATAAGTAAATTTAAATCAAAATCCTAAAAATATAACAAAATCTATTATTAGCCTTAAATTAATTTGGAGACGAAACCCAAAACAATTGTGTCTAAAAATAAAATATGACAAACCAAACCAAACAAAATGATAAATATGTACCTACTTATTACTCATTTTAATTCTTTCCTAAAGAAAAAAATATTGTAATAGCCATACACTGCAAAAAAAAATCCTGCAATTTAATTACGGACGATCAGTATCAGAATTTAAAAAAAAAATAATTTTCAGAATGTTATACAGTAATTAAAAAAAAAAATATTGTTACTTAAAAACTTTATTTTAGCATACTACGTCGCCACCAAAAAACTAAAGGGTAAAAAAGATTTAGTTTAACTTTCTAGAAAACAATAAAATTTTTGGTTTTAATCATATACATTTTATAATTTATTATTACTCTCTATTTTTACTCCCATTTTTTACAGTGTAAAATTAAAAAAAAAATTATTTTATTTTTTCTTAACTCGCGGAGAAATGTAAAAAAAGCCTTTGCCTGAAGGTTTGTCGATGTGTGGCGAAATAGACCGACAAGTCATGTTTTTTTTAAGTGTTTATTTTTTTATAAAAAAATAAAAAAATAAACTGCCCAATAAAAGAGATTTCCCATTTTTCACCTCCGCGCGTGAAATTGATTTTTTATTATCACTTTCAGTAACCTTAAAAACCCAAATATACCAATTTCCACGAAAACTACCCCCCGCCCCTCAGGGGGTGGATTTACAAAAAAATTATTTTAAGATTCAGTATTAGCGACCTCAAAAACCCCAATATATCAATTTTCAAGAAAACTATCACCCATCCCTCAGGGGGTGGAGTTAGAATTTTTTTATTATTAGATTCACTTTCAGCAACCTCAAAACTTATACCACCGCCGCACCTCAGGGGGTGGAGTTAGTTTTTTTTATTATAAGATTCACTTTTAGCAACCTCAAAACCCCAATATTCCAATTTTCACGAATACACCCCGCCCCTCAAGAGGTGGAGAATTTTTTTATTATGAGATTTACTTTCAGCAACCTTAAAAATCACAATATACCAATTTTCACGAAAATTGCCCCAGCCCCTCAGGGGATGAAATTAGAAAAAAAAAATATATTATCAGATTCAAATTCGTCGACCCCAAAAACCCCTATTTATAATTTTTGACGAAAATATTAAAAATATTTAAAAATATTTACCCCCACACCCTCGCGGGGGTAGAGTTAGATAAATTTTATTATCATATTCAATTTTAGCAGCCTTAAACACCCTATAAAGCAATTTTCAAATTTTTGAAAAAAAAATATTTTACCTATATTTAAGAGGATGTGTTCATGAAATTCATGACATGAATAATATGCAAATCCTTTTACTTTATTACTTTTGTTTCTCGTTAAAAATAATAGAGATGTGTAAGATAAAGTAGTATAATTATTATGATACTTGTATGTTTTATATAAAAGTTAGCAGTGTTAATAACACGTTTGTTACAATATAATAAATGGCAGAAAATTATGAAGGGTATCGATTTAAAATAAAACCCTGTAAGGGACTGTTCAAGAATGACGTCACCTGCATAGGGGGTGGTCAAAAGGGGAGGAAAAGTGATGAAGGGGGGAGGGGGGTCTGGCCAAAAGTGACGTCACCTTAAAAAAATTGTGTACCTATTTTCAAACAATTTTAGTGAAAATACTTATAGTAGATTTTTATAAAAAAATTATAACATAAAAGACTGGAGTAAATTTTACTTTAGGCGTCGCTCTACAAAAAATTGTAATTATTTTTTCCCTATTTCTTAAAATAAGATTTAACCACCAGGAGCACTGGGCCTAAAAGGCCTGTTCAAAGCTAAGTTGTACCCAAGATTTTGCTTTATTTGTTGATTTATTGTTTTAACCTATAGGTTTAAATGTTTTAAAATATATTAAACCCGTATTTAACTTTTTATAATTTTTATATATTTTTTTAAATAAAAAAGGGTAATAGTATAGTTCTTTAATCTTTAGTTCCTAGTATATGGAAAATATAATTGCTTAAATGAGATCCTATTTTTTTTTGTCAGTAGACGCTTTTTTAAATAAAAGAAAATAATAAACCTATTATTATGGGACCATATCTAAAAAAAATAGGCCCAGTGGGGGGAGGGGAATCTGCCAAAAGGTGACGTCATTTTTTTGTATTTTATAGGGGGTCTAGGCAAAAGAGACGAAATGTGACGAAGGGGGTGGGGGAGGGTCAAAAATTGGTCAAAAATAGGTGACGTCATCCTTGAACAGCCCCTAAGTTGTAAGTGGTTTTCCCTTAGAAAAATTCTGCATTAGCAAAAAATTGTAGATTACAGGTAGACTCGGAAAATAGTAGTTTTTTGAGGCCATTTACAGCTCGAGGAAAATACCATTTTCCGGGAGACCTGTATACTATTTTATTTTTTTATTTAAAAATAAAGTACTAATTTTTTTGAAATCTAGATGTTTGAATTCAAATGAAGAAAATAATACTATAATACTTAGTTTTTTAGTTCTTTTCATATTTACCACAAATATATTTTCCTGCATTTCACAAGAAAAGCAAAATCATATAAAACTGAATTTCCACATACCCGTAATCCAAATAAACCACCACAAAAAAACATTTGGTGATAGCTCACAAGGCACAGTTTATAACATTTATTATCCTTCTCAGTCTCAAAAGTAAAAAACATTGACTTAAACTGTAAATTTAAGTTTATTAAACAAAATATATTAGATTACATTCGCGTTTAGCCTGACAACAGAAGTTCAGCCATCTTGTTTTAAGCATTAATAATAATAATCTAATCGGTGGAGCCATCTAGGGGAAATAAATGATTTAAATTGCATACCAGTAATAAATAGTTTACTGGTCTCTATTTTTCATTACAGGTCAGGTCCAGGCGAGGAAAACAATGGGAGAAGAAATCACGTACTTCCCAAACTTTATTAATATATCGACACTCCCATTCAACAAGGATGTAACTCAAGTTAGACCTATTTTGAGTTATACTCATAGGTAAACGCCTTGAAAAAAGACACACATGGTGTTACTACTCAGATTTCTCCACAGGCCATTTTAACCAAAAGTTTACCTAAAAACACTAAAGTAAGAAATTCTAATTTTGAATATTATCAGAAACAAACAATAAATAAACAATAAATACTTATAGGGTTAAATAGAGAATGTTATAAGGTTTTAAATGATGTATCACATGGCTTTCTTGTCCACTTCAATCCTTTCCTCACCCTTAAATAAGAAAAAAATATATTTTAGAAATTTAGCTGTCGTGAAAAATGACAATATATGAGTTACGGCTTTGTTGCTTGGGGGTATCGATATGTAATGTATTACATATACAGTTCCGAATAAAAAATATTTTTTTATAGTTTTCTCAGTAACAAATCGTTTCGTTTCTCGATGGGTACGATAAATCGAGAATGATTTAAGCTAAAGACCAATGAAATATAAACGGCACCTTATACATTCCTTATAAAAAGTTATAGGTTTCTCTAGGTTGCTTATCTAAAGTTTTTAGCGGAGGTTGTTTGTGGTAAAGATAGAAAAAAATCATAAAAATAAAAAAATATGTATATGGTAAAAATTTAAAAAAAAAGAAAATTATTTTTAATTTTTAGAAAAAAAAATCCATTTTGCTTTTTTTTATATTATAGTATGTTTTAGTCAAAAGATAATATTATTAGGGGAATGATTAAAATAAAACACTATATTTAAAAAATTAAAAAATACCTAAATCTTTATTATAATCGTAATAAAAAATACTTCAGGAGATACAAGTACAACAAGAAGTAAGTAACTGTTGTATTCACATATACCTAAAAATAGAAAATTCTTAACTGTTTTAACCATAAACACTGCAAAAATATTATTATATATATTATTATATATACATTTTTTTTTAATTAAATGAATGAAAAAGTAAACTTAATTTTAGCTAGTATTGATTGGATAATCTTAAGTATCAGCTTTAAAATTAAATCCATATACAACAGAATTTATTTTTAAGGTAATTGCTACAGCAAGCAAGTTTAATTTAACTGGTCAATTGGTTTACAGAAGGATAAACAAAATGGCATTACTAACTTGCACAACTGGTATCAGAATTACCTTTTAAAACTATATTAAATTTTGGTATTATGTAAGGCCTTTTTAATTCAATTCAATTCCATTTGGCGTCATTTCAATTCATTTATTTAATGGCACCTTATTTTATCTGGTCCATACAATCTTAATAAAATAGTAAAAAAAAAGGTTTGTTTAAGTTGGTTAAGTTTTTAATAGAGTGAAAATTCGATTGTATAAAATAAGTCTGTAATTAAATTAAAACCACAAAAATTAAATATCTTGGTTTAATAGTGGATCAGCACCTTAAATGGTAAGATTATATTCAATATCTTAAAACAAAACTTAAAAAATGTATGTATGCATTCTATCAATTAAGAGATATTCTTCGCAGTAAACTTTTAAAAATAGTATATGATGCCTTACAATCACTTTCAAGGTACTGTATTTTAATATGGGGGGGTCTATATTCTGAACAATATTTTTTCCATTATAAACCTGTATGCCTACGAAACATTACTATGGGTATGCCAAAATCAAGGTAAATTTATTAACACCTAGATTTAATAAGTCTCATATTCAAAGATCTCTATTTTTCTACGCCCCAAAACTTTAAACCAAAGGAAATAAAAAGTTTAAACTTAAAATCGCTGCTAAAAAGAATTTTTTTTTATTAAGGATAATTCTGCAAAGATTAAAAATGCACTTAAAACCCAGGGTATGTAAATTTAAATAAATCACTCTCGTCCTCTTTTTGTCTCAATTAAAATAGTCTAATTTAGTTAAGATTAGTGAGTAGTTAGTTATTTTAGTTTAAAATTAGTTATTAATATATTATTGCTTTTTAATTAAACTTTAAATAATAAGTATAAGCAAGTAACAAGAAAGTTGTAAGTATTTTGTTAGGTATCTGCAAGACAAGCTGAATAGCTTAGGCGGATTTAAACTACAATTTGTAAAAAACAATAATGTATCGTTTAAATAATAAAAAATATATATACTACATATAATAAATAAAGTATAAATCAATTTAAAGGTGTAAGGTAATTTTAAATAACTTTACATTATTAGGTATTTTTTTGTAATTTTAAATTAATTTAATGAACTTTACACATTCTCAGTCTTAAATTATTTTACAATAAATTAAATTTATTTATACATTTACAGAAATTCATAAATTTAGCAGTCAAAGGACTTAAAAAAGGCTAAATTTCTCTGAGTAAGAATGTATTCAAATAATATTAAAATATTCAAATTGATTATTATTAGTGTAAAACTTTAAATTTATATATAAAGTAGTAAAAGAGTAGAGTAAGCATGTTTGTTGACAAATTGCATGATCCTTGGGTCTTAAAGTATATCCCTATTTGTTGAGCGTAAAATCCCCATTTTTTATCCTACTCAACTTTGCTCCGTAATCTCATTATTTATTCACTTACGGTTTTATGTGATATATTTTTATACGAAACATTATTTATATAAAATTTTCACTGTATATTAAACATGTGAAAAAAAAATAAAATAAAAATAAGGATTAATTTATCAAAAAAATAAAATAAAAAAAATCACAAAAAAAATGAATCGACTTCTGTGTCTCTAAAAAAGTAAAAAATAAAAAATACTTAAATCGGTGCCAATTTCACCATTCCCTAAATTAATTACTAACAATTATTTTTTAATTATTTTATTATTGTTTTGCTGTGAAATTGGCACCGACTTAAGTATTATTTATTTTTTAATTTTTAGAGACATAGAAGTGGGTTCATTTTTTTTTGCGAAAAGTTTTTATATTTTACTTTTTAGAGACACAGAAATTGTAGATTTGTAATTTCATCTAAGCTAAATTATAGTTGTCTTGTCATCTCAGCAAGCTGCTGACGTCACAACGCACTGTTAGTGCGTTGTGACGTCATTATCTTAAAGATAAATTTCTAAAAAATAAAATCTATATTTTTATTTCAGCGCCCAAGAGTCCAATCAACCTTGTTAAACTTTAAGCCTTAACTAATAATCAAATAACGCCTTATGGTAAAATCAAAAAATTTATCATTTTCTCTTGGTATTTTAATATTACAGGTCCAGAAAATCAAGTTTAGCGTTATTTAAAAGATTTTCAGTGTGCCGTAATATTTGAGTGACTCCTTAATCAAGTTATCCGGCTTATCCGAGTCATCCGATATTTCTCTAAAGATTTGGTTGGTAGTAGAACCAAATTAAGCCGTTTTTAAGTTATTGGATTTATCTCAATTATCCGGCTTACCCGGCATTATCCAAGCGTCAAATTTAAACAGGACCACCGCATGAATGCCCTCTTTAAGTTGCAAGAAGTTTCATCAAATTCCGTTCATTCGTTCCAAAGTTATGAGGGAACAAACATAAAAAAACAAAGTCACACGTCGAATTGATAACCTCCTCCTTTTTGGAAGTCGGTTAAACAAAAATTCTTAGAGCTATAAGTCGAAAACATGCTTCTAAAAATGTCTAAACTTGAAGTCAGTAATTATAAACTACAATTTCAGGATCTGTTATTAATTTGAATAATTAATTTTAAAATTGCCAAATATTAAAATTGCATTAGAGATGAATTATTTTTGTCCTATTAATTCTTTATCTTAATTGTGTAAAATTTAGTCCTTAATTTTATATGATAACTTTACATAAAAAATATAAAAAATAATAAAATGGTTCTACAACGTTATTTTAGCCCCAATATCATTCTTATTAGTCACAGTCACATTGCTCTATTTAAAAAAAAATACAAAATAAATTTAGCCGTAAAACATATGGTGTGAATAATTTATGTCTATAAGCCAATTAAACCGAATTTATACACACAAACAATTCGAATGTATGAAATTTTACGCGTCGTTTGCCTTGCGTGTCACTGTTATAGTGCCCTTAATAGACAAAAGTTCGTAACTTTATAAACTAAACATACAGTGAAAAAAGTAACAATTGATCAGAAATTAAGATATTCGCTGGCTTAGCCAAAATCTCACTATTTCAGATGTTTTTTATTATTAGAAGATTCTATCGAATTTTATTTTATTTCTTTGTACTTTATATATTTCATTAAAAGTATTATAAATTGAGACTATTTATTCGTACTTAATTTAAATTGTCAAAACAGACATCTAACAAACTTTTGCAAAACAAAAAACTAAGCCTTTAAGGCAAAAATTATGAGTATGTAGGGTAGAAACATGACAAAATTCAAAAGTGCCTCAGGTTTGTATTTGGTATATTCTAGCCCAAAGTAATCTCAAGCCAACAGCTGTGGAAAAATGCCTAGATGGAAAAAGTTGAGATAATAATAAAAAAACAAAATGGCAGTGGATTGGACATACCCTAATAAAACCTTAATCAAGTATTACCAGACAAGCTTTAGAATTCACATAACAAGGGGGGAAAAAAGGGAAAGGGAAACCAAAAGAAACTTGGAAAAGGAATCTAACCAGAGAAGGCAAGAAACATAATTTGACATAGAATTAAAACAAAAGCAAGAAACAAGACCAAATGCAGGACGATTGTCAAGAACATATTAGCAGATGGACAATAAAGAAAATAACAAATTAAGTAGCCTTGATCAATTAAAAAAAATAACTTTGAACTGACCCGTCATGATGCGTCAGACGTTTTAAAAAGTAGTTTTTATATAATTTTTATCATGATATTTACCTAATAATAATTATTGATTTTATTAATTGGTAATAATTATACTTAATAAGTAAAAATTTATTAAAATCTATTTTCTTGGGTATAATTGGTAAAATTTGGATAAAAAACAAAACATCTAAAGTGACGGAAATGAACAGATTTGATAATTTTATTTTATTATTGCTTTAAGTAAAGAATATTTATTTATATAATTAAAAACCAGCTAAATAATAGTGACTTCCAATCTAGTGGTAAAAAATAGATATTATGACCTTTAGTCTACATAAGGCAGTACTGACTTCAATTAGATTAGATCATTTAATTAAGTCAAATTGTGGACTAACAGTCAACGTTTACTGGCAATCCGGCTAATTAACTAGGTTGGGTCGCTTGATTAAAACTAAAACTAATCCCAGCAAGTTGATAACTTTGCCAAACAGTGTGGAAATAAGCAAGTTTCTAGAAAATATTGTGGGAAATAATTTTATTCGCAACTGTATATGTAAACATACATTGCATGTATTAATAAAGTTTGGGAAGTACGTGATTTCTTGTCCCACTGTTTTCCACGCCTGGACCTGACCTGTAATGAAAAATAGAGACCAGTAAACTAATTATTACTGGTCTGCAATTTAAATCAAAAATTTTCGCTAGATGGCGCCACCAATTAAAATATCATTATTAATGTTTAAAGCAAGATAGTAATGATAAACATGAATATAATTTAATACATTTCGTTTAAAATACTTAAATGTACAGTTTTAGTCAATGTTTTTTTACTTTTGAGACTGAGAAGGATAATAAAAGTTATAAACGGTGCTTTGTGAGCTATCAACAAATGTTTTTTTGTGGTTATTTGGGTTACGCGTATGTGGAACTTCCGTTTAATATAATTGTGCTTTTCTGGTGAAAAGCATAAAAAAATATTTTTGGTAAATATGAAAAGAACTAAAAAACTAAGTATTATAGTATTATTTTCTTCATTTGAATTCAAACATGTAGCTTTCAAAAAAAAATGCATTTGATTTTTAAATAAAAACAGTTGCGAATAAAATAGTATACAGGTCTCCCGAAAAATGGTACTTTTCCTCGACCTGTAAATGGTCTCGGAAAAGTACTATTTTCCAAGTAGACCTGTAATCTACTATTCCCACGTCCAAATTGTTTGTAAACTGTACAATGTATAGAATATTATTATAACAATATTTAAAAGTTGATTTGGATCTGAAAATGGATCTGAAAACTGTTTTGGGTAATTTAGTTATATTGATTTCGAATATAACTTCCGTTTTCGTCCATCACGTAAGGGTTTTAAACAACCGCACGGTGGGCCAAGAAAAAAAAAACATGGACAAAATTCTGAATTTTTGCATATGACTATTTTTGATACGGCTAATTTCGAACAAAATAAAGAATCATTAAAAAAAATCAGGGCCATTAGGGTGGTCCAAATTTTTATTTTTTATTCGACCTTTCTAGAAATGTGTTTAAATAGATTCTTTTTATTATTATCCATAACTTAAAAATTCTACACTGCATGTTAAAGAATGAGATTTTTAGCATGACTTTTAGCTGAAAAAAATTATACGTGATGGAAACAATCAAACGCTTGTTTGGCAGTCAGTGAGTCTTAACTAAGCTAAGCTAAACTAAAATAAAAAAACATCCGATGACAAAATCTATGTTGACCTGTGCAATGGTATCTACTGCATATCATCTACTTGATATCTACTAAAAATATTCTTTTATCGTGTACTTATGTATAAGCGCTTATACACAAAAAACATAACTGTAAAACATAATGCATACTCATTCAAGTCTTTATACATGGGTGTTAATCCATGCCATGTCATACGTATGCACTATGTCTTACTATGTCTGATTTTTAATTGTGCAAATTGTGCAAATATAACAAAGTAAACATAATCATTTCGACACATTACAGGTGGTCGTTTAATATATTTCGATAGTTATAGTAGTACTAATGAAATAAAAAGAATCAGTCCTAATATCGAGCCTTGGAGGACAACAAATCATCTACAAAACATTATATATGTTACACGTTATGATCATACATGTATGTATTTTTAACGTAAAATTATTTTTCCTACACATTGCACTGTTAAAAGTCTTTTTAAGTAGATAATATATGTTAGTTATAGTTATTTAAAAAGAAACAATGTGATATATTTTTAAAATTTTCTGTGCTAATGCATTTCCTATTTACACCAAAACCTTGTATGAAAAGCCATGTTATAAATATCTGAAGTGTCATAATATATCTTAGCTTTACAAAGAAAAACTCCGCCCCTATCTAAAAATATTTGTCGTTTCAAGAAATGTCTTTCTAAAATATATTTGTTAAAAATTTCAACAGGAATTTAAAACTCTATCTGATAATAATTTATTAGAGCGCAAGGGTCAGTTTTTGTATGCCATTTGGCTCTATGCCAAGTTTTAGTAGTCTGTATACTTGACCTGTTACAGTTTAAATAAATCCTTTGAATAACAAGAGATTTAACTAGAACTGTAAATATTTTAAATCACCATTATTGGAAAGATAATTTATTTGATTATTACACATAAAACAGTACAACAAAACTCTAAAAAGCATTTTTTACCACTACAGTGTTATGTGTTTAAGGTATGTTTGTGAAAATTTCTCAGAGAAAAATCATTAGAATAATAGCAGAAAAAGGTTATAGGGAAGATGTTAAACAAATATTTTCTACAGACTAACATCTCTACTTCTAATATCTCTAATCCATCTCCACTAACCAACAACCCTACTTCATTACATTTCTACTCCCCAATAACCCAACTCCCCAATAACCCAACTCCCCAATAACCCAACTCCCCAATAACCCAACTCCCCAATAACTCAACTCCCCAATAACCCAACTCCCCAATAACCCAACTCCCCAATAACCCTAATAAGCGCGATCTCTTTCTTTACACGTTTTTATATCAACGTAAATTAAAATCTGATTTTTTTTTCAACAACGCACTGACGCCTTACGTTCTAGAAATCTACTATGAAATAATAATGACACAATAGCTAGAAAAGCTTTTTTGTGAAGATTAAGCTATTAATTCCACAAGTGTTTGGTAGACAAACATAATAAAAAAGTCCTTAATTTAATACAAATAGTATACTCTTGTCAGAACAGATGTTTGGTTTGTACCTATGGGAGTTGCTAGCACCATTTTTTTTAAATAGGCTGTTTTTAAATTTAAAAATTCCAAGTAATCACGGCTCTCCAGAAAAACCACGTATGATTTGGGAGAATATGAAACTTGGTCGTTAATTGCCATAAAAGATTAGGGCAGTTGGATGACAAAACGGATATAAAGTAAATGCATTTAAAGGAAAAAAAGAACAGATATTTTTAGTGTATTGCAATGTATTTTTAAACCTAAATAAAATAAACCACACATGTTAAAACGTTATTTTAATCACAGTTTTCTTAAAACTCCCTGAAAACACCGATCATTAAAACTGGACATATACTGAGTCCATAAATTTCATGGAGTCTATGATGATAGTAAATGATAGTGGGATAAATATATACCAGAAATCGTGGTATCTGTATATATGTATTGTAATACAATGATTGTATTTATAATGATTGTATGTATATAAAGTATATGCTACTCTCTATATTCCTAATATTGTATAACGTTCATTATACTAATACTTAGTGAAAAACAAGGTCCAAATGATTAAGTACACGCCATTTTAATAGCTGAAGGTATTAACAGCATAATTGTAATTTTATTAGTCTTTAAAATCAATTTACGAGTCATTAATCATTCGCCACGAGTAACATTTCATCCTTATAATTAAATGCTGATTTGGTGACAGTGTTTTATGGTTTTCAGTTTATATTTTAAAGCCAATGGTGTTTATTTATTATTTATTATGTACTTGCTATAAAACCAACATTATGAATATTTAGCGTAAAGTGCATAGTTACTTATTATACATAAGTAATACTTATTAAGTATTTAAATAATATATTAATAATTGATTTTTTATAGTGGTGTTTTCTTCTTTTGTTATAAATCAATTTCAATTAATTTCTTTAACATTCAAGACTACAGGGCCCTACAGGAGCTTGATTCTTGACTTTCAAAAAGTAAATTAATGATTAAATGAGATTGCGATCCTACTCTACGAAGTTTAATCTATCTGCAACAGCTATTTTTATTAAATACAAAGGGCTTTAAGGTATGAATAAACTATAATAACCTCTAATTTATAAAATAAATAAAAAGCTTATAATAAACCACTTCACTATAAGAAGTTCAGACGTTTAGAACCATGAATGAATTTTCAAACTGGATAACCTCTAATTTGCCCGTGTAATAGATGTCTGCACCAAATCCTACTCTGAACAGACTGTTGACTCTTTAAAGTATGGTCCCTGAATAAAGTCACACTAAACTAATCTATTTAATAAATTCATATAGGGACGTTTTGGTTTTTTTTTAATTTTAAATTAAAAGCAACTTAAAAACTTGGTGAATATGGTACTTACATAGCTGTGTTTAGTTATAACTAAGAAAGAGAAATGTAATGTCATCTTGCCAATTGTAGGCCCTAAATCAAAAATTATTATTTCCTTAGTGATAACTTAGCACTAAGGATGGCATATTATAATGACGACTTCTTATCTTAGTACTAACTTAAAACTGCTAAATCCCATATTCTCCAAGTTTTTAAATACTACTAAATGCTACTAAAATCTTAAAATCTGCACATAGGGGCACATGTTTATCCTTGGCTATTATTTCCTTAGTAAAGTACTTTTTCTTAAAAAATGTGTCATACAAACGACAGTTAGGCTTTTAGGCAAAGTTTTTTCTTTAAGTAATGATAAATAAATATCAAAAATTTTACCATTAATCATATTAAACTCAAAAGACCTATATACAAAGAAAAAAAATCTAAAAATGTACCTTATTTGCAACTGTATAAAATCTTGTTGTATTCATGTCCCTATTTCCATAGAATGATGTTTATCTTTTCTTTTTCGTAAAACTGAGTCTGCATTTTTGCGTCGCCATGGTATTTTATCCTAAAATACAAAAAATAGAGCATTTAAAGATTTATGGATATGTCGCAGAAGCATTAAGCGAGTAAAAATTTAAATTTTATTCCACAATATATCACTTAAGAGAAAATTGAAGTTTATGTTCATTTTAGGAAAACCTATTACGTTTTATAAAGAATGTGAATTATTGGTAATAAAGTCAATATTTATAAAAAATGATATATTGAACAATATTAGATGTGAACGTTATTCTTATTTTTCATAATATTATTTCTTAATATAATCTTTGGTGTACGAAAAAAATAATCTAGTTCCCTCTACTAGAAAAACAGTTAAATATGGCACATTTTTCTGGTTAGTGCAACCAGAATTTTGAGTACATATGGCAACCAAATATTTATTTAAAGTAATAATTACTAATTATTAATATGTAGTTAAGGTAACAAATATTTAGTTGCCAGATACATAATTCTGGACTAACCAGAAACATAATAATTAATTATTGTGCAATATTTTACTATTTTTCAGATTGAGACAACTAGATAGCTTTTTCCCTGTGGATAAATATCATTCACATATAAGAAAGGGTAGTTAAAGATTTTTAAAAAATCGATTACTAATAATTAACAATTTTTCCTTTAATCGTGAGAACTATAGTTTCTTTGAATTAATCTTTAGGATTTGAAAACTAATAATTTTAATTTTGGAAATTCTACTAGAAAAATAAACTTTCTAGATAAAGCAGTAATAAAAAAACTGTTTCCAATAAAAAACGAAATAAATTCTTGCTTTCTAATAAAAAAATCGATTAAAGTGAGACGTTTTATGAAACAAACTGGGAAATCGTGTCAAAAAATACGAACACATAAAATATGGGGTGCGCTATACACAAAATATAGGTAGAATTTTGAACCAAATAGGGCGTTAGAATATACCCAATATGTGTGTTTAATAAAATAGCATCTGGGGTCGAAGATAATAGGTCCTTGCGTTGGTATGGTAACACATTTGTTGAGTTTAAAAGGGTGGAAATTATATCCTGTCATGTAATGTAACTGATTCTTATAAACGGAGATGCTTCAGCCGAGTTCATCTATGTCGCGAGTTAGGGGTAGCTTTTTCAACTGGACTTTCATTTTTCTAGACGGGTTGTTTTAAATTGTTATGCATAATATGCATGTATGTATATAGAATATATATATATATGTCAAAAGACCTCTCCTTCTTTGACTTTTGATCGGCTTAAGCCATTAACCCCTTCACAGTGATTGACCTCTATAGAGGCAAAAAAAGTTAGTGCCATTAATGTGTATGACCGGATTAGTTTTTTAGTTGCTCGGATGTGCTTGAAACTTGGTACTCGGGGGTTTTTGGGGTTGCTGATTACGAATCTGGTGCCAGTTTTAAAAAATTTAAAATGGATAATTCAATGTGGCGAATTAGATTTTTTTAAGTTTCTCGGAGAATTTAATCCGCCATATTGGATCCGCTATTTTGAATTTTTAAAAACTGGCACCAGATTCGTAATCAGCGGCCCCAAAAACCACCAAGTAACAAGTTTCAAGTAAATCCGAGCAACTTTAAAAAATCTTATCCGCCATATTAGATCCGCCATATTAGATCCGCCATTTTGAAAGCTAACTTAAATTCTGACCTCGGATTCAGATTCAGCCACCCAAAAACATACAATATGATATGATGTTTTTTCAAAAAAAAAACATGCATTTTTGGCACAAAAACTTTTCAAATTTCAAGTCGTTATCTTAAGCCGTTCCAAAGTCAAAGGGGAAACGAACTTTAGACACGCACTGTATACAAGCTTGTAGTAATAGTTAATGTAGTAATGCAAATTGATTATTTTTAATTTAAGCCAGAGGCTCGCATAACTAAAGGCCTATACAGAAGCTTGCATAAGAACATAAAACATAAGAATGCGATGGCTTACACGATACATGGCGGCACACCAATCCAATCACGGCATCGCATTGTTATGTACTATATTGTTATGCAAACCTGTGGATATACCCTAAGGGATCATCCACAGCCTCTTATGCGAACTATAAGCCTGCTCACATGATACATGACTGCACGGCATCGTGTATTATGTATTATTATTATTATTATTATTATTATATTATTAAAAATATATTTAGTTAAGAAAAAGTTATTTTTAGTAAACGGTATCTAAAAAACTAAACTATGGTTAGAAAATTGACCAAAAGTTTAAGCAAAATTAAGTTATTATTTTTTTATATATAATATGAGTAATTTTTATTATTTAATTATTTAATTTAATTATTTATGTTATAAAAGTAGTAAAAATTATGAATAATAACATATAAATTTTCGATAAATTTATTTACAAATTAATTAAAAATAATTAATTAATGCTTGTATGGATTTTCAACTTTAAAATTAAAGCAATATTGATGTTATCTAGGTTTAAATATATTTTGTTTTGGTTTTACGTTATCTGTTAAAATGCCTCTACAATTCCTGCATTCCTGATAATAAATATATTTTATATAAAATAAAATTTTAGTAAATTTAAATAAAATAAATTAAATATAATATTTAAATGTTTAAACAAAATAATATTTTGTTTTGTTATATATATATTTTTTAATTTTCATAAGCTAATATTTAAAGTTAATTTTCAGGATAAATATTGTGGTAAAGGTTTTATAGGAGGTTTTTGCAAATTCACTGGCCCGATCTTTTGGTTGAAATTATAACATTTTAATTTACCACGTATTTGCAATTACATGTCATTTACAAAATGTTTGCATTTGACAATTTAACTGTTTGCTTACTGACTCTAACCCGACAATTATCCAAATGAATAAGTCTAATTTCATAACACAGCTCTACAAAATAAAACACATTCCAGGGTGCCTCGGTTCTGTCTAGTGCTCTCTATATCTGGACCTTTGATTCTGTCAACTGATTATGAATCTACCTAATGCCTAGTTACTAATGCCTAGTAACTAATGGCTAGTTCCTAGCCTAATAACTAAAGCGTTCTACTACATTCCTTTTTAGAGGTAATTGATCCCAAACTTGTTAAAATAGGGAAGTTAATTATAATATTGACAGATTAAACAATATTGGTACCTCAGTTCTGTACTGTTACATCTCAAAAAATGCAAAAATGAGATTCGAGCTAAAAGTGAATATGATTTTGATTTACTTTCAGCAACCTTAAAAAGCCAAATATGCAAATTTTCGCGAAAACTACCCCCGCCCCACAGGGGTTGAAGTTATTATTTTTTTATTATCGGATTTACTTTCAGCAACCTCAAAAATGCCAATATACGAATTTTCCCGAATACAAGCCCCCGGGGTGGAGTAAAATTTTTTTTATTATCAAATTCACATTCAGCACCCTCAAAAACCCTAATATGAAAATTTTCACGAAAACCACACCCTACCCCTTAGGGGGGTAAAATTAGAAACAAATTATTGTCAGATTCAGATTCGTCGACCCCAAAAACCCCTATAATATATATACCAGTTTTGACGAAATTAATTAAAAATATTTACCCTCTAACCCCCTCTGGGTTAGAGAGAAAAATTTTATTATCAGATTCAATGTCAGCAACCTTAAAAACTCCGATATAGCAATTTTCAATTTTTTGTAAAAAAAAATGTATTTTTTCCATTTGCCTCCCTTGCCTGGGGTGTGTTCACCAAAAACAATCCCGAACGAGAAATTTTGGTAACATACTTGTATGCCAAATTTTAAGTCTCTAGCTCATACCATTAACATATGCGTAACACTCCAAAATGACCCCCACCCCCCTAGGAGCGTTACGTAATACTTGAACGTTCCCTTATCGTAAAAAATTTAGAGATACCTTCATTCATTTTCAGTTTGAGACATTGTCTTAGCTCTAAACTGTCCATATTTATCTATTTTATAAATATATAAAAACATACAGTGATTTGTTTTCATGATAAACTTATAGCCGGATAAATAATTAAACAATATTTGTAAAAAAAACAATTTTTTTTATGTTTGTGAGTTATAATTAAACAAATTTAAAAAAGTTTAAAATCGCTTTTTCTCAAAACTTACTTTTCAGAGATGTAACAGTTTAGAACTGAGGTACCGATATGTTTGAAAATCGGTAATCTAGGATTTTTGAGGTTGTTGAAACCGAATCCGATGTGAAAAATATACTTTCATTTAGAAAATGCCATATCGCCTTGTCTGTTTTGATGCCATATTGCATCACTCATTTTGAATTTTTTACATCATATTCAGTTTCAGCGACCTCAGAAATACTAGATTACTAATTTTCGGCAAAAAATAGTGAAATTTTTAAAAATGAACGCCATATTAGATCAGTCATTTTGAATTTTAAATTTTTAACATTGGATTCGGTTTTAGCAATCTCAATATCCCTAGAACACCCGTTTTTAAACATATTGTGTAATCTGTAAAAGTTATATTTAATTTGTCTATTTTAACAAGTTTGCAAGAATAATCGTAAAAATTGTATTCTATACCTAAAAGTTGACACAACAAGGTTTTGTATTAATATTTTTAGAGTTTTTTTATCAGTGTTCTTTTATAAATATAATATCATTTAATTTCAGCAGCAGTAACTAAAATATCCTCCTAAATTATTATAGTTAGGAAAAACTTTGGCATAAAATAAATTTTAATGAAACTCTGCAAATATGCAAATGCCAAGGCAGTAAATGAGAGTCAAACTTTCAAAGGGGTTGGACTATTTTTGTTACTACAAAATCTTTGGGCCTTGTTTTTCATGGTGTTTATCCCCTTTTGCCTAATTTTCTTTTTTTGTTACTTTTTTCTTAAATTGAGCATGTACAAAAGTCCAAACCAAACTGCTATCGACTTTTTAATATTGTTTTTAAAATTTCCGTTTTTGTAAAAAACAATATTTTTTTTATCCTACGCAAGGTTAAAATCCGTTTTTCCTACGACCTAGTTAGGGAGCGTTAAAATATTACGTAAAACAAATTGTACTAAAATTCATACACTTCATACCCCGGTTCTCGCGTTATTATAGATTTTAGAGATTTCATATTTTTGCTACCCCCCTAATAGGGGGTGTGTTAGGGGGGTAGCCAAAATACCAAAATTTTGGCAGAAAATTAGTAAAGGTCAAACCTTAAGTTTACAAACTAGGTAATTTTAAGATAATATTTGCGTTTTTTTGATATTTAGGTGATAGGTCGTAGGAAAAATAGTGTACGCACCTCGACGCAAACCATTTCAGTGCATATCGTGTTCGCGTACTCGGTGCGTAATATACTATACTTGCCTCGTCTGCGGACGGAAAGGCTTCTTTTCTCTACTAGATGGGAAAAAAATTACAAAACTCAATTTTTTGCTAAGGAAACCAAACTTTTCAGTATTTTGGCTCATTTAAATTAATTTTATTAAACAACAATTTAGTTTATGGAATATACTTTACCTATTTATAGCATTTTTAGCACATTTTATTGGATAACAACTTGTCATTAATTTCTTGACTTATATTCCAAATGCTTGTTCGGACTTTTCTAGTACCTAACTTTTTTTAAAGTTTGAATATTTTTAAATTTTTTTATACTATTTTTTGTGTAGGATAAAAAAGTGTTATCTACGCCGGTAAAGTGGTTTTCTGGGGATCGACAGGTCTAGCTTGTCCATATCTTCTCTTGACCCAGAAAACAACCACTACACGAAAAAAAAAAATTATAGCTAGGAGCGCTATAACACACATACCAAGCAAATTATAATCGCTTATTATATAAATACAAGGCTTTCTCTTACAATTATGGCAGTCAGTGTAAAAATTTATATGAAATACTTTAATTGTTTAGTGAATAATAAAATATAACAAATAGTATGGCATTTATAGCTTAAATAGATTTAATTATTGTCCGTGCTAATAATTTTTATAATATAATAAAATTTCTGTAAATTTATAATAGTGTCTGTAATAAATATAATCGTGTCTGTAATATATATAATCGTTTCCAATTTATTTTTAACATTATTAGTTATTGTGTCCCTTATAATCTATAGCTTAAATCACTATAATTTGCCACTGTTACCAAATATCTTATAATTTATAGCGCAGAGCCCACTAATTTCTTTCCGTGTAGGATTACTAGTATTACAATATACTTTTTTTTTTTCTTAAAGAATTGTATTAATGGCATAAAACTCCCTATGAATGTGGAACTCTGCAAATATGCTAATGCCAAGGCAGTAAATGTAATTTAAAGCGGGACTGAATTACTTAAAATTAAAATCCCATAAAACAAATTAAGTGTAATGGCGTTTATTTATGAAAATAATTTATGTCATTTTAACATTAATTAAGATTATTAATTAAATTAAATTGGGTCATTTCTAAGGTCACCATATCCTATGAAAAATAGTTTTTGTATTTTGATGTGTTTATTTTTAAAATCAGAATCGAGTTATTTTTTTTTTATTATTTGAATGTTGTATTAAAATAAAATATTAGAAGTGATATTAACATTTGTAATTTTTTATTAAATTCTTTTTTTAGGTTAATTTCCTTTAAACTACTCGGAAAATGGTTTTGTTATTAATTTAGAGTAAAAAAAATAATTTTTTACAAAAATATAAAAATTTAAATAAAGGGGACTTTCGCTGCAAAAGGTACAGGAGAGTTTTAATTTGGTAGATTTGTACAGTTTGGTGCCCTCATTAATATTTCATGTTTACGACCTTAAGCTCGCTGCTCGCTATTGGAAAAATGGTACCAAAAACCAGTTTTTCAAGAATATCTTCTCTTCAGCGCCACCTAGGTTAAAATTGTAATAACTATTTTTGACCTAGGTGCCGCTGGAGAGAAGATATTCTCAAAAAACTGGTTAGGACTTTTTTCCAATATGGCGCCGCGAGCGGCGGTCGCTCAAGTTCGAAAACTAGGAATATTAATGAGTCCTCATATTTGTACAGTTTGGTGTCCGCCAAACTGTACAAATCTACCAAATTAGAACTCTCCTGTACCTTTTGAAAGTTAGAACCTACCCACTGGCTGGACTATAAACTTTGTGTAAAATCTAGGTCAAAGTTAAAATAACATTTTTTTTAAGTTGATTTATTTTGAGTTATTTTATATAAAAGTGTGCAATTTTCTATTGTTTGTATGATTTTGAAATAAAAAATACAAAAATTGGCGAAATTCCACTAGCGTTTTAATGTAGGTCAGTGTGCATCGTGAACTAAAAAGCATAAAATTTATAGTTCCAAATAAAATTGTATGAAACAGGATAAAGTTTTGCTTTTATTATTTATCTAGAAAAGAACAAAATGTCTAAGATTTAGGGTTATTTTAATATTTTTTATCAAATTTATGCAATAATAAAAATGGCAAAGAAGAATATAGGAAATTTTAAGCTAAATGCCAAAAATATTTTTTATTTAGAAAAATGTAATTTTATACTGTCTAAAATGATTGGCCTGGGATTTAATCCCCATAACTTTTTTGTTATTTCGGATTTTTTTTTTAATAATAGGGATCTACCTCTCATAGAACTTGATTTTCCTGAAAATTTTGAGTCAATCGGATAATTCGTTCTTTAGTTATCTTGTACACAAAAAACGTGACACAAATCAAATTTAAATATATTTTCTTGCCTAAAAAATATTACCTCTGCACATCGTTTAAAGCAATAAGATTTTTTTTAACGGGAAAATTACTACAGTACACTTTACTGCTTTAAAACATTAAAAAAAACTTTTTTCCCCTTAAAGTAAAAGTTTTATCTGTTAGTTAGTAGTTTACGAATAAATTAAAAGGTAATATTTTTAAAATTATAATAATCAGTTTATTTTGAATTAAAACAAAATCTTTTTGTTTTAACAAAAAAACACTGTCGAGAAAAAACAGGTTTGGTTTCTTTTAAATAATATGACTCTATTTTTTTATTTTTTAACGATTTTTAGAATCCCTGTAGTACAATTAGGCAGCATTTATCACTGTCTAGGTTATTTCCCAATTGTTTTAATCTAACTTGATTCTTATAAATCTTCTAACCATTAGATTAGTATATAAAAATAAAACTGTCTAAATAAATTGGGATAATTTAATTTGTGCTTATTTAATGCTATTAAAACAATGCTATTCGAAAAAGAAAACAAAAAAAAAACACGAGTGGCAATAATTTACAATTCCATTACATTACTGCAAAAAAATTGGCAAAAGTCCATATAGTTTAGAGTTATGGCTCTAATAGAGTGAAAATTATTTTATAAATAGATATTTGGTTTGACTAAGTCACTTTTAAAATAAATAAAAATAGAAGTAGGATACTAAGAAGTACCCCAAAAAAGTAATTACAAATACATGTATCAGGTTTGATATATATTATTCTGCAGGATTAATGCAAAAATTTATTGAATTCTAGATAAGCCACAAAGATGAAATAAACTTAGAAAAGGTACAATATTTTTAACAATAAAATATAACTAATAATCTAGAAAGAAATTGTTAGAAAAAAATGCTAATATATTTTTGCTGCGGTAGTGCTTTTGGTAAAATAAAAACATTTTTTAATGTTTTAAGTTGTCGAAATAAATAAGATCCTTGTAATTTTAAAAACGTTTCCTTCTAAGTCTTTTGTAAATTTATTGATAAGAATAAACAATAAAAAACTAATTAATCAAAGTGAAATATTATTAGTTTATTAAAATATTATTTTAATATGACGTAAAAGACAATCTATTTACTTTAAATTAAAAAACAATTTAAATTTAAAAATTATTTATTTAAAATATTATTATTCGCAGCTTTTTAAATGATTTCAGATGTATTTTACAATACAAAATTTTCTGCGTGGACGGATTTTAGTTTTAGTTATTGAAAATTTGAAAAAAGTATAATAAAAGAAGTTCCACTGGAGTAGAAATAAAATAGAGAAGATTTAAAGGTCCATTAGATAAAAAAAAATTCATAAAATATTTGGCAAGGATCCTTGTAGTATTGTTTATAGATTTTCTCCTGGATTTGGAAATTTTCTGGTATAAAGGTAGTTCAATAGAAAAGAGTAAGATAAAGAAAGCCAGCCGAGAAAATAAGCTACATTTCCCATTTCTAATCTAAAAAATTACCTTCCAATAACCCAATATTTTTAAATCGCCAAATAATACACATTATAAACGCTTTTCTTCGGGCTCTTTATTTTGTTTTGGTTAAAGGATTGGTTTTTACTGCCACACAGAAAAAAATATTTTCTTAAATCAAGAATGTGTGATTATAATATAACGAAGGAATATATTCTCCTTTAAAGCAACATTGTGCTTTATATATGAAAGGATAAGAATATGGTATGCATAAAAAAGAATATATTCTCTTCGTTATATACAAATCACCATATTCTTGATTTAAGAAAATAATTTTTTGTGTGTAGCATTTGGATTAATTAGGTTAAATCCTTTGATTTTAAAATCAGATTAAGTAAAATAATAGCATATTAAAGTACTAGTTTCATAACATACATTTTTAGTGCACGAGTACAAGTTTAGAAAACGAGCCGCTTGCGGTGAGTTTTCTAAAGTACTAGTGCGCTAAAAACGTGTTATGAAACGAGTGCTTTATACATTTTTTTCTATTTTGCTCTAGAATTTTAAAAAACTTACATTTAAATTGATGACTGATTTAGGGATTTTCGTTTCGAATTGGCATTACAGTTTCGCCATGTTTAAAATTCTAAGAACGAATATTATTTTGATATATTTTATAGTCATTTCTTCTCTTTTCCACTGCAATTAACCAAGCCACAATTTTAACACGGTAAAACATAACCTAAACACAAAATTTTGTAGAAAATTAAACTTTAAACCCACGTTCACAATTGCACGGCAAACGTCAAGAGATAGACTTTGGTCTGTTGCCAACCCAAAAGAAAAAAAATTAGAGACCTCTTATGGGCCTATAAGAACCGGCAAAATGCGTGTGATTATGAGCTTATAAGAGACGCAAAATAGAAAAAAATCATTAAGACCCTCTAACCAATGTATTTTCGATTTATTGCATACCCTAAGGTCTCTCTAATCCAAAATGCGTTTTCTTTAAACCGTAATACGTAAAATACATAAATATGTGTAAGCGTTATGTTTGGTCGATCGCAATTAAGTTAATTAAATTTTTCTTGAATTTTAAAATTTCAGCATGCTAATGTTTACGCATTTTACGATTTTACGAAAATGCATGGTGGATAGAAATAATACTATTACTATAACCGTACACTCTAAAAAATGACGGTAAAATTAAAGTATATTATTAAGATTAAATTGTCATTCAGCGTAAGTGACGCGAAGGTGAAACATGTTAAACATTTAAGGAAAAAATTAAAAATGGCGTAAGGTTTTCGCGCCAGCTGCTTCAAGCTTATGTAAAAATGTGTTTGTTAAGAAAATATTATTAAATCTACAATCCTTATAACTTTTATTGATTTTACAATGGAAAGTTAGTATATGTGATGTAATTTAGTGGTTGAATCTGGATTTTATGATAGAAGAAATTTTATTTTTTTTTAAACAATTATAACACTTGCATCTGGTCAAAAAGGACAATAGTTCAAGACCATAGGTGACCAAAGGGTCATAATTAATGAAGAGGAGAAGAAGTAAACATTTAAGAAGCCTTACAGAAGACCAGGCCAAAAGAAGCGATGGTATGGTAACAACCAGGCGAATATTTATTCCAAAATTAAGTTTTAAAATTAAAATATTATAGTATTTTCAAAAATGTCTTTAAATTTATCCTTTATTGGATGACTTTGATTAACACTAAACTCACTAATAATTTTAAATTAAATGTCAAAATGTTTTAAAATTAAAATATTATTTTAAAATTACGAAGGACTACGATCAATAAGCTGTTGGTCAGCCAATAAAGAACTTTATATTATTATTAAAATTCTGGTACATTTTTACAGTGTACGTAAAAAGCAAAACCAAATAAAAACACAATGTGCAAGTTTTTACTAAATAAATTAATTTCATTTAAATATAAGGAAATCAATATTTAGTTCTGCTACATTTAAGTACTACACAAGTTACGAACGAAGCTTCGTGACTTTTTTGCACTACATTTTTATCGATTATTTTGGCGTGTTTATATTATGTTTATTAGATTTCATAGTAATAATGAATTTGATCACTTATTATGATGTTTGACTGCATTAGTTGGTACCAGGACACCAGAGTGTGCGATTAGTTAGGTATTAGATAGTGCTTAGTTTATTTTAATTCAGTTTTCAGAATTAAATAGAAATGTTGTTTAAAACATAATTTAGGTTAGTTTTTGTGTTCATTCTTTCCATTAGAAGTCAAGAATATTTTTTTCTACTACCTATAGTGGGAAAAGTCCAATAGTTTTAATAGTTGACATCTAGGTACTCTTGAAAAATACTAGACTGGAAAACTAGAAGAAACTCAATACAAAAATTTATATTACTTTTTAGATTTGGTTCACGAATAACCTAGATAATAGTTAAAATTAATATAAATCATTTAAACTGGGTCCAAATGCGTCATAACATAAATTTGGAGGCACTAATATAACCTAATAATATCGATAAACTAATTTTAAAAGACTAATCTAATTCCAAACTATATTTTTCTACATTTTTTCACATTTTTTTTTGTGATTTTCTATTTTAACATTTTTTTAGTAAAATCTTGGTGACTAAGGTTGCCTGAGGTATATTTTTCAACATGTAAAAAGCCTCACTACTTAAATTAAAAAAAGATCGTTTAGTATACAGAAATAAATATCATGATCACTGATTATGATGATGTTTAATTGCGTTAGCTGGTACCAGGATATCAGAAAGTTAAGTTGGCTAACTTTACTTCTATATTCAACAGTACTTTGATAGAACCTCGTTGCTTGATTTTGGCGCTATTATAGTGTCTTATAAAAACCTAAAATTTTAATGATTAGCAGTAGTCAACATAAACTCAGTTACGACTCATCAACGTTGAAAATAAACACAGAAACAAAGGCTTACGGAATAATTTTGCCGAATTATGAGGGAAATTTTTATAAAGGTCACTAAATCGAAACATTTGTTACACACAACGATATTGACTATTCATATTAACGCTAGAGTCGACGCGGCGCCTATGCGAGTACTGGAAATTCACCGAGTACTAATGATTAGATATTAATTTAATTTCTCTCATATAGAAAATATTGTCAATATTGTTTTTTTGCTTAAATCACTTTATTTTTGATTCGAAACGTTGAAAAAACTCAAAACAAGCAAAAAATATATCTATCTGTCGGTCGGTCGGTCTGTCCGTCTGTCTGTCTACCTTTAAGAACACTTTGACTCAAAGCCTTTGAGCTAGCGACTTGAAATTTGGTTTGCAGATGTTAATTTATATTGTCTTCGACAGGTTTTTTTTTGTTAGAATTTTTTTTATTATTTACAACAGAAGAAAAAATTAAAAACTACATTAAAGATAAAATAAAATTATACAAAAAATTATCATTTTTTCCAGCGTCCCTCCCACCTCTCCACAGAAATGTAAAAAATTGTTTCTAGACATAACTTTTTTATTATTTACAATAAAAGAAAAATTTTAAAACCACATAAAAGAAAAAGAAAATTACACAAAAAACGTAATTATCATTTTTTCTAGCTACGTACCTCTTCCCAAAATGTAAAAAATTGTTTCTGGACATAATTATTATTCACAATGAAAGAAATATTTAAAAACCACCTAAAAGATAAAAAAAATGACTCCCCTCATAAGAAATTTTTTCTACATGTCTCTTTTTAGATGGATTTTATTTTTTGTGTCTGTTTCTGTTTTCGGTCTGTTTGTTGACCTGTCCGACTTTTTGTTTGTAGGTAAATGTCCAATTTAAAAAAATCTTTCATTAAACGATTTAGGATCTCTCTAGTTTGTGTTAATTGTAAATTTAACCTGCTTAGGCAGAACCGGCTTAAAAATTCACTAAAATAATTTAAAATGAATTGGTCAATTTTATCAAACTAAACTTACGTAACATAGATCATCGCATTTGTGTTAAACACAGTTGTTGTATATCCTTTTGTTTTTTGTTAAAAATTGTTGTGTACAGAATATGATACATTATAAAATAACCTGATATGCTTGCCACATATCACATAATTAGTGAATGGTTCACATAATCCAGGTATTTTCTTATAAATTATCAAAAATACACGTTCATTTTGCACAAGCTACCAGCACATGATAATATTTAGGATTAAAATGGCCGTTTTAATGTGCTATCCTTAAGGATATCATTGATTAAAAAAAATACAGTTGAAAAATGTTTCACGTGAAGAATTTATATCGGCTTATTGACTAAAACATAAAGACGTCAAGTTTTGTAACGTATGTTGAATAAATATTATTTCATATAGGAAACCGGAAAGTGAATTTAAAGATGTCTGAAAACAGTGGCAGATTGAAAAAGAATAATGAAACAGGGGCAATTCATCCTACAAATATTTGTGTGATATATCACAACTGAATTAAATTTATAGAAAATCGATCTAACTTTAATTTATATATTTAGTTATTTGATATAAATTTCGTTTATCAGAAATCGATTTAAATATTACCTTACGGAAATAATTTCTACACATTTTTTAAATTCTGTTTAATATTCAGTTTTTTATGACTGCCATACAAATTCAAATAAAAAAACTTTAAAGTTGGAATTAATTTTATTAAACTTACATAACATCATGCTGAAGTTTATGCTGTATTATTTCATTCTTGGACTTTTATCTATGCTGCAAGTTTTCTCAATCTTTAATTAGATTACCATTTCTAGAAAATCGTGATCTTTTCTATCTGAAACAAAATTTAAACTTTTAAAATAAAATGTGAAAAAAAGTTTATAAGAATTAATTAAATAAAAAGTTGCTTTATTTTTATATTTTCTCAAAATTATATATAAAACCGAATGTTATACCTGGTCACACAGAAATTATGCTTTCTACTTTGCGTCTTGAGCACCTATTTTTTATGATTTTAAGATCTATTTAAAGCCTGCGTACCACTTTTGGTTTTACTATAAATGTTTTTTTTTTAATTATATATACATATTTTTTTTTAATATTACTTCTTTACTATGTTTTAAATTTCTTTAAAATACAAAAGGAAAACAGCAAATCAATAATATTAATAATTACATATTTTGCTAAAAGGTATAAAGATATTTTTTGAGAATCTTAATGTGATTCAGTACTCAAATTTAGCAAGTTTAAAATGGCAAATTAAAAACGGAAAATCGTTTTTTCATTGTTGTTAAATTTAAACTAGAATGAGCATTAGCCATTTTTAATTTTTTAATTTTTGAATGGATTAGGTTTTAGCAACCTCTAAAAGTTTCAAATACCATTTTTGATATAAAATTTATGTAATTTTCCCACCAGGTGGGATCCGCCATTTTAAATTTTGAATTTTCAATAATGGGTTTGGTTTAAGCAACCTTAAAACATCTAGATACCAGTTACCATTAAAAGTCGAATTTAGGCTGAGGCAGTGATATAAGGAAAGTGAATGACACTACATGTTTATATAAGATCACTTAATAAAATCAAAAAAGCTTTCAAAAAGTTTTAAAATGCAGGTCAGTGTAATTTTTAATTAATTAATTAATTTTTAATAATAAAAACGGTAGAGATGATTCAAATCCTATAAATAGGATTTGTGCATTCACGGTGTAGTTTTTATTATAATCGAAGAATATGCAATATGAATTTTGATGGATCTTTTGTGAGATTAATATCAAGAAATTTTGCACTAAAGATTTAAATTCAATAAACTTTGGATGATTATGAATTATGATAAATTTCATTAGATTCCTAAAAGACGTAGCAATGACCATTTTTCATCTTAAGGCTGTGATATTATTGGTATTTGTACAAAGTAATATTGGGTAATTCATCATTATATTATAATATAGTGATTTAAACTTATGTGGAATATTATATTACAATTTTTATTAGCGATAAAATTTCCTACATTTTTATTAACATTATTTATTATTTGTTTAACCTCAACTCTTAAAGGTACTTAATAAGCAGCAGGTGAAATAATATTGATATGTATTGTTTTTTTCAAAAAGATATTATCTGCACAATAAAACACGACCTGCCATTAAAAAAAATATTAAATGATTTAAAGTTATACAAAATTAATTAAAATCAAATGAATGTAAAAAATTTGGTATCGTACAAAAAACATGGAAGACCCTTTAGATTCAAATTTTCTAAAAAATATATATTTTTGTTTGTATCTTTAGGTTTGGACTTTTTCTCTCTTTTTTTCTTACACGAATCAATTTTTTTCTTCCAAGATAGATCTCAGATCTCTTCGTCTCTTCTATTTCACATCCCAACCTTTCTTTTAGAAGGAAAATCCCTTTTATTTTTTTTTTATTTTCATATTCTAGTGTTTATTAAAATATCTACTATTTGGGTTTCCTTATTTACCTTTACCAATTATTACAAATAAAATATTTTTTTATTTTCAATTCAAAATAGAAAATGGATTTATATCAGTTTTTTATTAATTTCAGATCTTAGGAGCAAATTTATAAGTTTAACTTATTATTAACATTACTTTTTAACTATACCAAAACACGATTCAACAAGTTGACATTTTAGAATTAGTTGACGGTAAAGACTTTGGAATTCCATTTAATTTTAATAATTGTTTGACTTGCCATCAAAACGGAGAAGTTAGAATCGATTTAAGCCATCTGTGACATTAATAAAGTGAGTAACAGTTTGACATTCTATGATTTACAATAATGGATAAAATTATCCTATTAGATATCTCCTCTAAAAATTTTAATACATTGTTTTAGCTATTTTAGTTATTTTTTTTTAATTTATTGTTTGGCTAATAGCATGTTTTCAAATCTAAGAACATTTACACCATGTGCTTTACATACTCAATAAAAACGCGCGTTGTTAAATTAGTTTTGACATTGGAACTGTCTTTTGGCTCGAAATCCAAAAATTTTTGTCAGAATTCTCACGATTTTTTGGGATTTTCCTTACGATTTCTCACAATTTTGTCACAATTGTCACGATTTTAGTTGGGATTTTCCTCACGATTTTATCACAATTATCACGATTTTTGTTGTGATTATCTTCACGATTTCTCACGATTTTCTCACAATTATTGCGATTTTTGTTGGGATTTTTCTCACGATTTATCATGATTTTGTCGCGGTTTTTGTTGGGATATTTCTTACGTAGCCCGTAGGCCATAGGCCATAGGCGTTACCATTATGTAAGAATAAAAATTTCTTGTTAATATACCAATTGTCAATTAATTTTCCATAAGATATTTTCAATGCCTACCGTTTTTCTAGTATAAAATCCGCCAGATTTTATTTTTTATTAACTGTGTCAATGATTTCTGTATATTACTGAATTCTGTAAAAGATCCAAACAATTGCGGCTTGGCAACAGTGAAAAAAAGGGCTTTGATTTTTAAATTGGACAGTTTTATTTATCAGTGTAAGTCCTAGTTCTAGAATTAATTTGACTAAACTAAATGCAAATGCATAAACGATGTACAACGTTCAAATATATAGGTACGGAATATTGAGAGATTATATTACTTATAAGTAGATTACTGAAAATGAATACTATTGCACTTTTTAGAACTATGACATAACAGTTATTATTTCAAATTATATTTTTATTCTAAATCATAATATTCTATATCATAATATATATCCTTATATATTATATAAGGTGATTTAAAATTATAGAGAGATAATTTAAGAGATCTCTTATCTTATCTTATCTCCTAGATGACATGAAAAAAGTTTACAAATATGTGCGAGATAAATCTTAAATTTTTACGTAGGAATGCAACAGTTTTATCCTAAGATTTGTTTTCCTCATATCTCAGGTTTGAGCTACAAAACTGAGTTTTTGCAAAAAACATTTTTTATTTGGGTAAACAATCAATAAATATACTAAACAAGGATATTCCAAATGTTTAATAACATTAAAAAAAGTAGTGGTAATTATAAGAATAATTAAGTGAGTTTTTCACTTATAATTTTAATTAAAATAAAATAGAAGTAATAATACAATTTATGATAAAACTTCAAATTGGTTTAAGGGGCCTTTCTACCTTCAAGTTTTAAAACTAATATTTTTTTTAATATTTTTTTTTATATAGAAAGAAAAAAGATACAATTGTGAAATTTTGTATCGGTAGATCCAAACGGCCGAAATCATGGCCAAAAAATAGCACACAAAAAATCTATTTTTTTTTTAATTCTTTGAATATAAATTAACACATCTAAACAATTTCAAGATGGTATCTTTTTCTTTCTATATAAAAAAAATAAAAAAAAGATTATTTTTAAATTTTAAAGGTAGAAAGACCCCTTAAGTTTAATTATGCTTAAATTATTTTAGGAAAATAAAAAATTAATATTCTTCATTAAAAAAACATTAGTCCCCTAAATAAAACCTAAATTAAATAATTACAAATAGCGTAGACTAAATTTTGCCAAACTTCCGTGCGAGTGAAACAAGATATCTGCAAATGGCAATAATTCGATAACAAGTCACATCATTCAATTATAAATGGACGTGACTAGTTTTTAAAGTAACAAGGGTCAAAAGAAAAATTAATTTAAATTCATTTTATTTTGTGTATCTACGTAAATTTACCCATGGTCATAAATACTAATGCTAATTAACTAAAATTAATCATCAAACGCTAGATATATTGGTAAATTCGGCGATGCATATAGTAGAGTATATTCGGCTTAATTTGCATATTATAACATTACCCTAATTAGTAATTATGCATATAGAATGAAATTGATTTAAAAATAAATTTATTCAAAATCATATTACATTGATAGCATTGAAAAAAAATCTGAAAATATCATATTGCTATTGCTAATTAATATCAGTCTTTTTTTGTGTGTTTAAATCCTAAAATTATCTTTTTATTGTTTTCATTTTATAGATTGTGTATGAAATATTATCTAAACATATTGTTATTTTTTATGTTATGTAATATAACAATTAATTAAATTCTGGTTAAATTATATCATTATCCAGAAAAGCATATTTCCAATAACAAAAAAAAAGATGTATTTTGCTAGTAAAAATAAATGACTTTAATGTATGGTTGATAATATATTGTTAGCTAATAGGCTTAAACAACAAAATTGCTTTTACAATGAAATGTTAAGTTTTTAAAATTAATTAATTATAATTATTTTTCATTTTTTTCTTTAATCTTAGATGCAGTAACATCAGGGTCAGATTTCCTATTAGGCAGAACTAGGCAAGTGCATAGAGCAATAAGTTTTAGAGGGCAGCTTTTAAATTTATTTTTTTGTTTAATAGGGGGCAGCATATGGTCTATTGCATTATATATTGCCTAAAGTGGAAACATTAGTAAATCCGGCCCTAGGTGGCATACTTATCATAAATAAAATACCTACGACAAATTTAGGTTAGTTAAAAAAACGATTAAACATTAATATTTCTGCTTATCGGGCAAAAATTATAATGAATTAGAAAATAGCGTGTATAAATTTCCTTACAACTCTAACATTTAAACTTTTGAGTAAGGTCAAAGGAAAATACATATTTATATAAATAATTTTTAAATTATATCCTGATATGCGATATGCAAACACAAAACATAAACATAACCTTAAATATTTGCGGAATAATTTGACCTCCAAAATTGATAATATTCAAGCAAATAACTTTTTATAAATACTATTTTTGATAGTATTTACAAAGTTGATTGGCAGTTAGATAGCAAAGTTCTATACAGGGTGATTTATTAGCTCGTTTACAAAAACTTTGGCAATGAAAAGTAGATGTAATTTCATGATGAAATGTTGATATAAACATAGGTCCTATCTTTCTTCGTTTGGACTTTTATTATTATTTATGTTTTAAAATAAAATTATGCATATTTTAGGTAACAATGATATTTTAAATTACATGAGGCTAATAAATACAATTTATCTACAGTGTATGTTCAAAAAAAAAGTCCATTTTCCTGAATACATAACTGGCAAGGACGAACTAAACTCTCTTGCACGAGTAGTAAATTCATATTATTTCTAATATCAGTTTCAGCATCTTAGATCCTCTGCAATTATTCATTACGATCATTTATTTCCACGGCATAAACAAGTGCCTTGAAATGACCATAAATAAAAATCGCAAGGATTAAGGTCTGGTGATCTAGGTGGCTATCGTAGAATTTTAACAAATCATGACAGACAAAAACAATTTTTGACAGGTGATTGTTTAAAATAATAGTTACTAAATTTGGTTTTGCCAAATCATAGCTACTACGTTTGGACTTTTTAAAATTTTTATTCTGAACGAAGAAAGATATGACCTATGTTTATATGAACATTTCTTCACAAAATTAAATATACTTCATTGGTAAAGTTTGTAAACGCGCCAATAAATCACCCTGTATAGAATTAAATGTAAACGTGAAATGCATATAGTTGTAGTAATTTACCCAAGCGACGTTAAGGATAGAATAATCCCTGCGAGGTTGTCACGTTTTTCCATCGAAAAGGAATAACTTTGTGATTTATCAAAGGCATTGATTCTAACAACCACAAATCGGTAGAAGAAAATTAAATATTCTTACTAATGGATCAACAAAATAAAAAAATAAACATTATTAAAAACATCAAATAAGAATAAATTACAATTCTAAGAACTAAGAATTTGCCAACAAAAAAAAACTAGGCTTATTTGTTGGCCTGGAAGATGTTTTTAATAATTTCTACTAACCATAGAATATTTCTTGTTTTTTTTTTATATTTATTAATTGACTCGTATATTTATTTATTTATTTATTCATTTATTATTAGTAATACATCAACTAGGTTATTAGCTCATACTATTAGACTTACACCGGAAATAAGTAGGATACTTTATGTCAAATATTATGTTTGAAATAATAGTCAAATTTTGCTTGTCCAATTATAATTGTGATTATAATTATTTTAATCTACTTATTATTATTATTTTACTCTACTTATTGAAAGTTAATTTACACCACTGTAAAACATACAGGTTTCTTTTTGCCATACAGGTAAGTGTACAATGTGTCTAAAAATAATTCTTTGTTAATTGTTTCTCAAATATGATAAAATATAATAATTACATTAAAGTGCAAAAGAAAACTTTTTAGAAAAGTTTAATGAATTTTTTTCAGTTTTTTTCTTAGTCAGAAATTATTAATAACATTAATATTATTTTAATAACATTAATTTAATAGTTGAAACTGAAAAATTGATCATTAGTTTTAATTTAAATTATTTTATCTGTAAGTACCTAAAAAAATATAAAAAATATTAAGATTGGCAACATCGAGAAAAATTCGCCTAACCGCTTTCCTTGCTTTCCGCATCTGGCAAGCGTATTTTAATCAGGAGAACAGATACCGCAAGCTGGCGCTCAAGAAAATCCATACATATCGCACCGACGAAAGTGCTTGCGAATCACGACAACATACGACACAAACACACTTAAATGTAACGCTCACCTTGGAAACAAATGAAGAATTTGGAGTCCTTTCGTATATTGCCATGACACTGAATAAAATCACACGTTGGAATCCTGTTGACAGTGGACAACGTTATGCCTTGTGACAGCGATCCGCTGTGCCGACACAGAGCATTAGACGATAGAGATAATAGAGGAGGGGATCACTAAAAGGACCCCTTGCTCAATCGATCGACTCGCACGCCCTGCAAATTCCCGCGCATTCCTTGACACTGCGCGCTTTGCCACATAGTCCCTTTCGAATCCACAACCGATTGTGGCCGGGTCCTTTCTAGTGTGCGAGTTTAATCTGCCGGACGGACTTTTTAAACTGCACTTCTTTAGGCTCACTCACCAACTGTGCTGGTGACGTTATCCTCGGCAAGGCGCAGTGCCGGCTTCCTGATCCAAAGCGCATCGATCCCCCAAACCGATGGTGGCGGATGACTCCCTTCACACCCACTATGTACTACTATCAGGAGAATATAAAACACAATAGGCTTCTAATCTTGACTTATCCTAAATAGGCTTTTATATACAAACAACATCGTCATCTCTTTAAAGTTCTTATTTCCTCTAAAGCTCTGTTAAATATTTAATAAAGCTTTTTGTTAAATCTGACTGAAATCCTTTAATAATAAATACACACAACAAATATTTAAGTTATTATTTTTGAATAGGGATGTTTTGTTTATAACGTTGGTGGTAATTAATCACAATAGTTTGCAAGGTTTTGGGATGCACTCAGATCTCCACATTTTCTAGAAAAACTTCTCGCCCTGTATCCAAATCTGACAAGATTTTTTTTAAGTAGTACCTAAAAGTAGAAGAAATAAAAAGCGAAAACCCTTTTTTTGCAAAACTTTTTACTTTTGGTAGTTCAAAAATATCTTCCTTAAAAAAAATTAAACTATAATCAAAAAGGGACAAAGTTACATGATATATAGCGTGTATCAAAAATTGGCATCATGAGCAAAAAAAAATATAATTTATAAGAAATCACTAATCAAGATTTAAAAAAATTGCCATATTATTTAAAACTTAAAATGTTAAATTTGTTAAAGTTTAAAAAATACCTTATACAGGGAAATTTGAGAAATATGGATCTTGCTTGAGAGTAAAGTCCCTTTATTTATGAAAATAAATAAAAAATTTATTAGAAAAAATTGTTTCTAAATTGCATGTGAAGATCAGATAAAAGTTTCGGTTAAAAAAGGTAGTAAAATACAAAAAAAAATCCGGCTTAATGGAAAAGTAACTTTTTTTATAAAAATATGAAAAAAAGTTATGGAAAAAATATTTTTGTATCCATTTATTAAAAATTTTAATGGCAGATATCTCGCCTTCATATCTCGGTACTAACTACTTTAAAAAATATTCGTAACAGATTTGGATTCAGGATCTAGAAGTTTTACTAAAACATGCAGAAGCTTGAGTGCGCCCAAAAAAAAGTTGCAATCTGTAAACAAGTGCCATCACTAATACTTTAACCAAACCAGATCAGAAAGGTCTTTAGGCATTTAAAGCTGTTTAGAAATCCTTAGATCATTATTATCTAGTCATGATTCATATTATAATGAAAGTATAAACAAAGCATCTCGAGAAACAGTATTTACTTATAGTTAAGGATTTGATCTATCTGTTTCCATTACAAATATCAGCTGATATTTATAATGGAACCACCAATAAAATTTCAACGTTAACCACTAAACTATCAAATTAAAAAAATTATCCCTATTAGAATGCCTTTTTAACTTTTTGTGACTTTATTTTTTATGTTTGTTCCCGCATAACTTTGGAACGAATAAACGGAATTTGATGAAACTTTTTGCAACTTAAAGAGGGCATTCATGAGGTAGTCCCGTTTTAATTTTACTTTCGGATAACGCCGGGTAAGCCGGATATTAAGATAAATCTAATCATTTTAATGCAATTTCACTTAAAAAAGGTTTAATTTGGTTCTACTGAAAGCCAAATTTTTAGAGAAATATCGGATAACTCGGATAAGCCGGATAACTTGATTAAGGGCACACTGAAAATCTTTTAAATGCCGCTAAACTTGATTCTCTGGACCTGTAATATGTAATGTTAAATGTTGTGATTTTACCAAAAGGCGTTGTTTGATTATTACTTAACGCTTAAAGTTTAACAAGATTTTATTTAGTATTTCGTTTAAAATGAGGTTGGTTGGACTCTTGGGCGCTGAAATACAAATATTACTTTTATTTTTTAGAAATTTATCGCACTAACTATAATTTAGCTTAGATGACGTTACAAATCTACAAGTTCTATGTCTAAGTAAAAAATAAAAAATACTTAAGTCGGTGCCAATTTTACAGCAAACAATAATAAAAAAATAAAAAAATAATTTTTAGTAATTAGCTTAGGGAATGGTGAAATTGGCACCGACTTAAGTACTTTTTATTTTTTACTTTTTAGAGACATAGAAGTCGGTTAATTTTTTTTTGCGAAAAGTTTTTATTAATAACTAGTTTGTATTATATCTGTATTTTAAACTTTTTAATGTTGAATTTAAAATAATTACTTTGTTTTTATTCCAGAATACATTTTTAATAAAATATCTAGGTCATACTATCAATAAATCAGGATTTAATAATGTTTTAGCAAAATATTTTTCAAGAGTATAATGTAAATTGGTATAATATTTAAATTTTGTTTACAATTTAATTGATCTGATTTATTTTTATTTTCAAGAAAAAAATTTTGTTTTATGTACCTATACTATTTTATTAATTTATTTTAATACTATTAACATAACTTGTTTAAATAATAATAATAAAACAAAACAACATGTATCAAAACCAGATAAACGTTATACGCAATAGAATGGTGTTTTTTTTTAAATTTACACTAGTTGTTTCAATATATATTTAACCAATATTTAAATGACTAAACAGTCAATAAAAATGTGATTTACGACATAAAAGTAGTAAAATTTATTAATGATACTTCAGCAAAATTATTACATATAAAATTTATTTTTTGATCATTAATTTAATATGATCATAATTGTTTTTAAGCACAATCAATCTAAACAAGCTGAATCTATGTATTTTTACATATTTATATCAAAATAATATTTAACAAAACCCGTGCTACACTTTTTAAGTAATTTATGTTGTTAAGCTCATAAACAGCTCTGATAACAAAATATAACAGTAACCAAATTATATGTCATATTCAGTTCTAAACTGCTGTATTTTAAAGTTAAGTCAATTGAAAAAGCGGCTAATGCATCTCTACACCCCCTGGGGGGTAAACGTTCCGGTTACTTAATGCAATATTGAACCGACCTAGTTTTAAGATACAAAACTTGTAACTTTAGAACTTAGAACTTACTTTATGTACTTTGTTCCTAAAAGGCGTTTACGCAATAGAATATCCCATCCTTGCAAATTCTATGATTTTTAACACATAACATAAACATTATTTTTTTCAAGAGCATTTAGTACGATCATTTATTTTTAAAATTATATAAATCTACTAATTTTAATAAATCTAAAATTATTTGACGATAGTTTTGTCAAATTTTAAATCCGACTCGAAGGACCAGTCTTCAATATGTGGTACAAGTACAAGACACGAATAAAAACAAAGGAATTAAGTCACAGTCTGTCCACTACAGAGCTCACTAGATTAATACGCCCGATCTATTTTATTAACTAAACAAAACTGAGTCGTTTGACTGGGACAGTAGTGTAAATAATTTTAATTAATTCTTTTTAAATTTATTTATATTTATAAATAGCAACATAATAACAAAATAAGTTTCATTGACCTTGGTTCGCATATTTCACATACACAATGTAACTAGTAAATAAAATATTTTATTCAACACCTTATTATAAATCACCGCCTTTAACAGGCGTTGTGGGGGCTTTTTGTACTCCAGCGGACCTCTTATTCCTTACCACTTGAGTGTAGAGTGTAGAGCGACTTAGGGGCTGTCCATATATTACGTAACGCGCATAGGGGGGGTCAGAGAAATTGTTACAGTTTGTGACAGGGGGAGGGGGGGGTCTAGGTAAACGTTACGTAACGGAATTTAATAAATTTAATGTTTATTTCCTAAGCTTGGCAGATGTATTTTTATTTCAACATAAATTACTATTTAGTATCCCATAATTCCCTTTTTCACACAAACATTGACGAAACTATGCATATTTAAATAATATTGTAATCAGTAAAAAAACTGTTGACATTGATATTAAAAAAAAATCTTATGGCCCTGTTCTTGCGTGATCTTGTCGATGAATCATCGGCGATGATACATTTTCGCACGGAATGTGAACTTACAGAACACCAATGTGTGTACTATTTTGTGTACCTGTGCATAAACAATATACGTGTTATCTGTGACACTCAGTGTAAAAAGAGGTACCTAGTATGTTTTCCTTGTGTAATATTGATTATGAATATTTTTTTAAAGTTTGAGTGATTTTTTCGTGTAAATTTTTTTTAAGGTTATGTTATACTATATTTTAGGTTCATGTTTGTTTTGTCGAGAAAAACAAATCAATAGTGAGAATACAATTAAATTTATTGCGAAACAAAATTTTTATATTGTTACGCGTTACACAGGGGGTGTTGGTAAATGTTTTTGATAAAAGTTTTAATTTTTAATAATTCGGTTTCAGCAATCTCTAAATATAATTCTGCGCATGAAAGAAAGTCTCCAACGAAAGGGGGAAGAATTATTCGCGCTCTCTTCTTTCCGTCAAGAGCGTTATAAGGCGTGCGTGCTTACAACGTAATAGAAGGAAACAAAATGCAAAAAGTTTTCAAAAATTTTTCAACTGCAGGCCAGTGTTATTTAAGTAATTATAATAATTATAATTAGTAATTATAATAATCATATATTATTTATTAATTATTAATATTTACAATTATTATAATTATGGTTCTTAACAATTTTTATCATTTATTTAAAAGTATTAATAATATAAATAAGGAATATAGGCTTATTTTGATAGGTTTACATTCCCTTTGAATGCTGAAAATACGTGTGCGCGTTTCCTCCTCACATTTGTGCCGTAAACGCATCAAAAATTGAGTTGTATGTAACATGATTATAAGTATGAAATTCCTAAATGTCCAGGTGAAACACGCCCAATTTTAATAAAATTGCGCCTCGACGCAATCACCTTTTTATTAATATAAATAAACATCCTCCTCCTCTTTTGCCGATACCAAGTTATTAGGAGATCAGAATTTATATGTATATTGTTATTTTAATAATTCGGAATTATTAATTCAATATGTAAAATGTTTTATAACTGTTATAAAGTTATAATATGATATTAGGAGATCATAATTAGTATCATGTATAAAAAAAACAATACATCTGCGTTCATCATTTTATTTCTAAAATTTACTTATAAATTGCTTACACTATATTTAAGTGGTAGACTATTATTAAAACAATTATTATAATTTTATTATAATATAAATTAATAAGCCAAATGAAAATAGAGCGTCCCAAATAAGTTTTAGGCTTGTGCTAGGAGCTTTCTATTTATACTAATGAGGTACCAATCAATTACAAATATTTTCGGGAAAACTATTATAGGCAAACGCGTTTAATAAGGTTATATTGCTGCGGAGACGCATCCAGAATTTTTCTGTGGTAGCTGAATCAGTTTTTATTGTAATGGGTAAGTAAAAATAAACATAATACAAAAAAAAAAATTTTTTTTATTTTTCTAAGCAATACCTACTTAAAATCTCGGTCGAAAATAATTTTTAAAAATCTAAATTGGAGGGGTTGGGTGGGGGTTAAAGCCCGCCAGGCACCCCTGTATTACTGACCCACTTTATTAAATTAAATCAGAATAAGGAATCAATTTTTGATATTTATGGTAAGAGTGAAAATATTATTTTTGTTCCATTTCATATTATTTTATTATTAGGATAACATAAAACGAAAGTGCTTGAACTGAGGAAAAAGTACGCTATATTTTTTTCTGTTAAAGTATTATCCAAAAAAGCTGTTTACTTAGGGAACAGTAAACAATTTTTTTGGACAAGCTTGTGTTAGGACCAATTTCTCAATTTCGATTTAACAAAAATCGCAAATCAATAATAAGTGTTTACCATAGGCCAGTTTGAGTTGAAGCTCGGAGCGCTCGGAGCATAGTTGTATCTCTTTCTAATTCCTTTTTTTTAAAGAGATAGAATTATGATCCGAGCGCTCCGAACTTCAACTCAAACGGCCCTTAAAAATGTATATCGTGCGTGTTAAAAGTCCGCTCCCCCTTTAACTTTTAAACGGCTTAAGATATCAACTTGCTCTTTGCTTTTTAATTAAATATTTCAAGTCCAGTTTAACTGTTAACCATTACTTTTAGCAAAGCCATTTTGCTTTATAGCTTTTGTTCTGGAAAACAGTAATTCTTTTAAAATGAATAGTTCAAGTTTACTATTGAAAACTAAATTTAATTTTTATTTCTTTAGGATTACGTTAATTAATTTTGATTAATTTTACAACAATTTTATATGTTTTCTAAATGTATACAAAACTCTTAATTGAAAATTTTATTAATATTTATTAAACAAAACACTGTTGAAACCAGAAACAAAATATATTATATTAAATATAAGGTATAAGGTATCCTTTTAAAAGGTATTATTTACTTACAGAAATACAAAGTTGAATGTAAGTTATTTCTTAATATTTATTTAACTTGGGAAATAAGTATATATTTTAAGGCCTTTCAATTAAAAAAGTATAAGATTTACATAAAACAGCTAATATAAAAAGAGAAAATACATTTTGTGGAAGAAATGCAGAAGTTATGCAAAATGAAAAAAAAATTAACTTATTTTTTTAAGCTTATATAGGTTTGCGCATGTATGCATACAAAACATTACGAAGGGCTTTAAAATTTTTATACAGAATCTGTGTAACACAGAAATGGATATTATACGTTTTAATAAAAGTCCCGGTTTTTCGTACCCACAGGCTGTATGATAAAACGATTTTAGTGAAAAATTGCATTCAATATCCTTACATACAGTAACTTATGGATGGAAGGCATTGATGTTTTACGAGAATTTTATGACGGACTATTTTTCAATTTTATCCAAGATTGGAAATTTACTTTTAATGCATTTTTACATCGGCATTAAATACTACTAAGAGCGTAGATGTCTTGAGATCATTGCCGACAAGTAATAGTAGATTACAGGTCGACTCGGAAAATAGTACTTTTCCGAGACCATTTATAAGTCGAAGAAAAGTACCATTTTCCGGGAGACCTGTATACTATTTTATTCGCAACTATTTTTATATAAAAATAAAGTACTAATTTTTTTGAAACCTAGATGTTTAAATTTAAATGAAGAAAATAGTTATAGTTATAGTTATAGTTTATTTCTTGATACATATTAAATAAGCATGGAGAGCCCCAAATAATTCTATAATACTTGTTTTTTAGTTCTTTTCATATTTACCACAAATATTTTTTTCTGCATTTCACAAGAAAAGCAGAATCATAAAAAACTGAAATTCCACATACGCGTAACCTAAATAAACAACCACAAAAAAAACATTTGTTGATAGCTCACAAGGCACCGTTTATAACGTTTATTATCCTTCTCAGTCTCAAAAGTAAAAACATTGACTAAAACTGTATATTTAAGTTTTTTAAACGAAATGTATTAGATTATATTCGTGTTTATTATGACAATAGCAGTTCAGCCATCTTGCTTCAGGCATTAATAATAATTGGTGTCGCCATCTAGCGGACATTGATGATTTATAATGTAGACCAGTAATAATTAGTTTACTGGTCTCTATTTTTCATTACAGGTCAGGTCCAGGCGTGAAAACAGTGGGACAAGAAATCACGTGCTTAACTGTAATAATACATGTAATGTATGTATTACATATGCAGTTGCGAATAAAAATTTTTAACCATGTTTTTTACTCATTTCTCGACGTTTAAGACCTTCCTGAGTCGAAATCAGTAAAAAGAATAGCGTCCGTCTGTGCCCTCTATCTGTTTCTCTATAAACTAGATAACTCTCTTTAAAAAAAGGATATCGACAACCGGTTTTTCGCATATTGATTCTTGTAATCTTTCGAATTAGATTTTAAGGGTAAACGATTAGGCCATAATCATTAGGGTAAGCGGTAAGAATGGCGTAAAACTCCTATTTTTAGAGTTTTTTTTTTGTAATAAATAATAATTATTATTTTTGGCTTTTATAAATTTAGCGCTTAATTATTTTTTTCCTTTAACTAATTGAAAAATGTTATAAACTATTTTTTCCTAAAATAAAGTGTTTTCAAAATATTGGCGTTTAAAGCAGTAAAATGTTTTTTTTAGCATAACTCATTTATTATCCATTTCAATAAATTATATTTTTAATGAAAGCACTTTTTAAACCCTATAAAAAATACTGTTGCCAACCAAATAATAATTTTCCCCATAGATCTAGGTTCATTAAAATCAAAAACGAAAAAAATTAAAAAAAAATAAAAAAAAAATTAAAAAAATCAAGTTTTTCAAAAAAAAAATTTTTTTTCCAAAAAAAGTTTCTTTTTTCTTAAAACGAAAAATAAATTGAAAAAAAAAATTTTAAACAATAGTTTTTACCCCATCTTACTCCCAATCAGATTTTTACCGAAAACATTCCCTGTCTAGAACTTATTAATCAACTTATGGTCCAAATTTTAAGCCTTTAGCCCGAAGCGTTCTTGAGTTATCGTAGTCACAAATTTCCCGGACACAGAGCGGTCTGTTGATATTAAGCCTTTCAAAAGCCTTTCAAAAGTTAAAGCTGGGAGGACTTTAGACACGCACTGTACATCAATTTACTGAATCAAAATAGTTTATTTAAAACAAACCAATACGAAAACGAAACCGTTTATACCTGCAGATTAAGGTAATATGTTGGTACCATATTGTGGAATTTTAAAAACTTAGCCTGAATCTTACAAACCAGTTTGGCCCGTCTAGCAATTTTTTAATCGCCTAAAGATAGTTTACATCGATTCCTTAATCGACATATTATTAAAACAACAATTAAAACAAATATTTTTAAATTTTGTCTTTAATAATGTGTAGACAATAACAAATGGAAAATTATTGCTTATATAGTGTTTGTAATACCATTAAAAAGGTTTTAGTATGAAAGAACCTAAACTTCTAGAATTTAAAGTTTTCTACACTAATGAAATAGTATATTACATAACTAATGTGGAAAGTGATATATTTCACGCGAGTGAGAAAGTTTACGAACGAGCCGTTAGGCGAGTGAGAAAACCCCACGAGTGTAAGAAATACACTTTCCAAAAGATGGCGGCGAATACAGTTGTAGCGAATAATGTCGCGAAAAATAACGAAAATCTTAGCGAATTAAATGGTGTAAAATGTCCTACATGTAATAGAAAAGTTGTTAATGGAAAAAACTGTGTTTTGTGCGATAAACTGGTGCATAATAATTGTGTTTACTATGACAACGAGAAAAAACCGAACGGCAGTATATGCGGCCTATGCCGAACTGATTCAAGCGACTTCCTAAATAAAACTGTAATCGACTTATCTGAAGGAAATGAAAACCAAGGTAACTCAAATAACGAAATTTTGCAAGAAAATTTAAGATTGCAAAATGAAAATACCCTTCTAAAAAAACTAATCCATGAAATGGATGAAAAAAATCAGCTGTTGAAATTTAAAATCGATATTCTAGAAGGTCAAAATATCAAAACAAAACAAAGCGTACAGGAGCGCCCATCTAGCGGCGACGGGACGAAGCTTCAAAAGGGTGTGGCAAAGAAACAAACCGATCATTCTTTTTCAATGGTCGACAATATTGACAGAAGTAAACAAAAACTAGACGAGGCCCGGAAACAGGCGAATTTTAATAAACTGGAAGCTGAAACAAACAGAAAAATGAATGAGATTATTCAACTTGGCAACATGAAGTCGCATGATAGTGAATTATGGGTCAAGCCAAGGTATTTAAGAAAATGTGAAAGCAAAGCACAAGTATCGAGAAAAAGCTCTACAATAATAGGCACATCTCAAATAGACACAGGCTTTAAAGCTGCTGAAAAGCACGCGTGGTTATTCGTAGGAAGGTGCCGAAGCGATATGACAACTGACAAACTAAAGTCACATGTAAATAAACAATTTCCTGAAATTAGCCTGGACATCGAAGAAATTCAGAAACATGCAATGAATTTTAGCAAGAGCAAAGCCTTTAAAGTTGGTTTCCAATATAACCTGCTTGACAAACTATTTGTTCAAAATGTTTGGCCGGAAAATGTCATAGTAAAAAAGTTTGATTTTTTTCGATACAAAAAGCAAACTGCAGGAAGCCAACTGCATGTCTCAGGATAAATGCAGTGATAACCTGAATAAATTAAAGCAAAACGATAATCTAACTCTTAAAATAATGCAGATAAACTGCCAGTCATATTTCAATAAAGTGGATAACATAGAGTCACTACTGTACCAAAACAGTCCAGATGTAGTTAGTCTGGTAGAGCACTGGGCAACTAAAGATAATATTGAATATATGGTGTTGGACGGATACAATCCAGTAACATCCTATTTTAGAACTCAACATATACATGGTGGTAGTGCCTTGTTTGTGAAAGAAAACTGGAATAAAAGCTGTACAATAATAAATATGTCTGAGTTTAGTGAGGAAATCCACTGTGAAATAAGTGCGATGAAACTAAAAGTGGGTGAATATAAATGTTGCATTCTAAGCGTATACAGGTCGCCTAATGGCAACTTTGAGACCTTCGTGGGAAGGATAACAGCAGCACTTGTACACTGTGCACAGTTCAACTTGGATATATTTTTGTGTGGAGACCTAAACATACACTACTTTGAAAACACAATAGAATTGCAGGTATTTATAGACCTAGTAGAGTGCTTTAATTTAAAATGTACAAATATGACAGATTACACCAGAGTATATGCAAATAAAAATGGAACAATTTCTTATTCTAAGATTGACTATATATTAGCTAGTGTAGATTTAACTTGTGAAACTAGGGTATTCCCTCCCCATTTTGGGGATCACCTAGTTTTAGAACTTAGCTGCAAAATAAACATAACCTCTAAAAACTCAAACAAAAACAAAACTCTTAACCAAGTACGTAGAAATATATCTAGTGAAAATCTAGAAAACCTAAAAGCATTTCTAGAATTAAGTAGTTTTGAAAGCATCTATTCTAGTTTCGGTGATGTTGATGCTGTCTTTGATAACTTTATGAATTTACTAATAGGTGCTATCGACATCTGTTGCCCAAAAACAAACAAAAAAAAACAACAGCCCCATACAAAACAAAAATTGGGTTACCCAAGAAGTTATACTGTCTAGTAGAAACCTTAAAAATATTTTTTGGCTAGCAAAAAGTCTAAATGATGGTATTTCACTTCTGCAATATCAAAACGCTAAAAAGAAACATAATGTACTAATAAAAAACACTAAGCAAAAATATTACCATGAATTGATCGAAAAATCTAATAATAAACAAAAAAGCATTTGGCAACTCACTAATAAGACACTAGGGCGGGTTAAAAAATCAGACAATCTAATAATCAATGAAAATAATAAAGAAATATCAGACCCAGATACTGTTGCACAAATTTTTGGTAATTATTTTTCTAGCGCCACAAAAAATAGCCTCGAAAACCACTTTGGTAACAAAATGTCTAGTAAATGTACTGTCTCAGAAAGTGTAGACAGTCTATTTAAATTTGATCCAGTTAGTAGTGAGGAAATCTCAAAAATAATAAAAAATCTTAAAAATACAAAAAGCGTTGGACCAGACAGTATATCTACAAAAATTCTTAAATCCATAACAGAGCAAATATCTAAACCATTGGCGCACCTTATAAATTTTTCGGTAGAAAGGGGTAAATTTCCATCGTTGTTAAAGACAGCCTCTATAATCCCAGTATACAAAAAAAACGACACCAAGGATAAGGTCAACTACAGACCTGTCGCCATTTTGAATGTGATCTCAAAGGTTTTTGAAAGAGCAGTGTATGTGCGCCTGGTGGATTATTTAGATAAGCACAATATATTAACAGAATATCAACATGGATTTAGAAGGGGCAGGTCGACAGAGAGTGCGGCCCATGCCTTCACAAAATATATCTATAAAAAGTTGGATGAGGGATTACATGTGGCCGGGCTCTTTTTTGACCTGTCCCGAGCATTCGATTGTCTAAATATACCATTTACAAAAGAAAAACTCTTTAATTTAGGAATCCGAAATAATATACTTCTATGGCTTATAGATTTTTTAAAAAATAGGGAAATATTTGTAAGAGTAGGTAGGGCTATGTCAAAACTTTTCAAGATTGACATAGGCGTACCTCAGGGGTCTGTGCTGGGACCCCTCATATTTTTACTTTATGTTAACGACATGCCCAGTCATATAATCGCTGAAACTATCGCCATGTTCGCGGATGATACGTCTTTCGCGGTCTCAGCACAGACCCTTGAAGACCTAAAAATAAAAATTAATGAAATAATATCTTTATTCCTAAAATGGTGTAATGACAACAATCTTATCCTGAATTTGGAAAAAACAGAACTATTATATTTTAATAACACAAATGTAGATTCACTCGAAATAAGAATAAATGAAAAAATAATCCTCCCGGCGCGCAGCACAAAATTTCTGGGAATATATTTAGACCGCAGTCTACGATGGGCAGATCAAATAGACTTCATCTCAAAAAAAATAAATAAGGCGTACTATGCCATTTCCAAATTAAAAACCACACTGCCCCTCAAGGGTATCTTAAGTGTATATTATAGTCTAGTTTACAGTCAGCTAAATTATAATATAATCCTGTGGGGTAGTGGTGTAAATTGGGAGAGGGTTTTTATTGCCCAAAAAAGAATTATTCGTAAAATATTTAATATCAAATTTAGGGATTCGTGTAAGGAATATTTTAAAAAATATAAATTAATGACAATGCCATGCGTATACATTTATAGGTGTCTGCTGTTTATTCGTGAAAATATTTCTCTTTATAATAAAAATTCTGATAATCATAATTATAGCACAAGGAGCTGCAATGCACTGTGCATTCCTGCCCACAAAACAGCTAGATATGAAAAATCTGTAACATATATTGGAATAAAACTTTACAATAAGCTACCAGACGGCTATAAATGTATAAGCTTGCGCGAATTTAGCATCAAAATTAAAAAATTACTTTTGGAAAGGGCATACTACGCCTTAAATGAGTTTTTAGAGGATGAAAATTTTTAACAAAAATGTAAACGTAATTTTATGTAAACGTAATTTTATGTATGATATGTATTTATTTTGACTTGTATATCCACCTTAAGGTGGCACTTGTATGTATTTATATTAAAATTAAATTAAATTAAAATATGTACACTATTTTTCCTACGATCCAAAAAAAATATTAAGTTTAAACTTCAAGAATTTTTCATTTAATATTTTCTAATTTTTATTACTTATGCCGAGAATTTTTGAGAAAAGCAAAACACAAAATAACATACAAATGTATATATGTATGTCAACAGGAAATATGTTTGTTATTTAGATTTCGTTTTCTTGGTTTTATATTTAATACAACATTTTATGGAAGCTCAACACTGTTTAATGGGTTGTCTAACCGCAAGCATCTTTTAAATCAAGGAAAATTTGACAATGTTTTACATTTCATAAGGAAATATTTATGTTTTTTATAAAATGTAAGGTAACTAAATCACAAATTAAGTAATATTTATAAAATCTAGACATTAATAAAACATATTAAGTTATAATGACCTGGGTCAAAATAGTAAGGTTATAACTATAGTTTTTGTTTTTGATATGAAAAACAGAAATATCTGGAAGGAAAAACATAAAAGACATCAAAAAAGTCTGTAACGAAAAGTGGAAAATGGCATATAAAACAAGGTGACTAAAATTCGTAAAATTTACAACTTAAATATCTAAACAAAATTAGGCAAACCTACATAGATATATCAAACAAGGGTGATATTGGGCGTTTTCTAAAGAACAAGAGAGTGTGGTAGATGTTATTTTCATAATGGATCGTAGTAAAAAAATTTTACAAAGTCGACCGTGTAGTCCTAAATTGACACAAAATTGTGTTAAAGTGTTTAAAATTGTGTAAATTATGAAAAACGTGTTGAAATTACACAATTTACGCAATTTAACACGATTCCGTGTCAGTTCCGATGACAGTAAAGTTAGATTTTAATTGTAAAAGAAATATACTAAGGTCATTTTTTTGATAAAATCACATATTATATGAAAGGGGGCTATCCGAAAAGCTTAAATCGAGATTTTCATATTGCTATGTGGTGGCTTGAGGTCGCCATATTATAAAACGTGAATTGCTCCATATCTCCGAAACTATTGGTCTCAGCGAAAAAGTTTCAGAACCCAAAGTTGTAGATAACATAGGCCCACAAAACAAAAAAAAAGTAACCTGAACTTTTAACGAGACAGGTCTATTCTTATTTCTTTTTCATCGCTGAATCCAAATCCGAAGTCAGTTTAAGGGGTTTCTCAGTGAGAAAAATGCAAAAAACATGATGTTTTATGTTTTTTGTATGTTTTTTTGGAATTAAAAAAAATAACGGAAAATGATAAAACTAATCTGGCTTCAAATTTTAATTCTACGGATCAAAATACATCGAAAAACATATTTCGTTTTTTATTCACGAAGTTTGAAATTGGAAAACTGTAACAGCGCGTAACAGCCAACCTCAAAAAAGTATCTTGATCTGGAGACAAGAGGTATATATGTATATATATAATAATAATAATAATAATAATAATAATATTTATTGAATAAAAAGATACAATAAATATGCTATAAGCACCTAAACGCAATTAGTGCATTTGTATGTGCATTATAAATACAAAATAATAATAATAATATAAATACAAAATAATACTATCCTTTGAGATAATACTATTCATTATGGAATAGAAAACTTACAATCTAAAATTTAGAAAAACTATATAACATTTCAAGAAACAGTTAAACCAATATCAAAACATACAAAAAATTAAATAATTTAAAAGAGTATAAAATAAAAACAAACAGTTTTAAAATTTAAAAATAGACATAATGTGTAGGTAAGAGACAAACAAATAGAAACATAGACGAACAATATTAAAATTTAAAATATAGTTTTTAAAAAAGGGTTGATAAATAATTTGTATTGAAGGTAAGTAGGTAAGAAAGTAGTATATATACATATATACATATATCATATTTAAGTGTATTTTCTTTTATATATATATATATATATATATATATATATATATATATATATATATATATATATATATATGTATTTTGACACACTAAATCCGAATCTACCACCAGAATTGGTCTTGCTAACCTCAAAAAAATACCTCAAAATTGTCCTTGCAGCTACAGTTTTCAAAGTCCTGCAAGGGTCAAAATTTCGTGAAAAAAAACTAATATGTTTTTCGATATATTTTGATCCGTAAAATTCAAATTTTAAGTCAGATAAGTGTTATCTTTTTCAGTTTTTTTTTTACAAAAAACCATACAAAAACCATAAAAAATCATGTTTTTTGCATTTTTCTTGAAAATCACTGGGAAACCCCTTAATCTGAATTTGGATTTGGATTCAGCGTTAAAAATACATAAGAATAGACCTGTCTTATCAAAAGTTCAGGATAATTTTTTTTGTTTTGTGGGCCTGCGTAATTAAATTAACTTTTATTTTTATATAATATATTTCTGTGCGGGCAATAGTTTTGAGGTTATGCGCATTTCAATATTTTTTTCACTCATTCGCATTTTTCTTGTTTCCGGTAAAAGTTAGGTGCATGTACCCTGCATAAAAATGACAGTAAATGGAATGATCTACAATATGTCAATAATTACTATAGCACAATCTGCAATTAAGTTTTAAAAAGTCAAAAACCGACTGACTTCACGGATATATCTTCAATTTATAGCAAAATCTTGGAAATTTTACCTACATTATTTTTTATGAATGTATGAATGCATGTACTTAACTTTTAATGAGAAAAATGGGAATAGAATGAGTAAAAACTAAAATGCACATAACCTCAAACTATTGCCCGAACAGAAAAAAGTTCATATGAAAATAAAAGATTATTTAATTAAATTAATTAAAATTGTATGTCAGTCAAAATTTCTGCATGGTGATTCTTCATTTAAAACTAAACAAAAAGTTATACTTCACCAAAACACCTAAATTTAATATTAAAGAAATAATAGCCAAAATGTTAATTGCATTGTTTTTTAAATCGGTTGCTCTCACATTGTTACACTACATGATATTTTTTATGTACGTTTACCCAAGGAATCTCTATTTTTTATAAAAGAAATATTAATACTAGTATACATGAAAAACCTCCTTGCTTTAGCTCCAGGAGTACCAGAGTTAAAGAGTTAAAGAACCTTATTTTTAGTACAATTTTAAAGACTGCAAACACCGTGTATATTTTTAAATAATTCTCAAACAACAAACAAATAATGAATCCTTTGAAGTAATTTTTGTTAGGACAGAAGTATGACAGGAGATGAAGAATGAAGAAAATCTATCCATTCACATTTTGATTTAAAATACACAGAGGAGTTATAGCATGTTTTTGTTAAAATATCCACTATACTGCGGTGTTTGTGTCTTTGAAACTAAATTGAAGGCGAGACTTTGAAGAAAGTCCCTACGGTATACATTGTCTTTACTATCACAAATTTGGTGTAGATAATTGGAAACTACTGTGGTTAATACTAACTGATGCGAGTTTACTGTTCTGCGCCGTGGTTTAATTAAGTAATCTTGTTCATCTATTGATCCTGTTCTACTAAACAAAACAGTTTCAGTCCATGAGATTTATTAATTATGAGTAAAATGATAATAAAAAAAAGATATGTTTGGGATAAACAAATACGGAAGTATTTTTCTGGTTTCTGCAACCAAAAACCTGGTAAAGGAAAGTGGTTGTATTGTACAACCAAAAAAAAATTAAAAAAAAATTAAGTGCCAGGAACTACACCAACGCATTTTTATATTTTTGGGGTCGCTGAAACCGAATCTGACCTCAGAATTGTTCTATCATATCACAATTTTTTTCTACCTATAAAAACATCTAAATTTAAGGAATTTTCACACCCTTTTTTAAGTGTAGAAAAAAATTGTGACCTGTTGGAGCAATTCTGAGGTCAGATTCGGTTTCAGCGACCCCAAAAATATAAAAATGCGTTGGTGTAGTTCCTGGCACTTAATTTTTTTTAATTTTTTTTTGGTTGGCTATTCACAGCCACCCAAAAAAAAATTATGTGCCAGAGACTAGACCAACTCATTTTTTTCTACACTCAAAAGCATCTGAATTTAAGGAATTTTCGCACCCTTTTTTTTGAGTGTAAAAAAATTGTGATCTGATGGAGCAATTTTGAGGTCAGATTCGGTTTCAGCGAACCCGTAAATATAAAAATGAGTTGGTCTAGTCTCCGGATATGAAAAAAAAATTGTGTGGCTGTGTTATTAATGATTGTAATTCTTTTAAATAGCAAAATATTTATCCTCTGTAACAGTATTATTTGTGAATCTATTAGGTATACTCTATAATTGACTTGGGGTTGAGCTTCAGACTATTTGTCAGAAATAGCAAGTCTTTATACGATTTCACACGAATGTATCAAATATTTATTATTGCAAATTTTAAATTCCTCAATATTTTTTCAATAAGTCTTTTCCACATAGGATAAAATAATGTTCCAGTAAAAAGAACAAAAAAATCAATTGGGAAAAAGAAGTAGGTGTAGGAAGAGGTTTTCATTTCGATATGTACATAATTTATTTTTTTTTTAGTCTGTGGTTAAGATTACTTAGTTTTTCTCAGAAATTGAAATAATTGAAATAAATTCTTGATATTTATTCTTGTAATTCTATTAAATAGCAAAATATTTATCCTCCAGAACAGGATAATTTATATTTATAGTATCTATTATTAATTTGAGCCATTTCGCCTCAATGATTATTTATATTGATAAAAAATTTTGACACTTGTCATAATTTGATTGATAAAACCAAATATTGCACAAATTCTTTCAAAAACTAATAATTTTCTTTGAAAACGGGATCAGATTAGATCCCGAAACGTTAGAAGTTAACTTTTATTCAGTTTTTTGTTCTTTTTTAATTATTTTGACGATTTATCAAGAATTTTATTAAAAATTCTTTATTTAGGCAAAAATTTTAAACTTTGGTAAGGTATTGACTAATGATATTTTTTTAGGTAAAGAAGATATATCATTCTAGAAATAGGTGCTCATTTTAATTTTATTTTCGGTTTTAGATTTTTTATCAATAATCATTGAGGCGAAATGGCTCAAATTAATAATACTGTAAATTAATTTTTTTTATTTTGGTTAAGATTACTTAGTTTTTCTCCGAAATTAAAATAATTGAAATAAATTCTTAATATTTATTCTTGTAATTCTATTAAATAGCAAAATATTTATCCTCCAGAACAGGATAATTTATAAATCTATTAGGTATACCCACTCTATAATTGATATCCTGGGGTTGAGCCTCAGACTATTTGTATTAGGCTATCTATACAGATAAATCAGTCGAGTTAACGCTAATGACACGAAAACACATCGAAGACCTTTTTATGTGAAATTTACAGAAAACAGTTTAGTATTAAGTAAATGATCAATTTAAATTAATTTAAGCATTAAAGAGTTAAATAAAGAGTTTAACTGAAAATACAAAACAATACCGAGCTTTTTAACTAAATGCTAAATGTACTAAACTCTCAAGAGTCGTTGAAATGATATAACATAATTTCGCAAATATGGACCAATAGAAAGCTACGAATTAAATATGACTATTTTTACCACCTTAGGGGTCGAATATCGAAAAATCCTAAAACACGTATCTTCGATTTCGATAAAGAACATTTTTGTCAAATATGAAGATCCTAGATTAAGAGGTCTTTGAGATACCACCTTAGGGGTCGAATATCGAAAATAATGAAACACCTATCTTTTCGATAAAGAACATTTTTGCCAAATATGAAGATTCTAGATTAAGAGGTCTCTGAGATACTCAGACTTTTTAAAAAACCTTTCAATCCCCGTTAAATTTTGAAAAATCGTTTCTTAGTGGGTGTTTATATCATAAAAGGAACAAACTGTCCAAATTTTAAGATTCTAATTCCAGGGGTTTGGGCTGGGCGTTGATTGCTGAAGTGAGTTAGCATTTTATTTAACAGATACATAAAATCCAGAGTTTTAGTGTGAAATACAAAATACAAAATACAGAATAATAGGGAAAATCAGAGTTGCCAATAAAAAATATTTTAAAATTAACTTGTTTTAAATAATACATTCTTAAAAATTATACCGTACGTTTGTCGGAAATAGAAAAAAAAATATCTGGCCATTGTAAAAAAAAACGAACATTTAGACCTTGGAAATCATCACCACTATATCCCCTGTTACTTGGTTTTTATTTAAATAATAGTTAGATAAACAAAGATAGATTCTGCCTACTACGTAATCTTTATTAACCGACTTTCAAAAAGGAGGAGGTTATCAATTCGACGTGCGACTTTGTTTTTTTTTATGTTTGTTCCCGCATAACTTTGGAACGAATGAACGGAATTTGATGAAATTTTTTGCAACTTAAATAGGGCATTCATAAAGTGGTCCCGTTTCAATTTGATGCTCGGATAATGCCGGGCAAGCCGGATAATTAAGATAAATCTAATCATTTTAACGCAACTTTACTTAAAAACGGCTTAATTTGGTTCTACTACCAACCAAATTTTTAGAGAAATATCGGATACTCGTATAAGCCGAATAACTTGATTAAGTGGTTACTTAAATATTACGGCACACTGACAATCTTTTAAATGCCGCTAAACTTGATTCTCTGGACCTGTAATATTAAAATACCAAGAGAAAATGAGAAATTTTGTGATTTTACCATAAGGCGTTATTTGATTATTACTTAACGCTTAAAGTTTAACAAGATTTTCTTTAGTATTTCGTTTAAAATAAGGTTGGTTGGACTCTTGTTAGCTGAAATAAAAATATTAATTTTATTTTTTATAAATTTATCTTTAAAATAATGCACTAACATTGCGTTGTGACGTCAGCAGCTTGCCGAGATGGAAGGATGACTATAATTTAGCTTAGATGACGTTACAAATCTACAAGTTCTGTGTCTCTAAAAAGTAAAAAATAAAAAATACTTAAGTCGGTACAAATTTCACAGCAAACAATAATAAAATAATAAAAAAATAATTGTTAGTAATCTTTATTTCATTAATATATTTGTTTAAGATAAAAAACCCAATTAACTTTAATTTATAAAGCTTTAGAGCTACCTAAATAACTTTATAAAATTAATGTTTCAAAATTTGTTTTCTCATTAGTGCTAATTAACACTGATTTTCATTTAACAGTATAATTAACAATCTTGATTATAATATTATTATAAATTATATTATAATGATTAATGTTGATATACATTAAATATGTTGTATAAATTTTCAGTCTATAATGTTGATATCATTAATATCTGTAATGCCATATTAAGCCTACTCCTCAATAACACTGATTTGACAATGACAAATTTAGTAAATGATGGTATACTACAAAAATAATCGGTCTTTGAAGATAGCTTTTTTTACTAAATAGGAAATTTCTACTTTTCATCGATGATTATCGATATCGATAAATTATAATTTATTTTGTGGAACTTATTTTTTTCACTACTAGATTTAGAACATACCATTATTTACTGTGTAATCAATTTTCTTCACCTATAGCAATAATAATTTTTTCTCTCCTGGTAGGGGTAAATTTTATAAACAATTGATTTCTGTCACTTTAGATGTTTCAGTTCTTTGTGCAATTTTTACTAATTAAACCCATGAAAATAGCTTTAAATAACTTGTTATTTAGTAAATATAGTTAATTATAATTATAACCAATTAATACAATCAATAATTAGCTAAATATTATGAAAAAAATAATAAAAAAACTAAATTTTTAAACGTTTATTTGAGCAAATGTCATTGTTCAAGGCTACTTGTTTATTATAAAAACTTCAAGAAATATAATTTCTGTTAATAATATATTTTATTATTTGGATAAAAATAGGTAAATAGTGCTAGTAGTAAAAAACCTAATATATAAACCACGGTAGAGACAAGAGCGTAGATCTTTTTCTTCTATGGGGGGGGGGGGGGTAATACCCAGGGCCGGCCTTTCAAGCCTCAAATTTGGCGCCTCTAGCAAAAAAAAAATACCCTAAAATAAAGCTTTGTGCGCCTACAAAAAAAATTCCACCCAAAAAATACCACAAGAAAAAAAGCGTTGTCCCCAAAAAAATACCCTGAGACAAAAGCTTTGTCCCTGACCGTTTCTACCAAACTTGGCGCCCTGCAAACAAAATTGGCACCCACGCCTTTGGGGGGGGTAATTACCCCTATTAACCCCCCCTCATCTACGCCCTTGGGTTTATGCACCATTTATACCCGCCCAGACCCGAAATTTTTAAACGGGGGAGGGGGAGGGATTTACGACAGCTGAAATCTCAAAATTAATTTTCCCAAGTGGGCCCCATTTTGGGGAGGTGCCACTAACAATAAAGAACTTAAAACGCTCGAAAAAAAAATAGATTTGGCAACCATATTTCTGTATTTATGATAATGTTATGTAATTTTTTAATAAAAGGCATTCACATTAAATCTTTTAGTCACTTCATTACAGTCTGCCGAATGAGGTGGATCTTTCGTGATTTTTTGGGTGTTTTTAGTTCTAAACAGTGTTAGTGTACGTTTTTTGTTTTTACACTATATCGGACTATTATAAATCGCTTTTCAACCACGAATATATGGAAGTAATTTTGATTATTAAGATAAATATTTTTCAGCAAATATAAGCAACTTTTACAAGATTTTGTACAATTTTTAAACAAAAACCATTAATCATTTCCATTGTTTTGGTTTAAATTTTTTATTTTTATTAAATTTTATTTTCGGTGGACTAATTATAGACTTTTATATAAAATAAATAGAAAATTTAGCTTAGTGCTATAGTGGTAAAAGTGCTGTATAAGTCTTTGGGGCAGTATGTAGGCTCAATGTGCGTTTTCCAACGGGCGGCCAACGAACCAATGTTTGATGGCTACTATTAAATGTTTCCGTGTATGTTTGTTTGTTCCCCTCTAGAAGCTAATCTTGTTGACAAATAAGGTTTATATTCTTCTTGATCATACACTTCTCTCGGAAAAAGGTGGGACACTTAAAATTGTTTTGTCTCATATTGGATTGACTTATAAATAAAAAAAAATAGATAATTTGAACTACTTTTTAATTTAATTCAGTTTAGTTTAGTCTTTATGGGCCCCAGATTCTCGGGCGGCCCAAGTTGGGTCCCCATTTTGGGGAGGTGCCACTAATAAAAAACTTAAAACGCTCGAAAAAAAAAATAGATTTGGCAACCGTATTTCTGTATTTATGATAATGTTATGTAATTTTTTAATTAAAGGCATTCACAATAAATCTTTTAGTCACTTCATTACAGTCTGCCGAATGTGGTGGATCTTTCGTGATTTTTTGTGTGTTTTTAGTTCTAAACAGTGTTAGTGTATGTTTTGTGTTTTTACACTATATCGGATTATTATGAATTGTTTTTCAACCACGAGTATATGTAAGTAAATTAAATCGAAGTTATGTAAAATAAATACAAACGCAAATTATGTTGATGATATTTATGTAGAAGTAACTGGTTTATCCCAAAACTTTGTTATTGGCTGTGTGTATATTCCACCAAGGTGCAGTTTACCTGAGTTAAATCAAGAACAGTATATAGAACTTTATCAATCGCACTGCGAAACTGTTGAACAAATTAGAAATCGGTTTTTAAAACATAAGTTAGTGATTCTTGGCGACTATAATCTTCCTGAAGCAGTATGGACAAATGACGAATTTAGTTCATTTACCAACTGTACACTAAAATGTGCAAATTTAGTTTCCGAAAGGTTTTCTTATCTTAATTTATTTCAACATATTACTACACCTAATAATAGAGGTGTATTTCTAGATTTACTCTTCTCAGATTTAAATGATATAAAAGTTACACCTGCAGTTGACCTTTTAACAAAAAATACTGCCCATCATATTGGTTATAATTTTGATTTGGAAATGGACACGGAAAAAATTATGGAATACGATGACTTTGCATATGATTTTAAAAAAGCTGATTTTCACAACATGGTTGATTATTTAAATAAAATAAATTGGTCCTTTATAGAACAGCCAGACATAAATTTAGCAGTTAAAGAATTTTATAAAGTAATATATGAAGCTTATTCATTATTTATTCCTATGACACATTTTAAAAGTTCAACTTTCCCACATTGGTACACAAAAAGTTTAAAAGATCTTATTTTAAAAAAAAAGGCAGCCCATAAAAAGTACAAAACCACATTTTCGAGAACCGATTATTTAGCTTTTCAACTTTTACGTACTAAAGTTAAAGAGTTAACAGACCAAACTTATATTAATTACATACGTAATATTGAAGATGAGTTAAATACTAATCCCAATAATTTTTGGAAGTACGCTAGCGCCAGAAATCACGGTTATGATTTTCCGAATACAATGTACTTGAATGATAAAACGAGTTCAAATGCTAAAGAGACTGTTAACCTTTTTGCAACATTTTTTTCTTCTGTTTACTCAGAATGTCCAGATGATCCTCAACAAGAATATACTTTTAACAATACAGTTCATGTAAACCAAATTTCTGTTAATACCACAGATGTTTTAAATGTTATAACAAAATTAAAATCAACTGTCTCGTACGGTCCAGATAAAATTCCAAATTTAGTTCTTTTAAAATGTAAAGATGTTCTTGTTGAGCCAATCACTAAATTATTTAATATATCTTTAAGTAGTGGGGTATTTCCAGAATACTGGAAATCAACTTTTATGACACCAATTTTCAAATCGGGCGATAGAGAAAATATATCAAATTATCGTGGTGTTTGCATACAGTCTGCTATTCCTAAAATATTAGATAAACTTGTCACAAATAAGTTAACTTGGCTTTTTAAGGATATAATTACAGAGTTTCAACATGGCTTCTACCAGGGTCGATCTACTATTACTAATTTGCTGATTTATGAGGAATATATATTAAATGCTTTTGAACTTAAATTACAAGTTGACGCTATTTATACAGATTTTATGAAGGCATTTGATAGGGTTCCTCATAACTATCTATTTAAAAAGCTAAAGGCTCTTGGTATTACCGGAGTCATGTTGAAATGGGTAATTAGTTTTCTTAGTGGTAGAACACAACAAGTTAAAATAAAAAATTTTATTTCCTTTATTATAAACGTAACCTCGGGTGTACCTCAGGGATCTCATCTTGGACCTCTTCTATTTTTATTATTCATTAATGATATAGTTACTGTTATTAGATTCTGTGAAATCCTATTATTTGCAGATGATCTAAAATTGTTTAGAATTATTCAGTCAATAGCTGATCAGTACTTGGTTCAATGTGATGTTAATAATTTGGCTGATTGGTGTAAATTAAACGGTATGACATTAAATACTAACAAATGCTACAGCATCACATTCCATAGGAATAAAAAGCCTTTTGAATATCAATATGATATAGAAAGTGTTTACCTTAAATCCGTCAATGAAATCAAAGACCTTGGTGTTATTTTTGATAAACAGCTAAATTTTAACGCACATATAACTGCAAATACAAATAAAGGTTTTCAGTTACTTGGTTATATTACCAGATTAAGTACTGACTTCTCGACTGACACCTATAAAATACTATACTGTTCGATTGTAAGATCAACACTTGAATATGCATCTGTAATTTGGAGTCCATTTTATCAAAACGGTAGTGACGCTATAGAAGAGGTTCAACGGAGATTCCTGAGAACAGCTGGTTACAAATTAGGCATACAGAGAGTAAACTTTGTTTATGACTATAATACCATATCAAACAGAGTGCTTATTGAATCCTTAAAATCGAGGCGTAATAAAGCGGATTTATGTGTGCTACACAATATTTTATCAGGAAATTTTCAATGTCATAATCTGCTTTCTAAAATAAATATTAATATTAATTTTCTAACAAGAAACTCTTACTTATTTTACATTAATTTTCATAATACAAATTATGCTCTAAATGGTCCTCTAACTCGAATGGTACGTTTAGCAAATTTGAACCCAAACGTGCATGTTATTGGTGTGTCGCTTAGTCAACTTAAACGTTTTTTAAAGCATACTGAACTTGTTTCTTAAATAAAAAGTTTATAGTTAGTTAAATTTTAGTTTTGTTTTAGTTTTAGTTTAACTATTTTAATTATTTAAATTATATATTTAATGTATTTTTTATTATTATTATTTACATATATTAGTGTAAATTTTATGTATGTATATATTGTAATTTTTTAAAAAGGGGGTTATCCCGTTAATAAATAAATAAATAAATAAATAAATAAATAAAAAGTAATTTTGATTATTAAGATATTTATTTTTCATTTCATTTTTATATTAAATAGAAAATTTAGCTTAGTGCTATAGTGGTAAAAGTGCTGTATAAGTCTTTGGGGCGCCGGAAATTTTTAAATGGGGGAGGGGGGGTTACGACAGCTGAAATCTCAAAATTAATCTGCCCAGTGAGCCCCCATTTTGAGCGATAACACTGCACAAAACTTCCTAACATTTATTATAATAAAATCAACAAAGATATTTCTGACTCATATGATAATGTTATGTATTTTTTTAACAAAAGGCATTCTAAATTTATTCTTGTTCATTTCATTACAGTCTGCCGAATGAAGTGGATCGTTCCGTGTTTTTTCTTGTGTTTTTTAGTTCTGAACGTTATTAGTGTATGTTTTGTGTTTTTACACTAACTATATATGGCTTTTCGGACTACTTAGGAATAATTTTTCAACCGCGAGTGTAAGTAATTTTGATTACACTGTACTACAAAAAAAATCTTCTCCAAGGACTAAACCTATCATGCCTTAAGTATGATAGGTTTTGGTCTTTGGAGAAGATTTTTTTTCTTTTTTTGTAGACCAGTGTTATTAAGATAAGTATTTTTTAACTTTGAGCAATTTTGAGTAACTTTGGGGAACGGAAAATTTTTAAATGGGGAGGGGCAGTTTACGACAGGTGAAATATCGAAATTAAGCTGCAGCTGAGCATGCCCAAGTGGGCCCCCATTTTGAGCGGTATCATTGCACAAAACTTTATACAAAAAAGTTTATTATAATAAAATCGGCAACGATATTCCTGACTCATATGATAATGTTATGTAATTTTTTAACAAGTGCCATTGTAAACTAAATATTTTAGTCATTTCATTACAGTCTGCCGAATAAAGTGGATCGTTTTTGTTTGTTTTTTGTTCTAAACAGTATTAGTGTATGTTTTGTGTGTTTTTTTTTTATAATACTAGTGTATTTAGGAATAATTTTTAAACAGCGAGTAAATGTAAGTAATTTTAAAACGATTTTGAACAATTTTTAATTACACAGCCACATAAAAAAAATGTCAAGTGTTTTTTTGGAGACCACTGTATTACCGTGTATTTTATGGAGCTGAACCCGAATTTGAGGCCAAAATAGCAACTCATCCAATTAGTTTTGGAGATAAACTCAAAAAATGTTCAAGTATTACGTAACGCAAATTTTGATCATTTTGGACACCCCCCCCTGTAACGCTATTTTCATATACTATTAACATGGGCGTAACACTCCAAAATGATAGGAGCGTACGTAATACTTGAACGTTCCCTTATGTTCGTTTTACTCAAAAATAAGGTTTTTTGAGGTTATCTCCAAAACTAATTGGATGAGGTGCCTCAAAATACATAGGAATAAAATGGTCTCCAAAAAAAATCCAGACCTTTTTTTTGTGTGGCTGTGTTATTTTGGATTAGAATTTTCCTTATTCTTTTTTTTTGGGGTTTAATTGTGGACTTGTGAATAAATAAAACAGTTACTTTTTGAAATATTTTTGAATATAGTATTTATTATAAAAGGAACGTTCAAGTATTACATAACGCAAATTTTAATAAAATTCATACACTTCATACCCCGGTTCTTGTGTTATTATACGTTATAGAGATTTCATATTTTGGCTACCCCCCCCCCCAAATCGGGGGTGTGTTAGGGGGGTAGCCAAAATATTAAATTTCTACTGCCTTACATAACGCGAGAACCGGGGTATGAAGTGTATGAATTTTGGTACAATTTGCGTTACGTAATACTTAAACGTTCCCAAAGTGCACTATTATGTTCACTTTGGCTTAGATTACACCATGGGTTCTATATTTTAAGTCCAGGTACTTTTTGTCTACCTATCTCTGTTTATAGCATTTTTATAAACAGAGATAGGTAGATAAAAAGTATCTGAACATAAAATATAGTACCCATGGTGTAAACTATGCCTTTAACGGCGGCTATATTTAAAATTTTACTTTTAAATTAATTTTTTTACGAGATGACACTACTGGCGGATCCGTGCACTATATATTTCTATCAGTCTCATGTATAATTGCGGCAAATATTAGATTTCTATAGCTCACTGAGTCCACCTCATACATATTTTGTGAACTTTTAAATATGGCCGCTGTTAAACTCTTATATTAAATACCGATTAGTTTCATATTACTCTTTTTCGAAAAAGTACTTAAAAAAATAAAAACCTCTAAAAACGAATTTTTGTTATGCGACCAATATTAAGCCCGATTTTTATCAAAAAAAAATCCCATCCGAGAACTCGTTATGTCCTACAGCCGCCAGTCAGATGCTGATTTAACGTCCAAAAACGTATTAATAACTTATTAAGTTATTTTATTTAAACTGTTATTTAACTTTGATCTAAACTAAATCTTTTTGTTACAGAACTACATAAGCTGGAGAAGTCAGTCATATAAACAGAGACAGGTAAGAAAACCTAGTAGTCCAGTCAAATAACGAAAAATTCCTATGTTAAATTGCAATAAATGTACATGGGCTGATACTTTAATGGGTAGTAGTGCATAGTAGCAGAACACTCCTGTTAGTTTTTCACCGGGTGATCTGCGTAAGGGATGTCCGCTATCTTAAATTTTAGGGGTGAGTGCGGTTATCTCGCTAAATATGCATCTTACGATAAAAATGCATATAACTAATTTTGTTAAGTAGAAAATTTCCAACAATTTTTGTTTAGATATTTTTTTTATTATATTATAACAATCGAGTTATAAATATTTAAACATGGCCATGTTGGGAGTGAAATTGTTTTTTTCGATTTTTCAGTCAAATTATTCCTCGAAGGATAAAAGTGGTTATGAGCAAACTTGTAGCTCTTGAAGTATAATATGTTATGTTTTTTCGTAAGTATTTTGTTACGGTTACAGTGAGCGGTTGCGCCCTCTGTAACCGTACCAAAGTACCTAAAATTAATAGTATATGAAACTTAAAGAGAATTTCGAGAGCTACAAGTTTGCTCATATCGTCCGATGAATAATTTGGCTGAAAAATGGAAAAAACCAATTCAACCTCCAACATGACTATTTTTAAATTAACCATTGTAATTAATATATTAAAAAAATGATCCCAATAAAAATTATTGGAAATTTCCTCCTTAACAAAATTGGTTATATGCATTTTTATCGCTAGATGCATATTAAGCAACTAAATTTCAAGATATCGGACACCCCTTACGCAAATTATTCAGTGAAAAACTAACAGATGTGTTCTGTTACCATCCACTACTACCCTTTAAAATATCAGCCCGTGTACATTTTACTAATATGTTATAGGATATAGGCAAGATCTATGTGAGTTTGTTTTTAACTGCAATGAAAACAACGGAAGTGGAAGTAGTGCTAATAGAAGAGTTGTGCCCAAAGGCACAGTTAATATAAGGCACAAAAGCAAAATAGTTTGGAATCTAAAACCGCCAAGAGTATAGAGCCTAATATAATAATATTTTTTACAGGTACCATCAACTGAGGTGACTTCGAACGGAGTAGGTGACTTCGGACATTGTTTCGCAAAATCTTCTGAACCAAAGCACGTGTGTAAAAGTTGTGCGTTTGTGTGTAAAAGTTGTGGAAATGAACCCCACAACTTGAGCACACAACCCCACAACTTTTACACACGTGCTTTGGTTGAGAAGATTTTGAGAAAAAGTGTCCGAAGTCATCACCCCGTCAGAAGTCACCTCGATGTTATAAATATTTTTTTACAGTTTAATCAAAAAAAAAACATTGTTCTTATTAATGTGTTGTTTGTGTTCTTATTTTACACACATATATTTTTTTATATATTTTTTTTTCAGGTATTATTTTTTATTTCAGGTATTTTATTTCTGTCAGGTACTATTATTTTCTTTTATGCATTATATCACTGGGTTAAAATGATAAGGTTCTATGTTCTATAGAAACCCCATAATGAAGAACTATATTTATTATATACTCTATTGTGTTGTTTGTGTTCTTATTTTACACACATATATTTTTTTATGTATATATTTTTTTTCAGGTATTATTTTTAATAATCAGGTAATATTTTTAATATAATAATATTTTTTACAGGTACCATTAACTGAGGTGACTTCGGACGGAGTAGGTGACTTCGGACATTTTTTCGCAAAATCTTGTGAACCAAAGCACTTGTGTAAAAGTTGTGCGTTTGTGTGTAAAAGTTGTGGAAATGAACCCCAGAACTTGAGCACACAACCGCACAACTTTTACATACGTGCTTTGGTTCAGAAGATTTGGAGAAAAAATGTCCGAAGTCAACCTACCACGTCAGAAGTCACCTCGGTGTTATAAATATTTTTTACAGTTTAATCAAAAAAGAACATTGTTCTTATTAATGTGTTGTTTATGTTCTTATTTTACACACATATATCTTTTTATTTATATTTTTTTCATGTGTTATTTTTTATTTCAGGTATTTTATTTCTGTCAGGTACTATTATTTTCTTTTAGTCATTATATCAGTAGGTTAAAATAATAAGGTTCTATGTTCTATAGAAACCCCCTAATGAAGAACTATATTATACAATGTTGGTTTTATTATTTTCTTTTTTTCAGATAATGCTATATAATATATAGCCTATATTGTGCATTAGGTATTTTTTGAAAAAAAAAAGTGTTCTTAGGTTAAATATTCTAAACATTTATTTTTTTTTCAGGTATTAATTACATTATAATGTAATATTAGTTTTTATTTGAAAGTTTACTAGGTATATTAATATTTTTTAATTGTTAAGGATATTGTTTATAATAATTTTGGTTATATTTATGTATATTTTTTTCAGGTTATAAGTGTTTTTTATTTATAATGTTATTATTTTATGTATTATTTTTTGATATGTTTTATAGGATATTTTCGTTGGTTATATTTTTTTCAGGTATTTATTTTTTTTACAGGTACAAATACAATTTTAATTTACAATCAGATTAAAATTATAGGATAGTTACATATTGTTTTATGCAAAAATACGCTAGGTATATTAACTGTAGGTTTTTGGAAGTTTATAGGCCTATAAACATAAACATTAAGGATAATATCCTTAATATAATAACATGGTATGTTTTTTAAGGTAGCATGGGGCATGTAGAATAACCTGGGGTAGACTAATACTAATATGTAAATATTATTTATTTCAGATATATCAGAAAGAAGGATTTAAATAAAGTTTTAATTTTTATGTATAATGTGTTATTTTATTTTTTAGATCTTTGAAGGACAACTTTTACAGTGTAATCAGAACTTGTAAGGTTCCTTAAGGTAAAATTGACAGCTAGTAACAGTAAGTTTTTTTAAGGTTAAGGTTTTTTCTTTCCATTCAAGCCAAGTCAATTTCCCCCACCCGGGAAACGAACCCGGGTTGTTGGCATAGTTTCCCCTAGGTTTAATTTAGTATATAGTTAAATAGCAAAAATCCGCTTAAGGGGGAATGGATAGGCAGGGTTACATGAACAGGTAGTCAATATCAGCAAAAAAATTCCCTCAAGGGGGAATGGATAGGTAGGGTTACGCACAGGTTGTCAATATCCGCAAAAATTCACTCAAGGGGGAAAGGATAACCGCGAACAAAAGACAAAGGAACAGACGGACATTTGAGGTGTTCTCTCTGGATGGTCGACTTTTTCCCATACACGCCAGGTATCTCGAAAGAGAGAGTAGTACCAACCCTGACATCGGTGAGACCGAACTTACAAAGTGGGCAGTTGTCATACAAGGGTTAGGTATATATAGTGTATGTTAAATTGTCGCCTGACGAGATTATACTCCACGTGTATAGGCCTACTGAGGGATACTCAAAGGGGAACTGAGGTTTTCTCACTGGGGAACGGCACGTTAACCGTAACGCACCTAGTGCTTTACCTCCTGGGTGGTGTGGAAAAGAGCACAACTATTCTAGTTAGAGGTGGTAAGTGTAAAGAGTAAAAAAATGTCTATATGTCTGTCCATCTTTTTGTCTTATGGTATGTAAACCTTATAATAATATAAGTTAACTTTTGAATGTAATATCGGTTTTCAGAAATTCTTTCGCTAAGCAGATTGAATTTCTTTAAAAATAATAGTATATTTCCAACCTAATAAGAAAATTAAACATCATTCATCATCACCATAGAGTCCCTTTTCAAATTAAACATCAAAATTTTTAGGATTGACAATGCATTTTACCGGGAAAACGCCATGATTTAAACTCTCCTGCATAATACCATTTATGATTAAGCTTTCCTCTAGAGGAAATAAACAACATTTCATTTTATGATATTGAACTTTCTGAAATGCAATAGTTGATTATATTGACTCACCATATAGTCCGAAAAACGTATTGCAAATTAAATAACGTGATTATTTTTCTTAAGCAATGGACTTCCCTTATAGAAATTTACGTTAAAACCACTTTACCTAACGTTAGGAGAATGTTTTTTCTGTATCGTTAGGGATCTATTACTAAAACAACGTTTATCTAACGTCATAAACCCAATATACTTATACTTTTGGACTTTTCAACCAAATATTTTTTTTCACTTTAATCGGCGAGCTGGTGACCATTTATTCTTTTTTCATTTTTTTTTTTATATATTTGGGCCTACGCGTTTATTATACAGTTAATGTCGCGATAACCCGAATGTTCGATACTCCGAATGAGGCAGTAATCCGAACAATGAAATTCGGACTTCAAAGTACATGCATGTATGTTTTACTGTTCGGTTTACCGCATAATTCAGATTATCGAAAATTTACTTAATTTTGGTATCAAATTACAGGTACACTTGGAATTAAAAAAAAGTACTACATCACTGGACCTGGAGGTAAACCAAATTTTTAAAATTTTAGGTGATTCAAGTGATTTACTGACCATGAAATTTTTAGGGCTATGTACATTTTCAGTAGTTTTAAAAACGGTATAAAACACATTCATTTCTCGTAAAATATATTCCTATTTTTTATACAATTTATAGAAATATATAGAACTATAAAATAATAACAGAAATAAAAATATATAATTAATAAAATAACGAAAAGCAATAAGGTACCTTATTTAATAGCAGTTAAAACTTTAAAGGACCACAAATCTTCATTACTATATATTTTAGCTCAGAATCTCTAATTTCTCGACCATTTTCCTTATTAGCCCCAAAATATATTGTTAAAATTGATTTTTGTTGCTGGATTAAGTGTTGCATGTTGACTCATTTGACACAACTATGTGTCGAACAAGATGACTATTACATTTAGTTTTATATATCTCTGACTTAGTTAGGTCCTGATTTGACTTTAGTGGCAAGTTAGATTTAAATGGTACAATTTTTGGGTGTAGTACTTTTTAAAGATCGCAACTGTACGAGACAGGCAACGCTTGGTTTCATCCAGCGCCGTTCCCTGCATTAGATGGCTCATACCTTTTTTTATGCACGCGCAATGTACGAGCTCTAAAAACGCAAGATATGAAGCAAGTATTTTCGCAGGAACTAATGATAAACGTTATATTAATATTAGACCTAAATTTTAGGTTACCAACGTTAGGAATCGGGACATATATTACAAATTATACATTACAACTACGTCGGGATCAAGTTCTTCTAATGTAAAATTTCTACTAGGGATATTTACAAAGACACAAGGGCGTAGATCTTCTTCTTCTATGGGGGGGGGGGTAATACCCAGGGCCGGCCTTTCAAGCCTCAAATTTGGCGCCCCTAGCAAAAGAAAAAAACACCCTAAAATAAAGCTTTGTGCGCCTACAAAAAAAATTGCCCCCCAAAAAATGCCATCAAGAAAAAAAGCTTTGTCCCTGACGGTTTCTACCAAACGTGGCACCCCTACAAAAAAATGACGGCGCCCAAAAACATACTCTAAGACAAAAGCTTTGTCCCTGACGGTTTCTACCAAACTTGGCGCCCTGCAAACAAAATTGGCCCCCACGCCTATGGGGGGGGGGGGTAATTACCCCCATTACCCCCCCTCATCTACGCCCTTGGGTAGAGAAGACTATTATATTCTCGCACTCTTAAATCCCTTGCTGCTACGCAGGTCGAGATTTAATACGCTCGGCTATAAAAAATGTTTTCTATACCTTGGTATATAATTACTATTAATTGAGTCTGAACTATCGAAAGTTTTATTAAACTCCAATATATTATTATTATTAGAAAATTGGGAACGATGTAGCTGTCGAAATAGAGAGAAGACAAGGGAATTAGGTTTAACGATTAGAATTATTTGCAGCATAAACATATATCTGGAAACTTTGTACCAAAACTAACAGATGGCCTAGCACAAACTAAAATAATATTTGAGGCTCTCGATGACGTTTACATTAATTAGGGATTACCTAAATGCCATTTTTTTGAAAATCGCCCGGGCGCCTTGGTTTTAATTATGTGCTTTTCGTTTTCGCTTATAATTTGGGTATTTTTTAAGAGAGATTCATTAACCTTTTGTATTTTCCCAAGCTTTAGAGTTGTGCAGTTTTAATGCAATGGTCAAAATCCAGTGTCGAACTAAGGGGGCGGCCAGGGGCGATAACAATTCTGCTGACCATTTTTTCACTTTTTTTCGTGCTTTCTTAGTATTTTACCATGGCAAAAAATTTATTTTAGTATTAAATTTCTAATTTCTATCTGTACTGTATTATCGGATTTTGACTGAACGATAAAACACTGAAGGCATAACATGCTTTATTAAAAAACACAAATATATTTTTTCCTTTTAAAAATAAAAAAAGTAAATTTTGAAAAATCGAAAAAAGTGAACTTTTTTTGATTCATCTCGGCATTCACTTAAATTGTGAGCTAAGAATCCTGAAATACGTAAACGCTATTTTTTTTAAATAAATGCGCCTCTTGCCAGGCAGAAATGTTTAAATTTCAAAGCTGTACTTTCAGAAATCCCTAAGGCGGTAATGTGGGTAAAATAATAAAATAATAATAAAAATAATAATAAAAATTACCAAAAACTTGCAGTAAAAATTTTATGTTTATGAGCAATAAATTGGCTTATCCAACAGATTATAGGAATTTATGAGGGTAATCCTCACTAATCTTTTTATGAGTGTTCAATATCAAGTATTTTAAATGGATTACAATAAATCAAAGCTAATTTTCCTAATTTTAAAGTCTTGTAAATAAATAATAAAAAAGTTCCTTTTAATTTCATGATTTTTTAGACCATTTAGTTGAAATGTAGGAGTTAAAAATATATTCTACTTTATTTCAATTTACTTTTGATACCTTTAAAAAAAATATAATATATTAGAACCCCACATGCATCGGTTACTGGCATTTATTTGTGTATTGACTTTCATGGTAGCTTTTCTTAAATAAATATAAATTTTCCCATTTCCAAAATAATAGTTATAATTATTACAGAGGTTTCCATAGTATTATGTCAGCATTTATATTTTTTATTCAATAAATGTAAACTAATTTTGTTATAATTATGAATAACAAAATAAAAAAGGTGACTGTATAATTTTTACAATAATAAAATAAGATTTATTTGTTTACAGTTTAAACGGTATTTGTTAATTTAATGTTTATATTTGAATTTATAAATTATATTTATAATAAAAATATTTGATTTATTGATATATCGTCCACTAAAGGCTCTAGTTGTCTAACTCCAAATTTTTCAAAAATGAGATTTTTATCAAATTTGCTTCATTATCTGATTACCAACATACTTCAAAAAAAAAGTTGCATTAAACCAATATCAGCCTCAAAAAATGCAAAAATGTAAATATTTTAAGTCGCTAAGTGTCTAACTCCATCATATGATTGTTAGAAAACAATTAAATGAGAACTGTCACTAATGTCAAACTATTTCTCGACAACAGGGGATCCCGTTTCAAATATTTGTTAATTTACTGTTTGATGATAATTATAATTATTGCCATTAATAATGTATATATATTATGTCTACCTAGTAGTAATATTATATATTAAATATAAAAATATAAATTTTTTGTAATAATATTACGCGATATAATACGATAGGTATCCTCTTTTATCTTCCCTTGGAGTTAGACCATTAGTGAATTTAGATTCTGTGGTTAAAATTTAATTTTCAAATAATTTATATAAAATAGATAACAATGAAAAGTTTTAAATACATTAACACATTTCAAACATTTTTACCTGTGAACAAGCTAGTTTTAAAGTTCTAAATTGCTATAATTAAGTTTTAAATCGTTTTTTACGTCTCCTGAAAAATATGACGTTTTGGAGTTAGACCGTTAGAGCCTTTAGATGACGATATTGATAATTATAAGTTTTTTCTTTAACAGTTAAATTATTATTATAACTCTTTTCTATTACATTTAAGTTATTTTTTTACAGACGTCAAAAAATATTTTTACACCAGTGCCAAATGAAAAAAATGTAACATTGGTTTTATTTACCTTGTCGACGCGACGTGCACTTTGTCTATTTATTTATCTTAGCAACGAAAAACCGGCTACTTAATTTCATTATTACATGTTTGTTTAACTCGTACTATTCTACTTAATTAAGCATCCCCTAAGTCCAGGACTTGTGTGGACTAGTAGTAGAGGGAACCACCGGCTTTAACTGACATTCAAACCAGTTTATATGGAGTGTCTGTGTCACCTGTCGCCTTCGCCAAATTTCAATTATTAATTAACTGAAAAAGGCAATCGGCGGGAGTGAGAATCGAACTCACGCTAGCCGGCGCAAATAGAAAAAAAGCGTTTAAAAATATTTTTTGGTGAATTTAATCTTAAATAGTTTACATAAATTACTATTTCTGAGTAAAAATTGAGTTTTAACATTAAGGGGTTCTGGGCAAAAAGGGTAAAATTTTAATTAATTTAATTTTAATTTTTCCTACAAAAATGCTCATAACTTAATTTTGGCTAATTTTGGCTATCCAATATTTATACATCATTTAGACTACTTCTGTAAGAACATTTTAATATAAAAATTATAAATGCGTGTTAGTGATCGTGCAACGAATTGTAAATTGTATTTGCGCGTTTCAATAAAAAAAAATGGCCTAATAAATACAGTGAGGTCCAAAAGTCACCCCCCCTTTTAACTTTTGAACGAGTTGAGATATCGACTTCAAATTTAGAACTCTTAAATAAGACAACTCAAACTATCTTTTAGCATATATTTGATATTTTCAGCTCTTAAAATGTGGGCAGGAGGGCATGAGGGGACATTTTTTTAAATGGAAAGGGAGGTCGTGTGATACATCATTTTAAAGCCTATAAAATTCTCTATTTAAACTAACATTTTTAAATTTTTTAAAAATGTTTTTTAAGGTTTTGATTTTTCAATTTTTTGTGCTAAAACATTCAATATTTTAAGTTTTTTTTTATAAATTTTAATTTATGTAAACTAAAATTAGTTTAAAAGTATAATTAACATTTTTTTATGATGAAATTTTTAAAAAATTATTTGTTTTTTTTTAGAGGAATTTTGACATTAATACCCATTTTCAACCCCATTTTAAACCCATTTTTTTTATTTAAAAATATGGAGTTAAATGGAGAATTTTATAAGCTTTAAATTAAATGGAGAATTTTATAAGCTTTAAAATGATGTATTACACGACCCCCCTTTCCATTTAAAAAAATGTGCCCCCATGCCCCCTGCCCACATTTTAAGAGCTGAAAGTATTAAATATATGCTAAAAGATAGTTTAAGTTGTCTTATTTAAAATTTCTAAATTTTAAGTCGATATCTCAACTGGTTTAAAAGTTAAGAGGGGGGGGGGTGACTTTTGGACCGCTCTGTATAATAGTCAGAATAATTTGACTTTAAATATTATCGACCATGAACTTGCAGTACCTCCTAAGTGTGAAAAGCCAAATTTTTCAGGAGCGACAAAAAACAGTTCTTAGAATTGCTTTTTACACTATTTTTAATATTTATAGGAATATAAATAAAGTAGTGTAAGGTTACTTATTGTCCCTGAAGTCTTACATTTAAATTATCCTAGCTTATATTGTACTTAGGAGGTTTGTATGTTAATTGGTCAAAAATGTCAGTTAGGAGGTACTGCGGCAGACTAACATCTCTACTCTAAATTTCTCTACTCCCTAACATCTCTACTCCATAACATCCCTACTCCACAACAACTCTACTCCGTAACATCTCTACTCCATAACATCTCTACTCCGTAACAACTCTACTCCACACTATAGACACTCGATTAGCCACTTGTCTTAACTCAAAAGAATATTTGTCATGTCACTGTCAAAAATGAATTCAGTTTATTAATTACTTACATATTAGTGCATGTTAAGAGTACGCGGTCATTGTTGCTTTTAGAATAATTCATTTATGATTGTTCTAGATTTACATTTAAAGATAAACGTTTTCTAGGAAAAAAATAAAATAATCTAGAAGAAGAAGATTCTTTGTTCTTTGAACTGCTCATTTATTATTAAGTGGTTAATAAAGTGCATATAGTGTGAAGTAGAGTTGTTACGGAGTAGAGATGTTATGGAGTAGAGATGTTACGGAGTAAAGTTGTTGTGGAGTAGGGATGTTATGGAGTAGGGATGTTAGGGAGTAGAGAAATTTAGAGTAGAGATGTTAGTCTGCCGGTATTGCATGGTCATGAACGTTATGTTTATTCATTAAAGCTATGTTTGTAAGGTGATATTACCTAATCTTAGTGGAAAAATGTATGTTAAGAAAAAATGCTATTTTGGTATACATGCATCAGTATATTTTATATACATGCATCAGTATATTTTAAATTAAATTTTACATCGGTATAGAAAATCGACTGGCGTTTAGACCCTAATTAACTAAAAACAAAACCAATGCATTTTTTTAACGCAGAATAGTCCAGTTATTGTTTAAAAAATTAGTTTTTACTTTTTGGACACAAAAACAGAGCTTGGGCGGCATGTGCATCTTGTCAAGTTGACGCGCTAAACAACTCGACTAAATCTCCCACTTTGAGCTGGAATAAGTATATTGTTGTGCTAATTTATGATGAATTTATTCACTTTTTTCATATTTCCAATATATCTCGTTAAAAAACCGTTAAATGCAACTGGTGCGCAAATGAAATTAATTGTCACAAAATTTAATTTGAGAAAACGTAATTAAAGATTTACATTAATTGGTCATAAAACAATAAATATACTGTTTTCTTGGTGTAATATTTATAATAATAATTATAATTATTATAGTTATTTGCTTAAAAAAGTTTTCTTAAACACATATTTGACAGTTACCTTCAGTGGAAAATTTTATTTCAGCTTTCTTTATACCTACATACCGACTGTTTCAGGAAGGTGGTTCACCCCCCTTAAATTTTTACTTTTTTATGTAGGATCGTGAAATTTGTAGAAGCTATATTATGTATAATTTAGGATTTTTTGACATGGTTAGATATTTTTTGGCACCTCCGGTTTTACCGGAAATTAATCATACTTTCGATATTTAAATGGAACACCCTGGATATTTTTACATATTTCCATTTTAAAATCAATTCTGAGAACAAGCATGTGCCACTTGTCAAATTTTGACAGGTCATGTAATTTTTTTTTCAATCTAGGGTGCCTTAAATTAGCTTATTTGCTTGTCGGTCTAGTATCTTCAGAAAAATACTGTTTTAATTTTTTTCACAAAACTCTAAATGTGGTGGGCTCTTCACGGAAAGAAATTAGTGGGCTCTGCGCTATACATTATAAGATATTTGGTAACAGTGGCAAATTATAGTGATTTAAGCTATAGATTATAAGTGACACAATCACTAATAATATTAAAAATAAATTGGAAACGATTATATATATTACAGACACGATTATATTTATTACAGGCACTATTATAAATTTACAGAAATTTTATTATATTATAAAAATTATTAGCACGGACAATAATTAAATCTATTTAAGCTATAAATGCCATACTATTTGTTATATTTTATTATTCACTAAACAATTAAAGTATTTCATATAATTTTTTACACTGATTGCCATAATTGTAAGAGAAAGCCTTGTATTTATATAATAAGCGATTATAATTTGCTTGGTATGTGTGTTATAGCGCTCCTAGCTATAATTTTTTTTTTCCGTGTTAAAGGTTCGAAAATCATACTTTGGTCTATAAGTAATTTTTTTTAAATAGAAAGATGGTGGCTCATTAGCATAAGGTTAAAATGAAAAAGAGTTTTCTTGCGAACATTTTGATACCACACATGAATAGTGTATTTCAAAGAACTTGGCATTAAAACACAAAAGATTGAAAATGAAGATTTAACTAAAAAATGACATGACCTGTCAAAATTTGACTAGAGACACATGATTGTTCTCAGATTTGATTTCTGAATTAAAATATGTAAAGCTGTAAAGATATACAGGGTGTTCTCTTTAAAAATCGAAAGTTCGATTAATTTCCGGCGAAACCGGAAGTGCCAAATTTTTTTTAACTATGTCAAAAAAACTTAAATTATACATAATATAGCTTCTGCAAATTTCAAGATCCTACCTAAAAAATTAAAAAAGTTAAGGTGTGTGAACCACCTTCTTGATATACCCGGTACGTAATGTTTTCATGACATGTAATTTAAATGTTTGTTTAATGATCATGAGGTTTGAAAAAAAAATGACTATTGTTACCCTGGATACGTTTAACAAAAAGTCAAGTATATCTAGGTATCTAAATTTAAAATAATTAAATAAAACATAAATGTTACATTATGTTTGGTAGTATATGGTAAAAAATTAATGTAAAATAATGTAAAAATAGCTTAACGGGTAATTTAACTATACCTACTTGACTATGTTTAATTTAATAATTTGTGGTGAAATATTGTAAAACCTAGCACTTTTTTGTAAAATAATGTAAACGTAAAAGACTGATAAAGTTTTGTTCATGGTATCTTACATTTCCTTCTATGGCCATTTCCCATATCGTCAGGTCAGAGTTCCAATACGACATTTTTTTTTTTTGGGTTTGGTTTATTAACCTAAAAATACCAAAATCTAAAAAAATAAAAAGTCGTATAGGACCTTGTAACTCTAACCTGACGATATGGAAAATAAAAAAACGGCCTGTGGCAACATATATACAGAGCGGTCCAAAACTCACCCCCCCCCCCTCTTAACTTTTGAACCAGTTGAGATATCGACTTCAAATTCGGAACTTTTAAATAAGACAACTTAAACTATCTTTTAGTATATATTTAATACTTTCAGCTCTTAAAATGTGGACAGGGGGCATGGGGGCACATTTTTTTAAATGGAAAGAGGGGTCGTCTTGTTTATCATTTTAAAGCTTATAAAATTCTCCATTTAACTCCATATTTTTAAATAAAAAAAAAATGGGTTTAAAATGGGGTTGAAAATGGGTATTAATGTCAAAATTCCTCTAAAAAAAACAAATAATTTTTTAAAAATGCCTAATTTCATCATAAAAAAATGTAATTATACTTTTAAACTAATTTTAGTTGACATAAATAAAAATTTATAAAAAAAAACTTAAAAATTCGAATGTTTTAGCACAAAAAATTGAAAAATCAAAACCTTAAAAAACAATTTTAAAAAATTTTAAAATGTTAGTTTAAATAGAGAATTTTATAAGCTTTAAAATGATGTATTACATGACCCCCCTTTCCATTAAAAAAAATATCCCCCCATGCCCCCCTGCCACATTTTAAGAGCTGAAAATATCAAATATATGCTAAAAGATAGTATAAGTTGTCTTAGTTAAGAGTTCTAAATTTTAAGTCGATATCCCAACTCGTTCAAAAGTTAAAACGGTGTGGGGGGGGGTGACTTTTGGACAGCACTGTATGTTTTAAATTTTAGTTTCTGTTCTATGATAATAATTTGGGTATATATTGGAATAAAAACTTAAAATCAACAATATCCTTTATAATAAGACCTATTTAGCAAAACTCCCACAATAATTTCCTTATGTTTAGGAGCAACTTAACAAGCTCCTAAGCTTTTAGTAATAATAGCTATATTTTTAAAATGATTTCGAAAAAAGTTTTTCTGTGCAGGTTTGACTACCGCATTAAATTGTAACTCAGTGAACATATATTTTACAACCTCCATTTAAACTAGACAAACACGTAAAGATTATAATATTTACCTTAAGTCAATAAGCTCCAGTTTGTATCACGTATCTACCAACTACCATTTCGGAAGTGCAGTCGACACAGGCACACCACCATAACAGATGAAGAAGGAACTAAACAAACATCCCCTAGCCACCGATTTAGACCTAGCTCCCGGGGTTGCTCCGTTGCCCCTCGTCACCCCCTCTTTTCCAGTGCGTCCTATCCACGGGCCCGAATTCCGTTTTGCGAACTCCAGGCGCGAATCTGGTCGATTCCTCAGGATTTAGCCTGGACGGGTTTTTGGAAATGAGAAAGCAGGCTTTTGTTGATACACTAGAAAAAAATGGAAATAATTTTGCATTAAATAAATTGATTAATGTTGAAAATAGTCACACTGATAGAACAATCGAAAAATAGTATAATCAAACTTTTTAAAAATTTATAACTCCTTTAATATTAAATTTAGGTGTTTTGGTGAGGAATACTTTTTTGCTTTGTTTTAAGTGAAGAATCGCTCTGCAGCATTAAAATTTTATTGGTGCTTTTTTGTTCCCCATTCAATATCTCTATCTTCGAAGGGCCGCAGCTGCCTTAGGGCTCATTTCCGAACCAACCTTTATAGAAACTTTTTTTATATTTTTTAACGTAGAATCACCTCTTAAATTTCTCGGACTTATTTCTGTTCTGAATAACCCTGTATATACAACAAAAATATTTTTTTACAGGAAACACGAAAAAGGTATAATTTCTTCAACTGAACAAAAATGCAATTTTTTTTTATTTGGCTGTTTATTTTTAATACAAACTTACTCTGTTTTAAGTTTTGTGACTTTTGATTCTCTATTAACTTTTTTATTACAACATGTAATGGTCTTATATGCCCTTTTGGAAATGAACGCATTTATTTCTTTTTTTAATTCATATTTTATAAAAAAAATACACGTATTTTAGTTATTATATCACGGCATTCCTGAAAGATTAATGAGATGAAGTAACTGTACAAAAAAATCTGATTATGGATCATGGTATAAGAAGGTCTACACATTACAGAACCATTTACAACTAAATCCAGAAAACTTGTTTTTGGTAATTAATGTTAAATAATCTTTTGCAGAATCTTTGACAATAAATTGCATATTTTGTTAAACGATTCCGATAGTATTTTTTTTTACCTGATTCCGAATATCTTTAAAGTAAATAGCTATGTTTTTCGTTTTCGAGAAAAATGCTCTTGAAAATATTTTTTCCGTTTTTTTTTTTCCGTTTATCAAGAGCTTGTAGAGAAATTATCATAGTACCTGAAAGCTTTTGTCTAGGCTTCATTAAGAGCGGGGTTCTTACTCTTTAAAATAGTATAAGAAAAACTTACCAAAATGTTTAGTGGTAAATTTGAAATACCGCTGAAAACACATTTTTTGCAAACTATATTTTTCTTTGTTGCATAGTGTCATTATACTAGAAGCAAATTTTGGGCCTTAAAATCTCAAATACAGAACGTCTATGTTACAACAAAAATTCGCAGTTACTGTCAAAAATGAAAGTTGTACAAAAACCGAGCAGACTCGGCAAAATTCGGCAAAAACACTTCCTTTGCTTACTTAACAGATTACATCTCATAAAGGATTAAAACTTACGTTAAGTTAATATAAAATGGCTGTTCATGCCCTTTTCCAAATGAACGTCATAAAATAATTTATCCAATACATACAGATAATAAGACAATTACCAGCTTTATTTTAAATAGATAAACTCAATAATAACCCCAGTGTAGCTTTTACTTTATTGAGTGGATAATTATTTATTTTACTCACAACTGTCACTTGTCAAATTATTTTCTTGTAAATGTCATTAAAATTTTTAATAAAAATATGAATTCCTAAGCTATTTATTGGATAAAACCTTGTATGGCACTCATGGGTAAACCGATATTGCCCTCTCGAGAATTAACCTGCTTGGCTGACGCCTCGCAGGTTAATTTTCTCATGGGCAATATCTTACTTTACCCACTAGTACCATAAATAACTATTATTGCTCAATTTTTTAAGTTTGTTCCTTTATTTAACTCGAACATCAGCTCTATTCTTAACCATTCGCAAAAATAATTCGCATACGCTATTGCTAAGAAAGCTAATATGTGATTTGTTGTATCATAGCAACTGCGTATGCGTAATATTTTTTCGGTTGGTCCAGAATAGAGCTGCAGAATCGAATAATAAGACTAAAGTTTTTAATTAATCTGGTATTGCCAGAAATAGTTATTTATGGTACTAGCGGGTAAAGTAAGATATTGCCCATGAGAAAATTAACCTGCGAGACGTCAGCCAAGCAGGTTAATTTTCGAGAGGGCAATATCGGTTTACCCATGAGTGCCATATAAGGTTTTATCCAATAAATAGCTTAGAAATTCATATTTTTATTAAAAATTTTAATGAAATTTACAAGAAAATAATTTGACAAGTGACAGTTGAGTGGGTAAAATAAATAATAATCCACTCAATAAAGTAAAAGCCACGCGGGGGTTATTATTGAGTTTATCTATTTAAAATAAAGCTGCTAATTTTCTCATTATCTGTATGTATTGGATAAATAACCTTTGTGTTGGTTCTGATATTCTAATAATTTAACAGTTTTCAGTAGGATTGTGATATAAAACTTTCTACAGACTTTGGCGAATCCAAATTTAAACGCAAAGTTTGTTCAAAAGAATAATATCAAAATGCCTAAAAATGTCAATTTTTCGCGATATTTCTATTCAGGTACTGCTGCAATGTTTAAATCTAATGTATCTAAACTTGTTTACCCAATATTTAAAATTTCAGTCCAAAGATCCAATAAAAAATATAACAAAACCATTGTAAAATTTAAAATTACCTTTTCTAGTGTATTCTTTGAGGACTCGGTATAGGGATATAGCAACGGCCTCCATAGTTCTTGTGTTGGATTGGTCAGAGCGAAACTGGAATGAAAAAGAGCGGATTAGTAAAGCTGATTAAACTGTTCTACGAAATTAATTCTGTGTAATCTACCGTGTTGACTGAAAAATCCGCATTTCAATTAGTAAAATTTATTAAATTTTTAAACAATAATTAAAATAAGTATTTTTAAATAATTTTCAACATAATAAAAACCATTAGCCATAAACTGGTTTAAAATTAAGTTTAATATTTACAAAATATAAATACAGTGTGGAGTTTTAAAAATAAATACACTTGATAACTCTTAGTTAATAATAATAATATTTCCAATTGAAAAGGTTTCTCGAACGGGTCCATTTTTAGGAGCGGGACAACTTTTAATTTTACTCATATATTAAATAGAATAATTTAAGAAACACTTTATTTAAAAGGTTTTTTGATTTATTTTTCAAAAGTGTTTCGTTTTTGAAAATTTAGTCATTGATTTTTGAGTTATTTTTAAGTTGTTTAGCGGCGCCACCCTCTGAGCACGGTAAAATTTAAATGAGGGGTTCTGTCACATTCAGGGCCGTAGAGAAAAAATCCCACTACTGCTAAAAATGCACCTTTTATATTTTTAACCCATGAAATATGCAATTTTTTTGAATGTCAAGAAAGGTGGCGTCGTGGGGAGGCTACTAAGAAACTTTAAACAAAAATGTTACAGAAACATAATCCTGTTATTGAGGATGCTGGATAAAAACCTTTCATATCTGTAAAGATGGTAGATTAGCACACTTGATTATTTCTCAATGATCGTTCGAATATTGGAGGAAAATTAATCGTGTATAGTATTATGAGAGAAAATTCCCTAAACGAACAGCACATTAGGTTTGAGTGATTAATTGAAATCCATAAATAAAGAGACAAGTAAATTTTCTTTAATGATCTTTCCATGTTTTCTTGCTCGCAGAAAAATTATGTTATGTGATTTAGCAATGATTGCTAAAATATATAGAGAATATTACCTTATCTCTTACATTTTAAGGCCCAATGATCTCCTACATACATATATTTTTTTGGTTTTCATTACTATACTATTTTTTTGTGAGATAAATATAGCAATAGTTCATATATATATTTAGTAATAACTCCTATAATATAATTCTTATAATAAAAAATTAAATACAGAATATGATACAGATATGACATGAAGTTAGTTTTGGGAGACACAAATGCAAAAATGGAAAAAGAGGAAATGTTTAGACCGATAATAGTAAACATGACAAAACATCGAAAAATGAATAGATGCTTATAGATTTTGCAAAAGAAAGAAACTTAGTAATAAAAAGCACATATTTTCAGAAAAAGTGGAAGTGTAAGAAGAGTGAGACGACATAGAAATAGATGGAAGACGGAAGTGAAGAAAATATGAGTAAATTCGGAGTTAGTGGATGGAAAGGACGAACTAGAAACAAGAAAGAATCTTCCATATGGAGAAAATTAGTTCTTAAAGCCATGGGCCTTCCTGACATTTAGTGCTTATCAATATGTGTGACCCTATACAGAGTCACATATATACAGAGCCGTCCAAAAGTCACCCCCCCCCTCTTAACTTTTGAACCAGTTGAGATATGGACTTCACATTTGGAACTTTTAAATAAGACAACTTAAACTATCTTTTAACATATATTTAATACTTTCAGCTCTTAAAATGTGGGCAGGGGGGCATGGGGGCACATTTTTTTTAATGGAAATGGGGGTCGTGTAATACATCATTTTAAAGCTTATAACATTCTCCATTTAACTCCATATTTTTAAATAAAAAAAAGATTGGGTTTAAAATGGGGTTGAAAATGGGTATTAATGTCAAAATTCCTCTAAAAAAAACAAATAATTTTTTAAAAATGCCTAATTTCATCATAAAAAAATGTTAATTATACTTTTAAACTAATTTTAGTTGACATAAATAAAAATTTATAAAAAAAAACTTAAAAAATCGAATGTTTTAGCACAAAAAATTGAAAAATCAAAACCTTAAAAAACATTTAAAAAAAAAATAAAAATATTAGTTTAAATAGAGAATTTTATAAGCTTTAAAATGATGTATCACACAACCCCCCTTTCCATTTAAAAAAATGTCCCCCCATGCCCCCCTGCCCACATTTTAAGAGCTGAAAATATCAAATAAAAGATAGTTTAAGTTATCTTATTTAAGAGTTCTAAATTTGAAGTCGATATCTCAACTCGTTCAAAAGTTAAAAGGGGGTGACTTTTGGACCGCACTGTATATATAATAAAAAGGTCACCAACTAAATTAGTATTTTTTTATCAGAATGCAGTATTAGTCATCATAGTGCATCAAAATTTTAATTAAGGGTAAAGTATCAAAGCGTTTTATTAAAAGTTAATATATCCTAAACCTGTTAACCAAACTTTACGATATTACTAATAATATTACTAGGAACAAGCCAGTTAATCAAATTAAAAGCGTCCAGTACAAATGTTTTCTGGTAACTAAATGAGTCATTTACAAACTGCAAAATGTTTGTGGTTTTGAGTTGTTCATGAAAATTATTTTAAACGAATACGCCCTATTATTTATTTTACTTAACAACACACAGAAATGAAAATTAAACCGACCAAAACTTTATTTTATTATAAGTAGTATTTATGTTATTATTGTTGGTTAAAAATAATAACCATTCAAACATTTAATTTAGATACAGTAGTTAGTAGCCAGTTTTATATATCTAGTTGTTAGGTCGTAGAAAAAATAGTATACGCACCTCGACGCAAACCATTTCAGCACATCGAGTGCTTGTTTTACTCCTAGTTTTTTTTCTCGTTCACTAAAAACTAGGTTCGCGTACTCGGTGCATAATATACTATTATACAAAATTTTCATATATAATTACAAAAGAAGGTGAGAATTATGCGGGAAAAATTCGCTATTTTCATGAAAATTTGCTGTCTGGAAATAATTACGACCGGGCGATGCCCCTGGAGTAATTATTTCCTTTGATAGCAAATTTGAATGAAAACTGGGAATTTTTCCCGATAATTCGAAGAATCATGTGTAATTCGGAAGTTTTTTTTTTAATAATTTATAATATGTCAAACCAACTTTTATATTTTTTTCATCGCAAATTGATATAAATTGTTTTATTACTTATCTTAATATTTTTACGGGCATATTCTTTGATTTGATTAATTTAATTACATTCTCAACTGCTAAACTAAAACTTTTCTGTCCATTTTTAAATTGCAAATTAGAGTTCTGTCAATAGTTTAGTCACTTACTACAGTACTGACTAGCGCGGTACTGCGCTAGGCTTGCAAGCATGTTCATAAAAGTCAACCTATAAAAATTGGCATTACATTTTATAAAAAGAATTAATGAGGTATTTTTTGGTAAATAATAAATTAATAACAATAATTATAAATAGTAATATATTCATATTTAATTATTAATTAGTTTTAGGTATGAAATCTTGTTGTAAAAGAGAACTGCTGAAAAACAAAATACTACAGCGATTCTCACTAGAATTTTCTACAGTAGAAAATTCCCAATATAGCTATAATATGATTGCACAGAAATAAACATGTGGCCAGAAATATTGTTAAATGATTGGTTGATAAAAAAAAATAATCAATAAAATAGAACCTTTCACGAGTATGTAATAATAATATGGTTAGAGTAGGTTAGTGACTAGCTTTTTGTTATTTTAGAGTAGTTCTTTTTTTATAGAAATGGACTACTGCCAAAAAGGTTGGCGACCATTTCGCTAAATTGATAAATAAAAATCGAGAATGGAATACTAGATTTAAACCAAAAACTAACTTTAACAGCAAATAGTGGATGCTTTTATACAATTTTTTATTTTTTTTTTAACTTTTTTTGGAAATGTTGTAAGAACTGTAGTGATTATTTTAACAACTCTAGTAAATATTTTAGAACTGAGTAAAAATCAATTTTTTTAATAAGAAAAAGCTAACTTTTATGGCGATTATATCGGAATAGGCTTACTGCCATCTATTAATAAATTATCTTATCTTATCTATAAGGAGCCAGACCAAAAAAATATATGATATAAAAAAAACTTAAGAAACATAAATGAATGATGAAACAAAAATGGAAAAAAATAAAGTTTTAAAAAGTTTGATTTAAAAATATAATATTCGAAATAAAAGAGAACGTCTTAACATATAAAATATTTATTTATTCACTTCGTAAATTTTACATAAATACTCCACTTTTTTAATGGAAACATCCGCTTACACGAAACATCTTATAAACTACACTCTAAAAAAATAAAGGCAAAATTGCCAATAAAATTTTACCTGTACCGATGCTGGGATTTTACTATGTTTAGTAAAATTCTGGTTAGAATGACAATGGTAGAATTCTACAATTATTGTTTAGTTTAAATTTTTAGACAAAATAAATTATGTTTAATAATTATTATTATTATCATTATTATATAATATAATAATGATTATAATTATTGTTATATTATATATTAACTATATGAGTAGTATGATATAGGCTTACAAGTTGAAGAAATCAATTTTGCGGCTCATCGTGTGTTCAAGCAAATTAGACGAAAAAACGACGAATAGAAGAAATAATTTATAAAGTTTTGAAATTTTGGTTGTGAACTCTCAGTAGGAACCCAAATACAGATCCAAGAGTTATTATCCCCCGGTGGGAGCTTTATCCCCTTTTGCTACAAAAAAAACCACCCCCAAACGTGACCTCATGACGCTTTTCTGCATTTTTCTCGTGAAGCGTTACACCGACGAGAAAATATTAAAGGACTTATTATATTTTCCATGAGAGGGGTGAGAACTCTTCTGATCTGTAATTGGGTTCCTACTGTGAGTTCACAACCAAAAGTTTAAAACTTATTTAAATTATTTCTTCTAAAGAGTCTAATTTGCTTCAACTATAAACAAATACACACATACTAATACATACATACATACTTTCTAATTATATTCAAATTCAGCAACCTCTAAAAGTTCGATACACAAATTTATAGATACAAATATTAGTTATTTGCACCTTTTCATCCGCCATTTTGAATACGCCATATTGGAAATGCAAATTTCATATTCGTTCTCAGCGAACTTAAAAAAGTTAAGTAAAAATTTTCAAGAGAAATTACACAGTAAAAAATTATTGTCTCAAAAGCTTAATGCAAATTCTAATGATGTCGAAGGGATATACTTCGAATAGCCATAACTTTGCGAAAAAAAAATCGTAATTGATCTCTTGAACTCTTAAAGTAAAGGGTAAGAGTGATACTAAATAATGTAACTGGAGAGACAGACCAAAAAAATTTTTGCACCCTGACGTGATGGGCCAATTCTGATTCCGATTCTACGCAGCAAATTACTTCGGAAATTACCCTTAGCTTTCCAACAACTAAACCATGTTGACCTGTGTTATTAATAAGAACTATTAATTAGAATATATTTTAATAATAATAATATAATAATAATTTATTTATTTATTAGCATAGCTATTTCAATTTACAATATTTATATTATTACAAAGCTTAATTTATAGAAACAATTCTGTATCGTGTAGCTGTATAGATAGTAAACTAGGCCACAATTCGTGTTGAGCTCAAATTTTTAGGACTAAATAAATTATCTTTAATGACTATCTGTCAAACTGCATGATAAAAAATAATTCCCAAATGTATATCAAACCAATTGTCCGTGCAGCATCAATTTTACGGAAAAAGATTTACGATCTCGTCAAATACTGCCGAGTCCAATTGCTAAGTGTCGTTTAAAACAGCCGGATAATTTGCAAAAATATGATAAAAAAAGAATAAATAAATAAAAAAAATTAAGGGGATATTTATTCATTTTCATTAGTTTTTCTGTACATCATTTCCTTACATGTTGCTAAGTTTGGATTTAATTATTTGTTTTGGGCATTAAAGAAAGTTTATTTTGAAGCAGTTGGCAGTCATTTAATGCATTCAATTTAAAATATACATTTACTTATATCCAAAAAAAAAAGTTCCTAAACTAAAACATTGGGGACGGTGGTCTCAATTTTTTTTCAAGGCAGTTAATGATCACCCTGTATATGGTGATATACAGGGTGATTAACTTTAGGGTTCATTTGCCGACCAACCTTTATAGGAACTTTTTTAAATATTTTTCGATACAGAATCACCTCTTAAATTTTGGCATGCCTGTTATTGATCACCCTGTATAGTAAATACGTAAGTTTGTAAATAAATACGTAGGATGACTCATAAATAAATACGTAAATACCTAAATACGTAAGTGACTCATATAAATTACGGAGGTTGCGGTGAACGAAACGTATACGGGGAAGGCGGTTTCAGCATGAGTCACTTTCACGTATTTTACGACTAAAAAGGAGGTAGGAGAAAAAACGCGAATTCAACGTGCACGTGTTTTTAGTTAGATTTTGTTTTCAAGTATATTACTTCTTATTTTTTGCCGCATTCTTTCCATAGCTTTAGAACCGTGTATCAAACAATAAAACAAAAGACGTACGTCAAAGATACAAATACTATTTTGCAAACTAACCTCAAAAAAATAATTGATTCCTTGCTGAAACCTATTTTTGTCAGGGATTAGGACTAATCCGACAGGAATAATCCTAATTTATCATGATAAACTGAAATCCGTGTAAATGACATTTAGTGAAAGATCATCTGCGAACTATTTAATAATACATCTGCAAACCTGGACAATGTCAAATGGACATGCATAGGCTAGTGAGCAATTAAACTTAACAAGTGTCTCTTTCATCCAGTTCGCCGTCTTCATCCAATAAAGACGGAAGGTTAACGTTTAGCTTAAATAATTTAGTTTTTAAGTGAGTCTTTGTTACGACTATCACATTACTATCATAATGCTAATAAAATTTAATTTCAAGAAATGAACATAGTATAATATGCACACAAATAGAGTAAAAAAAAAAACTTAAATTGTTAACATAAACACTGAATAATATCTCAAAAAATGTTAATGAATTTAATTTGAAACGTACAACGTGTAAGATAAGTTTTTTTAGGTTTAAAGATAACAGGTTAGCGTTTGCATAAAGATCATTACACAGTGAGAAGTTTTTTGCGAGTCAAGATAGAAAAACAAACAATATACCCCAAAAATTTGGACTTTGGGGATGGGAATTCCCAGACCACTTCGTTGTGACCCGAAGTCCTAGATTACAGGAAGAAAAAATAGGGTACAAATACATATTTGTATCGAGCTGGCCAAATTCCAAAGGAAAAGGCCACGATTCTTTGAAAAAGAAGAAGAACGCATAATACGTAATGGCATAATTTGCAAATGTTCGTCCTCTTCTTCTTCTTCTATCATCTATTAACCAATCTTGTGCCCTTATGTATTAGGACCGCCAATGGATAATCTTGTCATATGCCGTATGCAAATTATGGCAGTATGTTATTATGCTCATGCAAGCCTGTGGATATGCCTTGAGTCCTACTATGAATATATGCATAATCATATGCATATACGCATAGGCATATTATGCCTAATAACTTCAAGGTTAGATATGATATTATTTTGTTTTAAAATGAGTAGGAAGTACCTTTTGCCTAAGGTATTATAAAATTATGCAGATTATTTTTTAACGCTTTTATCAACCAAACATTTAACAATATTTCTGGGCACGTGTTTATTTCTGTCCAATCATATTATAGCTATATTGGGAATTCTCTACTGTAGAAATTTCTAGTGAGAATAGCTGTAGTTTTTTATTTTTTATTTCTCTTTTGCATCAAGATTTCCTGCAGGGGAGATGCCCCGGTCGTAATTATTTCCAGACAGCAAATTTTCATGAAAACAGTGAATTTTTCCAGCATAATTCTCAGCCCCTTGTGTAATTATATATGAAAATTGAAGAATTTATTGTTTAATAACGCAGAACAAAGCCGTACATTAATATTGAACCTATTTCATTTATTTAAGAATTTGTTGATCTCTTTAACCATATTGAGATTGAAACATGTAAATTATTTTATAATAATACAGTTAAATTTATTGAGTAAACAATAAAAACGCTATTTCATTGCCTCCTAAGATCCGTATTGACAAAACATTGGATTGCCATAACAATGACTAAACAAGAACCACTGCTTTTTTACGTCTACATAAACTTGTAAGGAGCTAGACATTCATTTACAGTTTATCTGTCTGACCTACTTTGATTCAATAAAAACAAACGTTACTTATTTGTTTCATTTGTGAACTTCAAGTTTTATTATTGGGAATACCGGCAGGAATTGCTGCAGGAATAAACCACTTAACTGTTATCAGATTTTTTCTAAGGGTGTAATACTCAAGGACAAAAAATCAATCAATAATGTTCTAAATTTAGGTTTTACCAATTCATTGCATGAAAATAAGTCTACACCGAGAATTTTTCACCGTATTAAATACTTAAAAATTTTAAATACAAGTTTTTATAGTAACAAAAACAAAACAATGTTTCGAATTTTCCCAAATCGCCAAAAAATGTCCTAGACAAAAATTCTTGGATAAAAATGTGTTTCATGAAAAAATAAGAAACTGTCATTCTGTCCATCCGTCTGTCCGATATCACGTTTTTTGTAGACAAGATAACCCAAGAACGAATAATCCGATTGATTTGAATTTTTCAGGAAAAATCAAGTTCTATAAGGGGAAGTTTTTTTTAATTTTTTTTTCAAAAATTTTTCGTTTCTCAAAAAAAGATCTTAAAAAAAAATAATATAATATAATTAATTAATATTTTTTTTTAATTTTTCGTTTTTCGCAAAAAGAAAAAAATGATTTTTTTTTTCAAGTTTTTTTGTTTTTTTTTTGTTTTATTTTTTATTAAGTATTTGAGAAAAGGCAATATAGGTAAAACTCACTGTGTATTTACTGTGAATAGTATATAATGGACTGCGTAGCATTACATATTTTCACAGCTTGTTTAAAAAATAAAGTTACTAGGGGTTTCAAATATACAAAATCGTTTAGTATTTAATATGATAATAAGTACTCAGTATTTATCATAAAGTTACAAATTCGTGTTCTTAACTTGGTCAAAGAAGGGTATCGTTTTAAATAGGAGTTTTGGGCTAAATAAGAAAAATATGTTTTTGTTTAAAAAAGTGCAAAATGATGAAAAGAAATGATAAAAAACTGTGTTATTTGTTGATAAAGAACAAAATGAAAAAAAAAACTAAGGAATTATTTGATATCGTAAACCCGACAACATCGCATTATTCTTGCGTTAAATGTGACTATCATACTGAAAAAAAGCAATATTTTTTGTTTATTTACAAAACCAACATAAATACGTTTAGATAGAATATATAATAAAAACACTGTTCAATATTAATGAAATATATTTATTTTTAATTAAATATATTTAATTAATATTATAGTTAAGTTAAAAGTCTATGTGTAACTTTTTCATAATCTAGTTTTAAATCATATTATGGAAATAAACTAATTTAACATGTTGAAAGCCAGATTAAATTACTTGTCTTGGGTAACACTGTCCCATGGAATTAGATGCTTTGGGTTATCGTTGAAGCTAATAGTTTGCTTACAATGTTATTATAGTATAAATACCTCAAAAATAACTCCATAATCGTACTGAAACTTAAGAAACTAGTAACGTAAGTCCAGCCTAATTACACATTGAATTACAGTATATTAAATCCGTGAAAACTAATAAAACACAACCAAATATTTTAATATTATAGTCAAGAGCAGTGAACACAACACAGACCCACTTTGACTCCACTGTAGTAATTAATGTGCAAAGTTATTTTTATTTTGACGAGATAACATTTGACACTTGATGTTTCGTGCAATGTTGCCAAATCGTACATTGACATATGTCAAACGTCTTAAATAAAATAATTAATTAAAGTATGTTCCGGGATGTAAAAAGGGCTGAAGTTTTGGCTAAGTATTTATTTTTTATGTATCTATAAGCGTGTAAAGTCTTATCGTTGCAGGCGATTTAGCCCAAAATGCTATACCCTCCTTTTAAATAAAAATAATTGATTTACAATAAAATAACTATAAGACTTTTTAGGTAAATATAGAAGATCACTTCAAATCTTCAGTGGAAAATTAAACACTTCTTTGCTTCCCTTGAAAAGGGCCTTATCCCTTTTTTTTTATTTTTGATAATATTCTTACAAGGGGCCTTATTATTAATCAGTGTAGCTGCAGGTGACTGTTTTGATGCCACCCAAGGGCCTAACTCAATTTAGCAATTTTTTGAGATAAGCCCCTTTGTAAGGAAGGCTACAACTTGATCAAAGAAAAATATGTAACAATTACACAATAAGTAAATGAAATTTTACATATTTTTTACAGTGTATATCATTATTGCTTCTTTATTTATCAGCATGAAAATTAAGTTCAAAAAGATAAAATAAATGATTCAAAATTATAAAGTTAAAATTTCCATTAAATTCTCTGCTAATAAATTTTACATGCTTGAGTTAATTTCAAACTTCTATTGAATTGTTAATTTATTGATCATAACCTAACTTTATGTAAAACTTTTTAACGCTCTATTTAGCAAGATTTCCATTAAAAACAACTCTTCAACATATAACTAATAGCTATTAACTATAGGATATGAATAAAAACATTTTATATAAAAAAAAACAAAACTATATAAAAATATAAACAAATATTGTAAATGATAGCTCTGTGTTTCCTCCTTTATTTTGAATTAATTCTTTTATTTTTAAAATTAAATTTACTTATTTAAAAAGGTCAAAAATGACTTTATATTTGTTGAACGTATCGTAAAAAAAATGTTTTATATTTTGATGTGATCCCTAAAGAACTTTTCAATTTTAAAATGTAGATTTTTTTAATTAAGATTTTTTACAAATTTCATATTCATTTTATTTCTAATGTACGGGAGACTGTTGTACCTGGGATCACAATTTACTTTTATATTTTTCTAAAGGCCATTTTTTTAAATATAACAATGAAAAGAGTCTCTCCTGATAACACCATTATCCTACACATTATTTATTTTTTTAGAATTGAAATATTAAATAGTTATAGAAAAAATATATATAGGTAGTTATATTTTATTGTAATGTGATCAATGGTACAAGACCACAATGTACCATTGATCACATCCTAGTGTAGCTTGGATCATCAACGTTATGTACCTACAAGGAAGATAAAATGTATTAAAAACAACATTTTTATGAAGAAATTTGTATTTTATTGTTTCATTACAAAAAGAAATAAGATTGCAATATTGTGTTGAAGTATACCCTAATTTTTATTTGTATACATGTTTACAAGAAGTTACAATGTTAAATTTTTAACTTAAAATTAATAGGCAATAGAAAAACTAGTTAGCTAGAAAAGTCTACCTATAATCATTGATCAGTGGTACAGGACGTTGTCTTGATCCAAGGTATATGATGGTATCCTTATCAACATTCTAGGTTATGTTTAAAACTGAAATATGGCATAACAAATTACTTACCAATAAGCAGTGATTCAGATAGAATATGATTTAAAACACAAAACACAATCGTCAACTTGTAAAAAAAATAAACAGTAAAACCAAAAGTTGTTACTTTTTGAGCTAGAAAATTGTATTTCTATTTTACTCAAAATCAATAGCACATGGACAACCACTCTCACGCTTGCTTGCACTCTTCTGAGTAAACATTGTCTTAGTACAGTTTTGTCACGTAGATAGCAGCATCTGTCAAGAAACTGAAGGGTGATCCAAGGTATACTACTATAATCAAGGTACAACAGTCTCCCCTATGTATGAGTTACATTTTTAATATGTAGTATTTTATAAAACGTTATTTTTCAAAAAAGAAAACATAGAGAATATAAATTATTTTAAAATGAAATTTTTCTGTTCTAAAGCAAGAATACAAGTTATTTTTATTACTCCAAGTTATGAGTATTGTAAATCCTTCTTGGTATTTGTACAAATTAAAATTCCATAAATACTTTAAAGTATAAATATTTTATTTAGGGCCACTTGCACCAACGATGCTTTAACTTTAAACTTGGATTAAATTGACGGTCAACCAATCAGAACGCAGCATTTTTAACTTAAACTCGGTTTAGTCGAGATAATCCCAGAACAAAAACTGGTGCAAGTGGCCCTTAAGGATATAAATTAGTATTTAAAACTCACAAGTTAATCTGACTCTTGAATTGGAAAAATTCATCCGCCATGGGAAACATTTCACCAAGTAAAAAGTTAGGGAAAATTGTAATCTTAATTAATTAATTATTAAGTTTTAATTCAAAATTTTAATTTGTATTTATTCATTTAATATTAAATAGTACATATCTGTGGCTTGCTTCTCGAGGGGCAGATGTCTCTTTGTCAATAGCAGCGTTTTAAAATATTACATCAGAGTTGACTTGAAAGCGTTGCTATTGACAAAGTGACATCCGCCCTTTGAGAACCAAGCCACATATATAAAATATAAGTATATGTGTTTGGTAATTTAGTTAAAGTTAACTTTACTACTCTGGCCATTCTGTTTAAAAAAAAAATGAGTAAATGAGTAATAGAAAAAAAACGTTATCCAATGTTAATTTAAACTATTTCCTCTATTTCTTCTACCTTTCCTGTAGTTGATGGTGTTCTCCAATTAAAAGTTTCTACTTTAATTCATTACCTAAAACTTTCCGAAAATTGTAAATCAGGTAGACAACTACTTAACTAAGCTAGCAAGGTTTTCACTGTAATGTAAGGTAAGGAACTATATTCTAGTTATTTTGGTCCCCAAACCTTTCTTTGTGAAAATGCCCCATTTTTTTCAGTAGTCATGAGTTTTTTTAAGGAGATTGATATCTGTTATTAAAAAACAGTTTTTTTTGTAAAAATAATATATATAAAAAATCGCCATAGAAAAAATAAGGTGCATTTCCGCAAAGAACGATTACCATTTTCGGATTCAGGGAGGTGGGGGGGGCAAAATAACTGTAATATACTTGATTTTTAACGATAACAGATTTCCATACCGTTTTTTTGCCTGTACAAAAAATATATAAAAAATCGCCATAGAAAAAAAAAATGGTGCATTTCAGCAAAGAAAGATTACCATTTTCGGATACAGGGGGGTCCAAACAACTAAAATATACTTAATTTCCAACGAAAACAGATTTCCATAACGTTTTTTTTTTGCCAAAACTAAAAATATATAAAAAATCGCCATAGAAAAAAAAACGATGCATTTCCGCAAAGAACGATTACCATTTTCGGATTGAGAGGGTCCATAAAGGCAAAAAAAAATATTTGAAAATGTAGCTGATTTCCTGCAAAGAAAGTTGACCCAATTATTTTTTTAGTTAAAAAAACTAAATGTGCCAGACGGGCGCCCACGAAAGTGTTGCAACCAAAATAGTGCATGTCATGAATTCTGTTTGTACTCGAATGAAATATAAGTTACCCGACCTACCTTAATCTAATATAGGTGTGAAAGATTAATGACATAGCGTTTCTATATATATAATATTATTTTTGGCAAAACTTAATTCATGCATGTTAGATCTGGATATTTAATTCATGTAGTAGGTATATTTTGACTATCAATGCATTCAGTACCTATGGGAGAATGGGGGGTGCCTCCTATCTTAAACTCAAAAACAAAAAAAAATGTGAAATATTCAACTTTTTCTTAAATTCTCAACTTTTACATTTCTACTTCGTTTTATAACTTTTTTTACTACACCTACTATAAAATTAACAGTTTTTGATTTTTAATTCTTGAAATAAACATTTTTGGAATTGAAGAGGTCGGGAATAGCAGATGGTGTATAAACTTCTATACTTTAATTTATTCGTATTTTCGATTTTTTTTTTGTAAAGTAAAAATAAAAATTTTAAATCTTAACTAAAAATTTACAAATTTTTGAAATTTACAACTTCTTGAAATATTCAACTTTTGCGTAAAATTTCCCTTTTCATGAGGTACATTTAAAAACAAAAAAATCAGCACTAAAATTAAAAACAAGACAACGAGTATATGAAACAAAAGGCATAATTGAAAAATTGTAGATAATTTTCATAGAAAAAATGTCAAGAAAACCATGAACCAAATTAAATTTTAAATTATTATAGTATTGTAAAACACTGTGGTATAAACTATCTTTTTCAAAGATCCCAAAAATGAGTATAAATAAATAAATAAATAAAATAAGAATATACAAAGCTACAATAAGACCCATTGTTACGTATGCGGCAGAAACGATGACCAAACCAAAAAATAAAATTATTTGAAAAAAATATTATGAGAAAGATGTCCGCATGACCATAGTACCAATAAGAACAGAAAGTGGAAAATTTAGAAGACTTATGAATATGGAAATAAAAGATAAAATGAAGAGATTGTTAAAATAATCAAGGTACAAAAAATAAGATGGGGATATATTTATAGAAACAGAGCCCATAAGAAAAATAACAGAATGGAAAGAAGACAGACAATGAGGACGGCCAAAAATTAGATGGGAAGATCAGGTCATTAAAGCTTTAGAGAAAATGAGCATAGTAGGATGGAAAACAAAAGTACAGGACAGGAAAACATGAAAAAGAGGTAGCAGAAGATAATAAAACACACATCAGTTTAGAGTAAACGAAACCAAAAAATATTGAGTGATCCCCTATAAAACAATGGATCTGTAAAGCTCAGAAAGGAGCTGCTACAATTCCCTATGGAATGTATAGCATTATATATACGTAAAAAATAGGTATTTCAAAGAAAATAATTTTACCAAAAATACTATTTTAACTTTTTCAAGCATAAAATATTCCCCCGTCCCAATACAACAAGAAAATATTAACAGAGAAAACCTGAAATTTGCAAAAAGTCCAAACCGTGACTTTGGTCAATATTACACACGCTGTGAGCAATCTCTTGTTTACAAAACAAAAAATAGTGCAGCAAAATTCATTTACAAAGTGGGGCACAGAAAAAAGTTTTCATGGTTTACCTGAATAAAGTAGGTACTTGTTATTTAGCCCCCTTTAGTTTAAAATTTTAGGTATGAGTATGTATATTATTTTAACATAAGGAAATGCCAATTATATTAAATAAAGTTAATTAAAATATGCAAACTATGCTATTATGTGAAACGACATGTGTGAGACATAACAAATTTAATAGCTAAATTAGCTAAAATATAATTAGAATTGTGCTAATTTTCCTCCTACTAAATTTAAAACCATGCTAGACACACCATAAACATTAAATTTTATTTTCTTGTCTAGATGAAAGTAAAAGCTGCTTTGACAAATATATTCAAATATTTATACTTAGATTTTGTTGAATTTGCCACAAAATTTATTTTTAGAGTAACTGAAACTAAAATATATTTTTTTGGGAGGGGTAAACCGCTGAAAAAACATTTGTACAACTTAATTTCTTCTAGAAGGCAACCCCCTTAAGATTTACACAGAATTTCCTTCAAGATTACCTCCAAAAATATTAAAAATTACTTTTTCTACGACTTATACTGGAAATTCAATAAAACCTGCAGTGACTCAGTTGCGAATATGTGGTAAAAGGCGAAGCTCATACCAGCTCGGGTGCGACTCCCGTAATTTCGTCGAAGCTTCGCAAAGGCGGACCCCTTATACGAAAGCAGCAGAGGTATGAGTCACTCCAGGTTTTATTGAATTTCCAGTATAGTTAGTACATAATTAGTAGTTAGTGCGTATTTACCATGAAGTGACGATCAGCTAATTTTACATACTTGCTGTCAAAAAATTAGTAAAAGTCAATCATATAACCTCAAATTGACAAACTAATTTTAAGATATTTTTTGCATTTTTTGATATTTCGGTGTTAGGTCGTAGGAAAAATAGTATAGGCACCTCGACGCAAACCATTTCAGTGCACATCGAGTGCTTTTTTTACTCGGCTGCGCCTTTTTTGGGGTCTTAATAAAACGGAATTTTGTTGATTTTTATACCACAACTTTTTAGCACTTAAAAGTAGTATATAAAGCTATATTCTGAAAATTTCAAGTCATTTGAGGAAAGGCTCAAGTTTTTCCGGTTATTTCCCCACTAAAAAGAATTGGGGCAAGCGATTATTTTTATTTTTTATTTTTTACTAAAATTCAATCCCTAAATGGGGATTTTTAAGGTAGCGAGCATTTTACATAAAATCACTTAGAACCCACCGTGGATAAGATGCCAAAACTTGCACCCTCGTGAGGGAGTGGTAAATATACTCCAATATATTTTTTTGTGGGATATTTACTCATTAAAATGAGCTTTATCTTCCATAAGCAGCAAAAAATTCTAACTTTTTTGTTTTGAACCACCCTAATGGGTATTTATTCATACATTATTTTTAACGAAGTACTAATAAAATTGGTCATACTTGAATTTTATATACTTATTATTTTTAAACAATGTATTATTAAATCGCGTAGTGAATCTATAATAATAATTTAGTGTAACAAAAACAAGATTTTTTTAAGCTGATTAGCAGACAGGAAGGCATGAAACATCTGCACTTATACTTAATTCTCGTCTTGTATTCGACAGCGTATCATAAATATTTCAGAATAATATTTCAGGCCACATTTTAACAATATATTAAGCTATCTTTATAAATACTAAAACGATGCTTAACTATATGGAATTGCTTAATACCAAAAAGAGTGCTCTTTACATATTTACTTTACTTTGATAGATTAGTCACTAGAAAGTTCAAACAGGTAACTACCTACACAGTGTTCCCCAGCATTAGTTACATAAACAAAATTGAAGAAGAAAACGGACTGTCGATACTTGTAAACAAAGGTCTGACCATTACAGAACCACGTACAGTAAAATCGCAGAGATATTTTTTTAAAGATAATGCTTAAAATTTAAAAAATTAAATTTGTTGAAGCATTTAGTCAATTTAGTCCTGACATCAAAAGCATGGGGTAATGGGGTAATTACTATTGTTAATAATAATTGATTTTTATATTAGATTGAATGAATAATTAGATATTGTGCATTGGCTAATAACAGGATACGTTTTGATCGACATTGCTTCCTTAATTTTTAACCAAAAGTTATACATCTTCATCTATAGAACACGAAGAGTAGAAAGCTGCCTGAAAAAGGTATAATTTATTATGAATTGTAGTATTTAACATATGAATGATTAAAGATTAATTGGTGCATGCTTTTTAGTGGGATTTAATGCTTATTGTAGGATCTGCAATGAGAGTACTTAATAATACTTACACGTTTAAACAGGTATAGTTTTAAAAAGGTTATTTGCTAATATTAAGAATTATATATAAAAATAATTAGGTAGGTTTTACTTGTTATTAATATATTAATTTTGTTATTCACCAATTACCTTACCGTGTTAGGTATACCCATTTAAAATTAAGCTTTCAAATATAATTTTCTTACATACAACTAACAAAAAGCACAAGGCTGTCTCTTAAAATTAAAATGATGTCACGTCTGTGTTGACTCTACACTGTAGAGACCATTTTATCACGTCATAAAGTCCTCAAAAGTAATTTATGATTGGGCAGGTAAGTATAGTGTAAATAATAATAATAATTTATGTTTACGTTTTTTTTTATAATCTGTGTAACAAACCCTATTTTATGACACTCAAATACGCCAATTCGTATGTAAAATATAAATGTCATAGCATTTTTAGAATAAATTTTACACCTTGACCTACTGCAATCGTTTTAATTATACTTTGTTTTACTTTTAACTGTATACTTAATGATGTTTTTATTGTATATTTAATGGACTATTACAGTGACCGAGAAATATGAGATGTACATAAATATTTTATAACAACACTGACTGTTCATTATAAAATAAAAAATAATATATTATATTAATCATAATAAAGTAACTTTAGGGTGGGTGCCGGGGCACAAAGGCATTGATGGCAATGAGAGAGTAGACCAACTCGCAAAAAAAAGGATCGGAAACTCCCTTTATTGGACCTGAGCTAGCCATTGGCATAAACAAAACCACTGTAAAAAGCTGGATATCCAACGATAAAATTTCAGTAAAATTAACAGTGGGGCACGGTTCACCTGGGCGATTTTAAATAAAAATTTCGTGGACCCCTATGTTTTTTGGACTAAAACATACCTGATGGCATAAGGAATCAATTTCCATTTGAAAGAAAATCGTAAAAGATACACTTTTTTAGAAAGATAATAAAACGTTTTTTTGAGTAATAAGGTGTGTCAAAAAAATCCGATTTGCGAAATCGAAATCGCTCTCTGGTTCAAAAGTTGCTCCTTAGTATAAAACTGTGGCCACTCAAAAATGAGCCAAATCGATTAATGTTAGAGGTAGCTCAAAGCACTCAAACTTTGAAAAATATCGGTACTTGTTTTTCAAATTGTGATTGTATATAAAATTAAGGAAATTTTGGAGGGTTTCTTTGGTAATATTTAGAAACAATACTAATTGTAAGAAAACTAAAAAAATTATATTTCCCCTTCTCTTAAGTTAGAACAAAAAAATCGCCAATTATTTGAATATTTTGCGAAAATTTATTGAAAATGGGCATATTTAAAAGGACATAACTTCCTTAGGAAGGATTTTTTGACCAAGGTGCATATAAACTTTATCTATGTTTTTAATGTTAAATAACCACTCATTGCCAAAATATTTGTTTTTTGCTTAATATTTTTCAATTTTTTTATTTTTGGTTCTTCATGAGTAAAAATTTACTTTTAAATGCATTTATCTTTAAAACGGTTAAACCTGCGATGTTAAACCACAGAAACTTTTTTGTGTATTTTTACATAAAAAAGTATTCCAACCAAAAAATCAAAAAAAAAAGTACACCGAAAAAAGTTTTAGGCAAAAAACAGAAAATCCACCCGGTTTCTAATCGAAATTATTTTTTTTACTCAACTTGAGGAAAAAAATTATGTTTTCTGTATAGTCCTGTAGGTTAACATGTATATATGCTTATATACTAATATATAATTTTGCAGATTTTTTATTTAAAACTATTTTTTATGCACTTTTTTTGCGAAATCTTCAAATAATTGGCGATTTTTTCATGTTCTAACTTAAGGAGAGGGGGATATCATTGTTTTAGTTCTTACATTTAGTATTGTTTCTAAATATTACCAAAGAAACCCTCCAAAATTTGCTCAATTTTTATCGGTATCAGTTTTTATCCGAAAAACAGGTACCGATTTTTTTTTAAGTTTGAGTACTTTGAGCTATCTCTAAACATTTATCGATTTGGCTGATTTTTGAGTGGCCACTGTTTTTTACTAAGAAGCAACTTTTAAGCCAGAGAGCGTTTTTGATTTTGAAAATCGCGATTTTTTGACACACCTTGTTACTCAAAAAAAACCCTTTTTTATCTGTCTAAAAAAGTGTGTCTTTTACGATTTTCTTTCAAATGGGAATTGATTTCTTATGTCATCAGTTATGTTTTAGTCCAAAAAATGTAGGGTCCACAAAATTTTTATTTTAAATCGCCCAGGTGAACCGTGGGGGTCAGGCACCGGGACTTAGGCAAAGCAAGTTAATATTTGGCTGTGTTATAACTGCTGGTCCATTACTACATCTACATCTACATCTTATTAGGGACCACCTTAGGAAGGTAAAAGGGCTAATAACTGGTCACTGCTACCTGAGGAAACACATACATGCCATCCGTATAGAGACGAACTAATATACAGGCTGTGTATTACACAGTGTGGAAACAGTCTCTCATGTTCTTCTTGACTGTATTGCTCTACATTGCTGGAGACGCCGGAAACCTGGAAATGCTAACGCAGAAGCCATGTTCTCCAACTCAAATCTAGTAAACAGCCTAGTAAGAAAAGGAACGGAAACGAAGCTGTTTGACTAGCAAGATACTCAAGAACAACACAATAGGCTAGCAGAGGGCCAAAGTGTTTACGGTAAAAATCCTCATCTTGTTTCTCTTTTTAATCAATCAATGAATCAATCAAAATTATGTTTTTCTTGATGAGTAAACCGCTGAAAAATTGTACTCCTGAGTTTCTTCTGGGAGATAATTCCTAACGATTCCCTCGGAACTTCTCTTAAGATAACCTCGAAAAATTTTAAAAAATTATTTAAAAAAAGGCCCTACTTTGGTAAAGATGAGATTTTCTCGGATTTCTTCCAGATATTCCCTCTATAATTTCCTCAAAATTTAATACCTGAACTCCTCAGCGGTTTTCTACTTGGTTTTGTTACTCTTTTATAAATTTGCCATTTCTTTAAAATCAAAATATTGATTTTTAAATTTTAATTTTTAAGTCATGTTTAGATGTGCAAACGAAAAAAAAATGAACACCAGAGAAAAGAAAATGAATCTTCTTTCAAACTAGTCCCTATCCAGACAAATGAGCCATAGGCCCTAATATATAAATTAGTAATGATAAAGATAATATGGTATATAACATTGACCGAAGGAATATTTTTTTTGAGAAAAAATAATGGAATGGTTTGAAATAGATTTGTAGCACTTAAATTATTTGTAATATTGTCAGTCCAGTATGGTATAAAACACCTTCGATCGAAGGCCCGAACGACTTTAAATAAATAAATAAAAAATAAAAATAAATAAAAATAATATTAAACTTAAATAAAATAATATTAAACTTAAATTTTAAGTTGATCGTGTTTTGCAATAATTTGTTAACTCACATTATAAAATGACAGAAGGTGTTTGAACATTTTTCTAATTGAATTAAAGATTTTAAACTTGTGATAAACAATTGAAGTAAATGCTTAATTTTAGGCATTTTAGTCATAAGCATGAGGAAACAATAGTTACTGTCATTTTCCAATGTGAAATAACATAACTGCATAACACAATTCAACTTTACCATTTGATATCCATGTAACTGCAAGGGGTGCAGCTCAAGCAATCCTGTAAATGTATTGCATTTGTGACTAAGATTTCTCATCTGCAACATTATATTCTTCGTTATTTTAAAATTGCATAAATCGTACTGCATTTCAAAACAATAAAACTCAGCAATAAAAGAGAAATTTAAATATTAATTGTGATTTTATTCACGCCTACAATAGATTTTATGGAATCGTATAATATTTTAGTCGTTTGGATTTTAATAAAATATACAAAGTATATTTCAAATAACAACTTAAATATGACGTTTAAATATTAATTATGTGTTATTGGACTTATTTTATTTATTTATTGGTTTTGAGTTATTCCAAGGTACCATGCTGACTGTCTATAGTAGAAAATATATTAGACCAGGTAAATAAGTTATTACAGAAATTCCTTTGCAAGGTGTCATGTTACACATAACAAACTATTTAGGCCGATAGCTTAGATTTTTATTCTTAGCTTTCCTTTTTTAGTTCACAAAATTTTTCATTTTAATTATTTTGCACTACCTCTCAACATCTCTTCCTTTTGTGTTTGTTCCATCCAGGTATCTCCAAGTAACCTGTCCCAATTATTTTGTGCTTTAACTTATACCTTATTCACGTCCTAATTTATTCTTTTCCAACTCTTTCATCTTTAAATATTATTTATAGAAAAACTCTCTTTATTGCTCACTATGGCAAACTACACCTTAGCATAGTTATAAATCTTTTGGACAATGTTAAGACACTAATATGGGTAATTTGAGCACCAATACACCATGGTTGTTAAGAAATATCTTAATCGTTACATTTCTCAAATGTTTTTAATTTTTATTTTATATATTTTTTATTTTTTATCTTCCTGAAGGAGTACAATATAAGACTCGAAGCGTTGGAGGAGATATAATTTTTGAATCTAAATTTACCATTTATTATTCTTTAAAGAAGATTATACATATAATTTAATAGTTATATGAAGTAGCAGTGTATGTAGTTAGGCATCAGAGTCACATCATTAATACATATAGCGGATATTATAATTATAATCATAATATGTAAATTAAGAGTAAAGATTATAAAATTACCTATTATATAATTACTCAAATTATACTAATTATTGTAAAAGTGTAACGCCGCGACGTGCCGCCTCTGAAACCGTGTAGTAGCACACGACCTCCTGCATAATAAGAATTCGTCTGATGTCACTGGCTAGGAATTTGGCAACGTGGTAAATAACAATACTACAACGTTTTGTTTGTCACCACCTACTATGCCGTTTACATTTAATATAACTATAATATTAATGAAAATTTTAATTGAATAGCAAAATGTCACCGCAAACCCTGATTAGTTTTAAATGCAATTTCTGATTCACTGGTTTTCATTTTAATAACAACTGTTTTTGTTTCGAAGTTCCCGGAGTTTTTGTAATTAGTAAATGGTACGGAAGATAAAAGTTAAACGCGCAAAGTTTTCTTTATTTCAATTGTTTGATAAGAAAAGCTTTAAAGAAAACTAATATTTAACTAAAACATGAATCATTAGAATACTAACTTTTTGAGATAGTTTTATTTAAAGAATTATGTTTACAAATAGTTTACATAGCTATTGAATAACTCTTTTTAACCAATAATTAAAAAATGTACCATTCTCTTATTTTTACATATTTTGTATTAACGCCCTGATGATATACATGTGTTGTTGCCATATTATCGTTTTTTTTTTCATGTTTTACAATAGCTAATCAAAGGTTAGTGCTACATATCCATACTTAGTAGAGACTCAGCAAGTAAATATTGCGTTTCTGCTAAGAAGGATAATAAAATTGTGCGATGCTATGACTTAAGCCGCTATAATTTGCATTAAATATCCCTTATTTCAGGGCACTAGTTACAGTTTTATGTGTTGTAATTGGACAATATTAACGGTGAATCCAACATCAGTGTTGGTGCAGACTTCCAAATATGGATGAAGCTAATTTGTGTCCACCAGTAAACCAGATTGCATCGCATCGCATTAAATGTTAAATCATCTATTCTGGTTTCGTGCGGAAATAAACACGTGAGATCAAATATTTTCGGACGGAAAATATTGCTATTCTCAAATTTACAACGTTGTCAAGTTTTTATACAAACTATACACACCTAGGCGTATGTCATAAATGTGTTTTGTTTTTCGAAAAAATATAGAAAAGAGACGTGAAAACATAGCCCGCCTAAAAAAAACAGTTATATTTAACATTTAATAAACAACTCGTTTTCTCATGATTTACGGTGGATGTGAGTGTTCGCCTGGTCTAGACCAAGCGAAGAATCCTCTGCAGGCTAAGTGAGATTTCAGAATACAAAACATGTAATTTTCACTCAATTTCGGTGAGATTTGGTAACCTTCACGCAAAATATCGAGAGGAAAAAATCCGCTCGAAACCAGAATAGGGATCCTGAATTATCTTAGATTGACTTTTAGGGTGTCAGCAAATCTATTACATGTATACAGTATTTTGCCTTTTTCGTGGCACTTTATTTTACAGATGCGCAAGTATGGAAAAAAAAATCAGTATTCACGCAACCTATTTATTTACATTGGCTGCGTTCAATGGAAACAGAAAAACTCATCGAACGCTGTCAAATCTCTACTGAACGCTATAATCAGTTTCGATTAACAGATGTCGCTGAATGACAACGTTTTGAGATTATTAGTTTTGATTGATTTTATAAAAGCGCGGGAATGTACTTTTTGTGTCTATTTCTAACCTCAAATGGTGGTTGTGACAAGTGACATACACGGTGTATTTGAAATAGCGTAGGAAATTTTAACAGATGATTCTACATCATAAAATATGACAAAAAGTTCCTATAAACATATGTCTAAAAATGCGTCATAAGGGAGCTACGCCCCTTTGAAAGTGGCTAAAAAAATCGGTTTTTATTTAATAACTCAGGAACCCTTTCAGATACATCAACGAGGTTTTGCACGTCAACTAATCCTACCAGGGCCCGTTTTTATGTGTTATTTTCATGTACTTATTTCAACCAGGGGTGTGCGAAACGGGGGGGGGGGCTTATCAGTTTTTTGTCCCAAACTTTTTTCTGTGTAACTTTTTTGCAATTTTATTTTTGATATATGATTCCTCAGGTCAAAATACATAAAAAATGTACTCTTGTTGTAATACTGTAGGATTAACCGTTTTCGAGAAAAATTCATTTGAAGGTGAAATTCCACGGTTCGAGGACGAAAAATTAAATACTAAAATGTTGAAAACCAAAATTTTAATGATGCAGGGCGAATGTACATTAAAAACTAAGAAAAAAACCTCATATACAGGTACTTACAAAAATCAATCCTAATGGAGCTATGGTCTCCTAAATATGCACCATCTTTAAAGGGCTTTTTCGACCTGCATGTATGGAGACTTTTTTTCTTAGTTTTTGATGTAGAATAACATTGTATCATTAAAATTTTGGTTTTCGACATTTTAGTATTTAATTTTTCGTCCTCGAACCGTGAAATCTCACCTTCAAATGAAGTTTTCTCGAAAACGGTTAATCCTACAGTATTACAATAGGAGTACCTTTTTTATGTATTTTGACCTGAGGAATCATATTTCAAAAATAAAATTGCAAAAAAGTTACACAGAAAAAAGTTTGGGACAAAAAACTAATAAGGCCCCCAGTTTCGCATACAACTGGTTTAAATAAGTACGTGAAAATGACATACAAAGATGGGCCTTATTAGGATTAATTCACGTGCAAAACCTCGTTAATATATCTCAAAGGGTTCCTGAGTTATTAAATAAAAACCGATTTTTTTTAGCCAATTTCAATGGGGCGTAGCTCCCCTATGACGCATTTTTAGACATATGTTTATAGGAACTTTTTGTCATATTTTATCATGTAGAAGCACCTGTTAAAATTTCCTACCCTATTTCAAATACACCCTGTATATTAGCCGTTCAGCAGTTAGCTACCAAAACTTATCATTTAATGACTTTTGATTAGTTTCGCTGTTTCCATTGAACGCAGTCAATATGTACATAAGGTAGGTAAGTATGAAGATTTCAAAATTAAAATATATATATTTTTTTGTTTTAAATGACATCCAGTTTTTTAAAATAATTAATTTTAAATACATAAGGTAGGTAAGTATGAAGATTTCAAAATTAAAATATATATATATTTTTGTTTTAAATGACATCCAGTTTTTTAAAATAATTAATTTTAAATAGATTTCATTTTGTTAATCTTTGTTTTTTAATTTGTAATTTGTAAACAAAGAATCATAGAATAAAGAATAAAGGCTTAAAAATAACAAGGGATTTATATTATACTTACAAAAATTAAATAAAACCCAATTTTTTTCTGATTATTACTATTAGTTTTAACGAGTTCGAGTTTTAATATTAAAAGTAAGGGAAATAACCTCTTAAAATTTATGCTTTTAATTTTGAATTATTTTCATGAAATTCGGTTAAATTATGGATAAAATTTAAACGTGAGCAGAAATTAAATTGCTTTAGTCAAGATTTATTTTTGTAAATGTAATGATACTTTACGTTAATAATACTTTACAATATTAAAAACATTAATAAATATGTAATGAAGAGAGGAAATGCATCGCATTCCGTAGTATACTCTTCCCAAAATGTGATTTCTTTTGAGCCAGTGTACGCACTTTTTTATACTTTTTACATTTTTGTTTACGTGTCAAATTTGGACACTAGTGTTCGTTGAACATGGTCTACAATAATAGAATAGAATAAAATGTTAATTAAGTTTAAATTAAAGATTATAATGTCTTCATTTTGTCACCCGTCTAGAAAGGGGACGTTTCAGATTTTTACTTCTACACAGAAAAAAAGGATATCTTGAATCAAAGCAAAACGATCTTGAACCAAGGCCGCCATGGCTTTCGATATGTTCAACGCCATGCCTGTCTTGGATCAAGTCCGCCGTGATCTTGGCATTTGAGGTCCTAGATTTAAGGACGTTTCCTTAAATCAAAGCCACTTAAACCATTTATTTAAGATCATATTATCTTAAACCAAATATGTAATCATCTTGATTTAAGATCATATTATCTTTATCCAAGATCATATTATCTTACACCAAGTCTTGGTTTAAAATAATATAATCTTGAATGAAGAGAATTATAATAGAATGAAAAAATTTCCCACACATGTACAATATTATTTCGCACGCCTATGAAATATGATACTTTCTTACTCTGTTAATCGTGTGAAATTTGGTTTTATAGGTGGTCGTAGGAAAAAGCACTTGTTTTTGAAGAAAAACTTGTTGCAATGCCATTGCAAAATGGCGCTTATAGTTATAAATTATTTAAAGCTATTTACTCGAGAAGTTTTTAAGTAAATTTGAAAATCCCCATCATTTGAGGGTAACAGATACAAATTCGTCCATTTTAAAGCAGATAAAAACAATGATACACCTTTAAAGACAACTGACGGCAAAAAAAAATAAACCTAACTTCTCTCCCGCGCATATCTTGAACTACTGCGTGGGATGAGGCCGGCAAACTCTTTACGGTAAGACAACAGGGTCTTTGAGTCAAGATGTCTTGATTCTCTGTTACTATTTTAAATGTCATGCATTTAAGGAAAAAATTCTTGGCATAAGGATTTTTCTACCAATAGAATAATTAAAGGAAACCAAAGTCACAGATAATCTTAAACCGAGGATACATGATCTTAAAAGAAGATTATTACCTCAATTTAAGATAATATAAATCCAAGATAATGTATTATCTTCTGCCAAGATAACCTTTTTTTCTGTGTATTATTATTTATTTATTTTTAAGTTGCCATCTATAACTTTTTTATTTATACATTTTGTTTAAAAATACATGTTCTTTTTTTCCTCTCGTCACTAAATACTTTAAATGGGCTTGCATCTGGGGTAAATTTTGACAATTTCCGAAATTTGAAAACTGTCGTACTCTTCCAGCTCAAGAGGTGTTAAGAGTTAAATAAATTAAGATTTATCATCTTTAATTTAATAGTAATAAATTTCACTAAGGATGACATTGCACATAATCTTAATATCAACATCCTGCTCTAATTTCTTGCAGGACAAAATTGTATAAAATTCCGGAAATTTCGTTTGGACTTTTGCTATTTAGTGTTTTATATTTCAAGTTAATATCTAAGGCCGTTCAAAAGTTTAAGGGTGGGAGGCGGACTTTTGACACGCTCTGTATAATTAGCATAATTCATATTACCTTCATTAGATTATAAGGGCTCAGTCAAAGAAAAGGATTTTCTGTAAAAGGATTTAGGTATCAATTAGGTTATTTTCTGGAAAATAATAGAGAACAGTTCTTTGTGCCACTTTGAAAATATATTTTAATTTGAACTGAGGGGTTAAAGGTAAAATACGTAACACACTTAGGACAAGGGGGCTGCTAGTGTTGCGCATTTATATAGGGGGCTAAGTCTCGGCGTTAAGTTGCATTACAACGGGGGAGGGGGTGGGTCAACATTGTAAAATTTGGCGTTACTTATTTAAAGTATGACCCGTAAGGTAGTTTATAGTTTTGGCCATGTGCACACAATGTTTCCAAAGCAGCCATTATAAAATTTATGTGCTGAAGATAATGAAAATAATTTGAAATTATTTTTCAGGTAATGTTTATCTATGAATTTTGGGGTGAAACTTATTAATTTAATTAACTTTGAATTGTTTTTATATTATAGTAATAGTCCAGTCAAATAATAAATGTAAATTGCAATAAATGTAGACGGGCTGATATTTTTAAGGGTAGTAGTGGATCTTAACACTCCTGTTAGTTTTTCACCGGGTGATTTGCGTAAGGGGTGTCCGCTATCTTGAATTTTAGGGGTGAGTTTCTTAATATGCATCTTACGATAAAAATGCATAGTATGCGTTATATTATATTATAACCAATTTTGTTAAGGAGAAAACTTCCAACAATTTTTGTTTGGATAATTTTTTAAATATATTAGTAACAATGCATATTTAGTAAGATAACCGCACTTATCCCTAATATAGCGGACACCCCTTACGCAAATTACCAGGTGAAAAACTAACAGGAGTGTTACTATCCACTACTACCCTTTAAAATGTCAGTCTGGACTATAAATAAAATTAATAAATTATTAGTAAAGCTAAAAGCTGCCAGTGTCAGATTTTTAGTAAGAACGATAAACTCCTTTTATTTATATTTATGAAAAAATACGGCAGACTAACATCTCTACTCTAAATTTCTCTACTCCCTAACATCCCTACTCCATAACATCCCTACTCCACAACAACTCTACTCCGTAACATCTCTACTCCATAACATCTCTACTCCGTAACAACTCTACTCCACACTTTATGCACTTTATTAGCCACTTAATAATAAATGAGCAGTTCAAAGAACAAAGAATCTTCTTCTTCTAGATTATTTTATTTTTTTCCTAGAAAACGTTTATCTTTAAATGTAAATCTAGAGCAATCATAAATGAATTATTCTAAAAGCAACAATGACCGCGTACTCTTAACATGCACTAATATATAAGTAATTAATAAACTGAATTCATTTTTGACAGTGACTTAGCATGACAAATATTCTTTTGAGTTAAGACAAGTGGCTAATCGAGTGTCTATAGTGTGGAGTAGAGTTGTTACGGAGTAGAGATGTTATGGAGTAGAGATGTTACGAAGTAGAGTTGTTGTGGAGTAGGGATGTTATGGAGTAGGGATGTTAGGGAGTAGAGAAATTTAGAGTAGAGATGTTAGTCTGCCAAAAATACTTAATGTTTCAGGAATCTTAAATACACCAACACAGTTTATTTAAAAAAAAAGTTTTGATTTACTGAAACACTTTAGAATTTTAAACTATACTGCCTTCCTAAGCTGAAAAGTCCTATCTGTGTATGTTAAACCTATATAGATAGAACCTTTCAGCTTAGAACGGCAGTATAGGAGGTAATGTACTGTGTGAATAACCTGTTTATATGCAAAAACTTACTGAAATTTTTTTTTGTTTTTGTATAAAACTAAATATTCTTTTTTGGGTAAAACAGCATAAATTTTCTGTCAGATATAATAAAACATGAAGCAGTTTGCATTTAATAATGAAAAAAAAATCATGAATATTTTCTTAATAAAATTTACATATTTTTAATATAATTTTGTAAAATTTTAAAATAAAATCAGAATATTCACTAATAAATAAACACTTCATCAAATATAAAATGGCAGCCGCATACACTGAGAGAACACTAGCATAATTAAGAACGTAATTAGGTTATAGTATACAAAAATAAATAGTTGTATATGCACCAACCACTATGTATTGCATATAATACAACAACAAATAAGTAAACGTGTCCTGTATTTACAAACGAGTGCAGGTCTTCGACTTACAACAACAAATTGTACGCATTTATGACCCGCGCAATCAGGCCGGTTTTGAAAGCCTGGTGTCGGTTTTTCTTTGTCGGGAAGAGAGCGTAGTGGGCGGAGCTTGTAAATTTGCAGGTTCGGCCTGCCGCTCCTTTCCACTTCACGATTCTCGATACATACCACAGGCAATTCACCTGACCCTTCCGCCGACTGGCTAGGTCACAGCGCTGAGCTTGGTCGGCTCTCTCCGCGCCCGCTTTGTGTCTGCGTACGGGATATGTGTCTTTCTGCCTGCATTTGCACGGTGGGACACAAGCACCACCTTTTTTAAGTACCTCTTTTTTATTTTTTCTTTCAAGATTTGTTTTGGCTCACCACTTTTCTACTTCACAAAAAAAAATTCTTGTTTCACTTTGAATTAGGTTTGGATCAACTTTTAACTCTTTTGCTGTCCATGACGCCAACGATAAAATTTGCTACTTTAGCATATTAGCAAAATGTCATGTTTTTTTATATAACCGTAACTCTTTGCAAAACTCCAACTCCTCCTTGATGTTTAACGTTTAAAGTGCTATTTTTATTAGTTGTAATTAGTTTTTAAAAAAGTATAAAGTTATAACTAAAGAAAAAATATTGATTTAACTTGGTAGACGTAAAAAGTAACTTTCAGACTACTTTGATTAAAGTTTAACGCGGCTATATATTTTAAAACTATCTCTAAGTTTTTCTCCAAGATTACTTTTTAATTTATTTGCGTTTTTCCTGTTCCGTGCAATTTTACGCTAAAATTTTCTTCATAATTTTAACCACTCAGCTCCATTTATTGAGTAATTAAGATTTGTTTAATTAACTTTTTATCTGTGTGTGTTTATAAAACAATTACTAACTTTTTTAACTACGTAATTTCTAAGAAATATTGTTATTATCGTAAAACGAGTCAGTTACACAGAACAAAATATTGTCTTAAATCAAGATTTGGATATAACGAAGAGAATATATTTAAGCTTGGTTTGGTAACCCAACAATAATATTTAGGGTTATTTATATTAAAAAACGTTTTTTTACCAAAACTGCCGAAGTTTCGTTGGCTTTATTCCAACTTATTCAAAAGGCACACTACAAGAAATGTAACAATTATGTTTTAACAATTCAAAGAGCTAGAAAGAAAACAATATGTTTAAAAATTAGTTAATAAAATAATAAAATATGATTTATTTTTTATATAATAAAAACTTGTTTAAAACTGTTTTTGCAGACAAAAAAGGCGTTGATTCATTATATTAAACTATGCATTATAATCTAAACATAGAAACAGAAACATTTAAAATATGGTTTAATTTAATAACACCTCGTATAAGAACAAAGATTTATCTTAACGTGGAAATGTCAAAAGAATAAGCAATAAAAAGGTAAAAAATATGGTAATTATAATATAACAATTAAGGATTGAAATAATAAATATATAATACATAATGGGTATTTGAAATACAAGAAAATAAACAAACATATGCAGATAAGAAATTTAAAGTCGTGTACCAGTGCTATACAAACGTATACTGGAAATTTCTGATTGTTGGCAGATAAAAAAAGGGAATATATTCTCCTTTAAAGTAAAATATAAAAGAATATATAGTATGCTTTAAAGAAGAATATATTCTCAAATATGGAAGAACGAGAATATGGTATGCATAAAAGAAGAATATATTCTCTTTGTTACATACAAATCATTATATTATTGATTTAGGACAATCTTTTTCTGTGTGTAAGATTGAAATCATATATATTTTTATATATAATAATACAGAGTGATATTGATAGAATGCGATGTTTCGGGCTGTTGGCATTTTAGACTTTATTCACTTTAGAAATCTGTGCTTGGTTCTAAAAGGGCCAATGTCATATATATGATATATATTTGTGCGTCTTCTATTTCTTTAAAAAATCCTGGCGTCAGGACTTAAAGTTTTGTTTCTGGGAAACACAACAAATTATTTTCTCGATCTTACCAGATTTCTGGTTGCAGCAACCAGAAAATAAACCATAGAAAAAATGTTATCTATGGTTTATTTAAATCAACTCCAATATGAGTAAGTATCAAGAATTTCTTAACCAGAAAATAGTTGGCCTCTGTCCAAGTAATCAAAACTGTGGTTAAGTGATCACATACTTGGCCAGAATCAGATTGTTTTTTTCCGTGAATGGTATTTTTTCAAAATCTTTTATAATACCTACATTTAAATATCAACTTTATTAGAAAAAATTAGAAGATAATATATTTTCCAAGTCATCACGATAGGCAAATTTTCAGAAAATTATTGATTTTTGATCTGTAATTTAAAATGAATATATTACCAAAGAAAACTTTTAATAAAAAATAAAACAAAATATATTTTTTTATATAAAACAATTAATTTAAATGGTAGTTTTTTAGAACATTATGTTATACTTACATTTAAATTTTAAATTTATTAAAAAAAAAAGTTAAAAAGTATTATATTTTGCAAGCAAGCAAGATATGCAAATTTTCAGGAAAGTATTGATTTTTGAGGCCGAAATAGCGCAGGCGCTTACGACCTTTTGCGCGCGATGCAACAATAACAATTCGTACAATGGTGGCAATCATTGATTTTATTATTTTTTTTTTTTTTGAAAAAGGAGGGAACATAAATTTATTGTTATTTATTGCTGTATAACATTTTGTTTTCAGTTTATATGACAAGACAAAAAATATTAAAACTATAAATTTCTGTTAGCTACAGATGCGGTTATTGCTTAAAAATGGACAATGTCCATTGGACATATATAGCAAACAAAGAGCTACACACAGAGAAATTATTACTAAAAACAAGCAAACTTTGTATATCCGTAATCATGTTATTTTGTTCTTAAATCAAACCTTGATGCTTGATTTTTTTATGATTGGAGGAATAAGTATCTAACCTATTGGTCTACAATAGGATAAAACCCAAAAAATTTTGTAGGTTATTACAAACGTCGCACACAGGTAATTATAAAATTTCAAGCGTCGAATGTTGAATATTTATAAACCTTATAGTATCCTACAAATGCTTTGAATAAAAAATTTTGCTACTTTTTGCTACCTGGTGCAAAAAATAAATAAATTGGCACATTGCATATACAATATCCTAGGCTTAATTTTCTTTGGGGCTGTATTTGTTAAATTTTAAAACATAGTACAAATGTGGGGTATCAAATTATAGAAAGGTATTATCTTCACGCCCGGGCATGGTAAATAAATAGTAATTTATGAAAAAAAAATCGAATTTAATTTCATTTTTGTTTTATCTTTTTACTTTTAATTACTTAATAATTAAATAAACAGAAAACATATAACGCTACTAAAATATATTAGAATTTACTCAATTTTGGGCGTAAGTATACGTGATAATATTTCTAGATTTAGGTGATAATCATGGGAGGGGATGGAGATAATACATTTCTATAATTTAATAACCCATATTTGTACTATGTTTTAAAATTTAAAAATACAGCCCCAAATAAAATTAAGTGTAAGATATTGTTTATGCAATGTGCCAATTGAATTTATTTTTTTACGCAAGATCTCAAAAAGTTGCAAACATTTTTATTGAAAGTATTTAGAGGATACTATAAGGTTTAAAAATATTCAATATTCGACGCTTCATGAAATTTTTCCCTTAATATTGTATTATTTTCCTGTGTGCATCAGTGGGAAGAAAATTCCTCGTGGGTCTGCGTGGTTCCATATTGGAACTACTTAAAAAATTATTATATGAAAACAAAAGAAAAATTTCTTCATATCCCAAATGGAGATTTTCTAAAATGAAAACTGTAGTAAATTTCCTGAAAAAATATGTGGGATTCAAAACGAGATTTCCTAGAAATAACAGGATGTTTCCTTAAAAAATGTGTCGGATTTAAAAAGAGGTTTCCTAAAATGAACGGTAGAAAATCTCCTTTAAAAAGGTGGTATTCAAGAGGATATTTCCTAAAATGGTAGAAAATTTCCATAACCACGTAGTTACACAATAATCTCCTAATTTTTTTTTACATAACAGCGTGGTTCCGCATGGTTTACATAATACTATATTATGATTCCGATAGGACTTTTATAACAAGTAGCATCTAGGTTTAATTTTGGTAATCAAGTTCGAAGAAAATAAATAAATATAATGAAAACTGACAAAGAAGATAATAAAATACATTTTGATTAAAACAAATAATAGAAGAAATAATATTTTTGAAAATTTAGCAGTGCATAACCTAACTTTTGACCTACATCAAAATTATCATAAATTTATAATTATAGCTATTAATTTAATTCAATAAACGCTATTTAAGTAGTTATTTTTTTTTAAAATATATCTCCAACCTTCAACTGCTAATTAATAACAATAATATCAATAATTTATACCATAATATGTGTATATCACTTAAATAACAATAGATGAGATAAATTTTAGTATAAATTTGAGGTGCATACACTCAGGAGACTACCAAAAACACCTTTTTAAAAAAGGTCTGTTTGCAGTTTTCCATTTTAAAAATAAAGCAGTTAAACACCCATAAAATACTACCTAGTCTTCTAAAGATAGCGGTCCAGTTTTAAAATGTTGTTCAAAAATTTTTATGGGTTTAACCTTGAACTTATTGGCATAAACCTTTGATCGACTTCGATTGTTTTGTTGTATTTGAATAACTTAAAAACTATATTGATTAAAGGACAATTTGCAAATATTCTATTAATTTATTTATTTTGTGACCTTACTTTTCTAATTTCTGTGGATTACATTATTAACCCCTGTCGCTCCAGTCGGGTTTTCAAGGTACAGGTCCCTATACTAGATTAAAATGTATATGGAATATCCCGTAAACAAATATCCAACTGTGGATATTGTGGTATATTTTGCTAGACCTACAAATATCCATACGTGGATACAATGGAGCCCAAGGGGTTAATATAACTCATTTGCGACTGTCATATCATGTATGGTTCTTAATGCAAAAAAAAATAAACTAATGTCCTAGACAAGGGATGTAAGTGACCCTTCGTAAAGAGCAGAAATATATACATACGTATAACCTTAAAATCCCTTTTCTTTAGGCAATTATATTGTGTACCTTATGTTGCTATATTACCAAATTATTTATTGATATGGATTGACGGATTAACCCACTATCCCAAAAATTCCATATGTTTTAACTCTGAAGTCATTTTTCTCAAAGTATTTTTTTGCACTTACACCTTAAAAGCCTAATGGCTTTTGGATGCCATATATCGAGAGATATTATAAATACAAAAAAAATGAGGTTTTCTTAGTGCTCTTTTAAGGCATAACAAAAGTTATGAACTGAAGTTTTATGACAAAAAGTATAAAAAATAAAACAAAAAAATAAATATAAGGAAAAGTAAGGTACATAATTTTAAATGTAACGATTTTTTTAATTTTTAGGCGGCATGCCTCTACAACTCTAAAATATTAAAGCATGCGATAACTTACCGGCAGATGGTTGTTTTTCAACAAATTCTTACATGCAGAAATATCAAATGAAACAAAATTTTCTATAAAATTACTTTTTCTAGTAGATGTTTTTGTTTTGGGAAGTATTTACAGACACAACACTACCACTATGCACCAGGCATCATTGCCAACTGTCATGCGTTGAGAACCCTGCTAGCGGTAAAACGCTGGGGACCCAGGGCCATTAACATAAATTATTGTAGGAGACAGTTAATTTTAGGTCATAAACTTTAACGTGCTCTCTACCCAAAACTTCTTTTGTGCAAAAGGCAGATAACTAACACTGAGGTTGGTGTGGCCGAATAAGAATTTTAAAGTTAAACATACCGGTGTTAAGACAATATTTTGGACAAAATTATACAGGATAACCTTAAACTCTTGAGGGACGATTTTTTTGTTTAAATTAATTTAGTAGCAAAACTTAAAAATGCTTTTTTCATTGGATATCGCTTGTGATTGGAGACAAATCAAATGGCAACATTCACCGAATTCATGAAGGCTCAGTGGCGCCTAATTAATGAATTCGAATTTAACTTTGCCTAATTTATTTTTAACTGTACAAATATGTGCCTATGTTCCTCAAGAGGTAACTGAATCTAGGGCCTTGCTCTCCACCCAAAAATTGTTTTGTGCAAAAGGCAGGTAAGTAGCATTGGGGTTAGGGTTGCCAGTTCAGAAATTTAAAGTAAAACATTCTTGTAAAATATGACAACTTTTTTGAACCTTCTAAATTAAATATATAAAGAATAACTTTAACTTAACCGGAGATCTGTTTATTTAATCTTTTTAAAAAGGAAGTTATTACAGGTGCTAACTGCAGAACAACTTCATTTAATGTCTGAGTGTAACATGCTAGGAACACTGAGATTTAACTGTTTTTCATTGGATATAGCTTGTGATTAGAGACAAATCAAATCGATACCCCCAAGCAACAAAGCCGTAACTCATATATTGTCATTTTTCACGACAGCTAAATTTCTAAAATATTTTTTTTTGTTATTTAAGGGTGGGTAAATGATTGAAGTGGAAAAGGAACTCATGTGATACATCATTTGAAAGCTTATAAAATTCTCTATTTAACTGTTTAAGTATTTATTGTTTATTGACTGTTTGTTTCTGATAATATTTAAGTTTAGAATTTCTTACTTTAGTGATTTTAAGTAAACTTTTGCTTAAAGTGGACTGTGGAGAAACCTGAGTAGTACCACCATGTGTGTCTTTTTTCAAGGCGTTTACCTATGAGTATAACTCAAAATGGGTCTAACTTGAGTTACATCCTTGTTGCTTGGGAGTGTCGAAATGGCAACATTCACAAAATTCATTAAGGCTCAGTGGCGCCTTAATGAATCGGCGAATTTAATTTTGCGTAATTTATTTTTAACTGTACAAATATGTGCCTCTGTTTCTCAAGAGGTTAACTGAATCTAGGGTCTTACTCTCCACCCAAAACTTGTTTTGTGCAAAAGACAGGTAAGTAGCATTGGGGTTAGGGTTGCCAGTTCAGAAATTTAAAGTAAAACATTCTTGTAAAATATGACAACATTTTTGAACCTTCGAAATTAAATATATAAGGGATAACTTTAACTTAACCGGAGATCTGTTTATTTAATCTTTTTAAAAAGGAAGTTAGTACAGGTGCTAACTGCAGAACAACTTCATTTAATGTCTGAGTGTAACATGCTAGGAACACTGAGATTTAACTGTTTTGGTAGGCAATACCTTTTGCCACAAAACTTATTAAGCTTCCAATGAATTCATACTTTGATTTTTTTCAAAAGTATTATTACTAATTAGTATTTTTTTGGAACAAAAATAAATAGAAATATTTCAGAGAAGAACCAAAACACAGAAAGTATGCGCCTATCACGGTGTTCTAGAAGAACTTTTATGGCGGCTTCCAATAACGATTATTATTTAGTAATAATAATGTCCCACCAGTCATTTATTTCTCGAAGAAATCGTGAAAATAATGTTAGCTTTTTATGTTGAGGATTGCAATGACCAATATTGACCTTACTCCAGAAGTGTAAAATTACCGGTTGACATAAACGGGTCTTAAGTTTTAGGTACCATGAAAAAGACACAAGATATTTATAAATGGAACAAGATATTAACCAGTGCAATGTGCTTTTACGTTAATAAAAAAATAGTTACTACTTCTTGCATATAGTATGATATTTTGTTTTATAGCATCATAACTCTATCACCATAATACTATATAATAGGGTCCTTAAAGTTGACACCTGTTAACCATTTATAAAATTGGGAAAACAGTAACTTTTTCTGAACTTAATAACTATTGCTTCGTCAAAAAACAATTAAAAACTTAATTTGTCTCGCAAGTAATTAAAACTGACTTTTTGACCCAAAATCAGCATTTGTTTAATATGTTTTGGTAAAATTTACTGTAACCTTTCCTATTGCCCACTTTAATATATTTATATATCATAAATATTATCTATATATACACGTTTAAGTAGTTACATATAATATTAATTTTTGTCCTGTCTTCCACAAAAACATTTCAAGAAAAATTATAAAATATTCAAAGTTAATAACATAAAGTTATTACATAAACAAGATTATTTTTGTATTAAAGGCATTTCATTAAAGTCAATACTGTAATAGTTTTAAACCTGACCTTTTTACGCCTGGTTTAAATCGGATTTATAGAATAAGATTAATTTTAACATTTTAAGGTTAACTCTGAAATTAATTGTTAAATACAGTCAATATTTAGATATTTAACAAAGAGCTTGTAATAATTTACCTGGATCGAACGATGCTAAGCCTTCTACTAATTGGAGTTTAAATTGTCCACTATATCTTTATAAACTTTACAAACAAGATAATGTTTAATAGGTTTGCATGGATATATACAAATATATCTTTTATTATATCTCTATAATCTATAGACTAAAAATAGAAAAAAGTTTTATATCAATAAAACGAAGATACTTAAACAATTAAATATAACTTTGAACATCAATGTAAAGTTTGACGCACGGATCTGTGGCTACGGGAAATATGTTTGGAGTGTGTGTGTAAGTGGGAGGCCCGATGTAGGCCTGCACGCCTTATAACGCTCTTGATGGAAAGAAGAGAGCGCGAATGATTCCTTCCCTTTACGTCGGAGACTTTCTTTCATGCCAAGAACTATATCAAAAGGGTTATTTTTTTAATTAATTTATTTATTTTATTTATTAGCATAGATATTTTAATTTACAATATTTATATTATATATTTCATTACAAAAACTTGTGTATCTTATAACTAGTTAATACCTAATAGTTTATTTTAACAAATTCCCCTAATTTTCTTTAATACAGTTTTTTGAAAACGGTAAAAATATCGCCTTGAAATTTGGTAACCGTAAATTGAAAATAATAATATTACTAGTATGGAAGGCGTTTTGTTTTTGATTAATGAAATATATTTATTGCTTTCCCAATTTGAAAATTTTCAAAATTTTGGAAAGCCTTGTATTCAAGTTCAAATTTTTTTTGGGTATTTTTACGTTTTATGACGTTTTATGTCGATATAAATCAATTTCGAGGAAAAAAAATTGTCTGTCGGTGGTTCTGTCCGGGAAATTTTGTGTGCACGATAACTTAAGAATACTTTAAGCTAGAGACTTAAAATTTGGCATACAGGTATGTTACCAAAAGTTCTAGCTCGGGATTGTTTTTGGTGTGCGGCAAAAAGTCCAAATGTGGAAATTTTTTTTTACAAAAAATTGAAAATTGCTATATTTCAGTATTTAAGGTTGCTGAAATTGAATGCGATAATAAAAAAAATTTCTAACTCCACCCCCGCGGGGATGAGGGGGTAAATATTTTTAAATATTTTAAATGCTTTCCTCAAAATTGCTATATAGGGGTTTTTGGGGTCGGCGAATCTGAATAAATTTTTTTTTCTAATTTCACCTCCTGAGGGGTGGAGTTACTAGAAGTGAATCTGACAATAAAAAATCCATTTCAAGCGCGGATGTGAAAAATGGGAAAGCTCTTTTACTGGGCAGTGATATTTTATTTGCATTTAGGGGTATGTGGGTAAAATTTATTATCTCCAAATATAGTTCACCCTGAATCAGCCTGATCTATTTGGTAGAACTTTAATATTTTGCTGTGTTCGGGAGTTATTAGGGCAGCACCGTTATATTCTTCTAATGAAAATTTTAAAAAAGTCCCATAGATTCATACAGACGTTAAAAGCACAACTTTACTTTCGCTTTGCTGCACTGAACTAAAAGTGTACATAATATCAACAAAAATTACATTTATTTGGACTTTTACCAATGAATGTTTTTAATTGTAATGAGGAAAGTTTTATCTAATCAATGCTTAAAATTTATTATTATGATGTTAAATTTATTTAATTAATATAATTTTGTTATAATGAATTTATTCTTGAAATCGTTGCTTTTTATGCATCAGTACCTTTATCCTTTTATCGGCGTTTAGTTGAGACTAAAACCTAATTTTACGCTTTCATTTTCGGCACTAAACTTGCCTTCTTTCTCCCTAAATAAATAAAAATCATGGCAACCTTGATAATATTAAAATATTATACTTACTATGTGCTTTGCTGGTTCAAAAATTAGGTTTGGTGGTGTTTTGTAATAAATTAGCGATTCAACCAATTTATTTGATTTTAACAAAGAAAACCTTTAAAAATAACATTGTTATAACACTTTATTGCATTTTTGTTTGGACTCGCTACTCTCGCTCAGGACACTAATGCAGCGGGACTAAAACAGCCAGTTTAGTCCCTTGGTATATAAATAGCTATTTTAGATTTCCAATAAAAAAATGAAAATTAAAAAAATGCTTAAATTCATTCATCTGTTAAAAATTGACCTGCCTTTCAATTTCGCTTGAACCAGTTTCCAAAATGGTCTATAATAGAATTACACAAAGAGAGGTATACTATAGTGGTGATGACGTCATCGGACTTTCGTGCAGCTGTCAGTCAAGCTGTATCCCCAGGTCCAGGAACTGTCAAGAGGGATCCTCACAAATCATCGCCGCCTTTTTTATAATGGCCGTATCCCATGGCTCACTATGGTTTCACGATCATATTGTTTACTTATGTTTTAAGTTTATTAAAGTTTATTGTTTAAAACTTTTCCCAACGATTTTATTTATTTTTAATATTTTTTTACAAAAAATGTAATAATAATTTTTTTACAAAAAATGTAATAATATTTTTTTTACAAAAAAAAATAGGTTTATTTGTGATAAACACTCGGAAATGAAGCAAATAAAAATTTTATTGCATTACATAATCATGCCAACGCTTCACCTAATATTTGACTTCTTCAGGGCTAAAAAATACATAAGAATTATAAAACTTTTTGGACATAACTTGGACATTATAAACTGATTTTTTGAAGAAAAAATGTATATAAACAAAAATAAAAGAAATTAATAAATTAAAAACTTACCTAAATTATTAAATATGCATCAAAACAAACAAATTAAACAAAAACTTCTTTCTGTAAAAAGTCCAGTGTATTTTGTTTGTTGATGTAATGTTTTTGTTTAATTTGTTTTTTTTAATGCATATTTAATAATTTAGCCCCGAAGAAGCCTAAATATTTGAAAAATTTACAAATTTTTAAGAAAAATTTAAAAAAAATAAAATGAAATGTGGGCTACACATAAAAAAATAATCAGACAAATCCGTGACCCATGTCGTCAGCCCTACTTGGATCGGCACTGATATCATAACAATATAATATATTGTTAAACAATATTACTGTATACCTTACAAATCTATTATCATGAAACGGGCATAAAATAGGACATGCAGACAGTAGTTTTAACCAGAAAACGAGAATTTTTCAAAAAGTTCGAAAAAGTTGGCAAAATTCTGTTTTCTCATATTATTGGTTCTAGCAAAAAAATAACAAAAAAGTGCTATTTTTTGATTTTTTAATCAAAAGTACACATAATTTGTAGAGATCCTGAAATTTTCAAAAAAATAAAAAAATAAAAAGTTTTTGAGAAAAATTGCCTTAAATTTTTTGCCCAGAAAGAACAAAAAAACTGTCCAAACTAATTTGACAGAAAAATAATTTTTTTTAATGAGGAAAACCTCAGTTCTCTAGGTCAAATAGTTTTTGAGTTAAAGTTAAAGTTAAAAATTAAAAAATCATATTTTCGAAACGGGGGGGGGGGGGGGGGGTTTACAATTTGTTTGTATGAGCACTTCGTTTAACTTTTTCTCCAAAGTTTTAACTTTTGCTGATAATTCTAGCCTGGAATTATTTAAATAATTAATAATTCAATAAATTACATTTCAATTTTATTTTAAAAAATAGAATATAATTTATTTTTAAACATCTAAAATTATTTAAAAAAAAAACTCTCTAAAGTCGTATTAATGGTGCAGAACGCTTTGACATAGAGACTTAAAATTTTGATCTAACCTTTTTACCACGTAGAAAATTTTTGGTATAAAATTAAAGTATCTGTGCGAAAGTGTTACTGAAATATCGTAGTGTAGTAGTAGTTTTGCAAGGGACCTCCACCATCAATAAGACTATACTCTGGTTTTTAAAACATCGTGAATATAAATGTTTAGCTTCGTTCCGTCATCTAGTGAGCGGTAGAATGTACTATAAACGTTCCATAGAAGTAACACTGAGCTCGATTCGTTGGACATAAAAAGGAAGCTTGAAATCGTAAAAACCATGCAGCGCCATCTTTGTAATGAATAATATTTTCGGATATTAAATAACAGGGATCAAATAAAATTTGTATACTCAGTAAAGATTACTGTATATTATTAATTTTATTTTACAGTCTTCTAATATTATTTTTGTTCATTACAGATTTTAAATACAAGATTTCTAGTGGAGTTCTAGATTACAGAAATTTTTACAAAAAATTAGATTAATATTTTTTCATAAAGTTTGTAGATTCTATGTGATACAATAAGACAATGTAGAATAAAGAAATCTTTTCAAAAAATGTAACCTGGTAATTTTTCGTAAAATTAAGTTATTTGATATTTAAAAGGTAGTGAGCAACATAAATTAGGGTCACTTTATACAGAAACAGCTTGGTTTACTAGAACTGCTTTTAGATGGAGTACCCAAGGGTTAAATTATTTAACGTAGGGTGAATGTGTCAGTAATGGACACTGCGTTAGTAATGGACACCTTTAGTTTAAAACAAATGGATAACTTTTGTAAAATTGGCTATAAATCCGGTTCTGCGTAGTTAAAATGTACTTTAGTTCATACTTCAGTAGTTATTGTAACGCAGCTAACTTCAGAGATACGTGAAATACAAAATATTTTCAAAATCTTTGCCATGAAACTAGGGTTTTAAATTTCTAGTTTTTTTTAAAGGTGATTTTGTAAAATGAAAGTGAAGTTTTGAATTTTTGAAGTATGTGTCCATTACTGACCAAGGTTTTTTAGTAATTGTCAGCAATAATACAGGGTTAAAATTAAAATAAAACCTTAGAAAATATATAATTTGCAACATATAAAAAAAAATGCTAGGGGGCACCATAGCGTCCCAAATGACTAAATATCTTTAAAAATAATATATTTACAATAAATAAATAAATAAATAAAATATGTCCATTACTCAAGCAAACTGTGTCCATTACCCATACAAATATGTCCATTACTAACACATATGACATAATTATGCAAAAAATAAAAACATAATTAAATTTTTACGTTTACATAATATGAATGTATATAAAATAGGATTGTAGTTAAGACTTTAAAATTTGAAATTCATTTATGAAATCCTAAAATACATGCGGTCAAAGTTAAAATATTGTCTTGGGTGTCCATTTACTGGTACATTCACCCTATTTGTCTAAGGCATAATGTAATGTAAAAATTTATGAAATTTATTAAAAATAATGTTTATTTTTTATATTTAATGATAAAATTATGTATGTGGATTAAGCATTTATGCGTATTTTGTAGTTTTGTAGTTTGTAAATCTTATAACTTTTGAACTAATATCCTAATTAGGAGGTCTTTCTACCTTAGAAATTATAAAAATAATCTTTTTTTTTTAACATTTTTTTTATATAATGATAAAATTATGTATGTGGATTAAGCATTTATGCGTATTTTGTAGTTTTGTAGTTTGTAAATCTTATAACTTTTGAACTAATATCCTAATTAGGAGGTCTTTCTACCTTAGAAATTATAAAAATAATCTTTTTTTTTAACATTTTTTTTATATAGAAGGAAACAAAATTTCATTGTGAAAATTTGTAGGTATGTTTATGTATATTTAAAGAATAGAAGAAAAAAATGGTTTTAGAGTGTGCCATTTCACAATGATATCTTTTTCTTTCTATAGAAAAAAATGTTTAAAAAAAGACTATTTTTATAATATAAGGTAGAAAGATCCCTTAAATACAGAGCGGTCCAAAAGTCAGCCCCCTCTTAACTTTTGAACGAGTTGAGATATCAAATTGAAATTTGGAACACTTAAATGAGACAACCCAAACTATTTTTTTTGTATATGTTTAATATTTTCAGCTCTTAAAATGTGGACAGGGGGGCATGGGGAGACATTTCTTTTAAATTAAAGAGGGGTCGTGTGATACATCATTTTAAAGCTTATAAAATTCTCTATTTGACTATATGTTTTTTTAATTTTTTTCAAAAATTTTTTTTGGGTTTAAAATAATAATAAAATAAAAATTACTAATTTCATTATGAAAAAACGTATATTATACTTTCAAAGTAATTTTAATTAATATAAATAAAAATTTAAAAAAAAATCTTAAAAAATCGCATTGTTTAGTACAAAAAATTGAAAAATCAAAACCTTAAATGAATTGTTTAAAAAATTAAAAAATATATGGTGAAATAGAAAATTTTATTTGCTTTAAAATGATGTATCACACGACCCCCTTTCCATTCAAAAAAAACTACTACAATTTAAGAGCTGAAAATATATGCTAAAAGATAGTCTAAGTTGTCTTATTTAAGAGTTGTAAGTTTGAAGTCGATATCTCAACTCGTTGAATTTGAACTTTTCACTATCTAGTTTATCTACGATTGGGATTAAAAAATGGATGAATACAAAAACATAAAACATTCTAACTGAATAAAACACATATACTTCAAGTAGTAGAACATACATTTTAGATGCACCGGGTTTTTATGTATATATGTAGGAATCTCTATTATACCCGTGTATTATACTTATGCAAAACCGGACCTATGTAAATGACCCTTTGTGATTTTCATCACATAAATGTCGTATCACTGACAGGACGTCGAAGACTTTATTTTGATGTTTGACCACCATCCAGTTGTCTACACAGTAAAAAACGTTTCATTCAAAATTATTATATGTTTTAACGTATAAAAATCCTTAAACTTAAATTTTGCAAATTATTCCTTTTTATACACAAAAAGAAAAAAAGTTCCGGATTTTTTTCGGAGACCATTTTATTCCTATGTATTTTGAGGCGCTGAATCCGAGTTTGAAGTCAAAATAGCTCCTTATCCCATAAGTTTTCGAGATAACTTCTAAAAACGGTGCTTTTATATACTCAAAAAAAAGTTTTTTGAGGTTATTTCCAAAACTATAAGCTGCTATTTTGACCTCAAATTCGGATTCACCGCCTCAAAATACACAGGGATACAATGGTTTCCGAAAAAAATTCTTGACCTTTTTTTGTGACCACAAAAAGAAAAAAAAAAGTCAAGAATGTATTTTGACCCGCTGAATTCGAATTTAAAGTCGAATAGCACCTTATTCGATTAGTTTTGGAGATAACCTCAAAAAAAGTCGTTATTTACTTATAAAAAAAGGTTTTCTGAGGTTATCTCCAAAACTAATGAGGTGCTATTTTGACATCAAATTCGGATTCAGCACCCTATTTTTTGGCACATTAAAATTCATGGTCTCCGGACCTTTTTTTGTGTGGCTGTCTTATTTTAAAATATTTTTGGGGCTTAACAATTCAAGTTATGTTAACTAAGATCAAATCTGGGACTTTTATCTTGAATTATTAGTCAAAAATATTTCTTTAAAACAATTGCAAAGTATAGAGCTACCTGTAGTTAAGGTGGCAAAATTATTAAATCAAGGAATTTTCCTATATAAATAAATAAATAAATAAACTTTAATAAAAAATTTAATTAAAGCTAGTTTAGCTTTAATTTCTAAGATCTCTTTTATGTAGACTTCCCTACTTAAAAAACAACCACGCTCGAGTTGGGAAAATCCACTGTTCGTTGGTAAAATTAAGTGGCAGATTTGGGAAATTGGTAGAATAGTTTTGAGAAACTGATCAGTAAATTTTGATAGGGGTAAAGCCTTTTTCTATAGTTGTAAAAAATTGGAGTACAGTTGGGAAAACTGGAAATACATAGTACAGTTATTAAGAGAGGCGAGGACATCTTTTTTTAGTCATCAATAATTTTTGTCAGGGGTAAAGATTTTTTTTCTATTTGGGAAACTGGGTACAGTCGGAAATTTTTTCAAAGGTTTTTTTTTCTGTTAGAGATAATTTTTTTTTCTAGTTTGGGAAATTTGATACAGTTGGTAATTTATTCAGAGGTGAGGAACTTTTTTTTTCTTAGTCATCAATTTTTCGTCAGGGGTAAAGTTTTTTTTGAGTTTTGGAGTTGAAAAATTTCCCAATTTTAAGTAAGGAAATATTTGTTCCGCCTCCCCCAAAAAAAAATCGCTATTAAAAAGAAGTTGTTACAGTAACAGTTACTGATAAAACGTATTTATGATAAACTTTGCTTGGTAATTAGCAAGCAAGTTCGGACTAAAATGCCTTTTTTGGACTTTTCGAGAAATCTTTAGACTTTCACTCAAAAAACTTCGTTGTATTTTTAATACTGAATGTTATTTGTTAATACATATTTTTTATTTATATCGCCTCCATTGGTATTTAATACTTTACTTGTGATATTAAATACTGCAATGTGTGTATTGTATACACAATGTTTTCATACTAATATAGAAACCGTGGAGTTACATTTGGATCCCTACGCAACATGAGTTTATTAATCTGTAACATTTGGTAAATTATATCAATAATAAGTTATAGTTTGGTATACTTTAAGTTGTAGTTGTTGTGTTATTGATATGTTACAGTATTTAGTAAAATAACAATCGGTAAATAATACCAAAATTTTGATTAGCAATAATACAGAGAAAAATAAAAAAAAGATCTGTTATTTTTTCAGTGTGTAATTGTGTGTGGTTGCAATCTTTATATTTTACTAATCAAAATTTTGATATTATTTACCGATTGTTAATTTTTTTGAATACTGTAACATACTTTAAACTAGATCAGTAATACAACTTAACAACAACTCAAAGTATACCATATTATAAGTGTGATATGCTCTAGCAAATGTTACAGTAATTTTTACTATTACATGCTAGTATTAATAAACACGTGTTGCCTGGGGATCCAAATGTAGCAGCACATTGTGATGTGGTAGTATGACAACATATTTTATATAATACACACATTGTTGTATTTAATATCACAAGTAAAGTATTAAATAATAATGGTGGCGATATAAATAACAAATATGTATTTACAAATAAAATTTAGTATTAAAATTACAGTTACATTTTCTGAGTGTTCGTGGGGAAACTAGATATTTTTTTTCTATTTTCTTTAATATTTTTTATTAGAATCTTGAACTGCGTCTTTTTTGATTACAAACTAAACAATTTAAAACAAAAGTGAGATTACTAACTGACTAAAAGACTCTTTTTTAACTGTGTATCCAGATTTCAACGTGGATCGTCTTGGTTAGATTTGCATTCCTGATAAGATGCAATACAATTTATGTCCTTTTGTATGCGTCTGTCCATTTTTTAAGACGAACGCGATCGACTGACGGACAGATTTTGAATACAATGTACTAGTAATACTCCGATTTATATATTTTATAGAATTATATATCTACTTGTTTCAGGATTTACTTGATTTTATCGAAACTGATATACATATGAAATCCATAATGGGTATAAATCTGTACAATAAATCGTATGTTTTTAGTACATTTCTCGAATAACAGTAGTTTGAAACAGAGCAATAGCTGAATCTTTAAATGGGACTTAGTATATTTTATTATGGGTAGGTAAAGCATTCAATTCTAAAAAACGAATAAATTCACTTTGATCAATAGATAAATAATTGAACTAGGGGATTTAATCAGATTTATTTGTCACCTTAAATTTTTTTACCCAATTGCGAAAATCAAACATATTGAGATCCATAATTTAAAGTACGTATACTTATAGTGAGAGATATTATTTTAAAATAATTTTATTGTTAATATTATGTTTATATTGTCTTGTAAATTGAAGTGTACGTTACGTTACTGTGTTTTACACTAATAAATGTTTTCTTATGGTTGTTTTTTACCTTTTATGGATATAGTATTTTTATATATTCCGATTTGGGGTCGTCCATAAAATACGTCAAGCAAATTGACCAAAATTCATACCCCGTTTCTCGCGTTATTAAAGTTTGTAGAGATTTCATATTTTGGCTACCCTCTCAATAGGGGGGTGTTAGGGGGGTAGCCAAAATATAAAATCTCTATAGCCTTTAATAACGCGATAAACGGGATATGAAGTGTATGAATTTTGGTCAATTTGCGTGACTTCTTTTATGGACGACCCCTTACGTAACTTTTTCAGAAAAAATTAGTTTGATTATAAAGTGGACGTTACGTTACTGTGTTTTACACTAATAAATGTTTTCTTATGGTTGTTTTTTACCTTTTATGGATATAGTATTTTTATATATTTTTGGCTAGGTAAGATAAACTTTGTTTTTCTTAAAATAATCTATAACTTATGTAATTTCTTGTAGTCTGACGATGATAATCGAAACCGGTAACTAACCTAAATTATTAATAAAGTGAATGATGACTAAAAGTTTGATTTTTTTACATTTTTTTAGACAATAAGTATTTGTTAATTTCTCGAAAATAGTCAAATGTTTCGTTACGTAATACTTGAAAGTTCCCAAAGCAGTAACTCCATTTGTCAATAGCAGTATTTTTAAAATATTAAATCAGTGTTGATAGGAAAACATCGCTATGCGACAAAGGGAGCTACTGCTTTCTAGCTTAGTAGGGCAGTATAGGGCCCTAATGCAATTTTAAATCATAAAAATATTCCATTTACTTCCAAAAATAGTTTATTTGATGCAATTTACTGTTAAAATTTAATTTTATATCTTACGCCTTTTAAAAGGCACTTTACCAATTAAAAAAATAACTGTATATTATTACTATAGTTAATTGTATTCTTCAAAAACATTAATAAACTAATCTAGGTATTAATAATAAATTAATTTTCACAGTTTATTAAAAGTAAAATGGCCTTATGCTTTATTTTTAGATTATTATTTTTCGTTAATCGAACAACAGAAGCTTAATGAGCCAGTGCTTAATGAGCCAGTGGTTGCTTAAATAACAAATAAATTTAAATCACACTGCCCAGTAAAATCGCTTTCCCATTTTTCACCTCAGAGAGTTAAATAGATTTATTATTATCAGATTCACTTTCAGCAACCTCAAAAACCCCAATATACAAATTTTCACTAAAACTACCCCACACCCCTCAGGGGGTGGAGTTGGAATTTTCTTATTATCAGATTTACTTTCAGCAACCTCAAAAACCCCTATATACCAAAAGTACCCCTACCCCTTAGGGGGTGAAATTGGAACAAATTTATTATCAAATTCAGTTTCGTCGTCCTCAAAAACCTATATACAAATTTTGACCAAAATATTGAAAATATTTAAAAATATTTACCCCCTCACCCCCGTGGGGGTAGAATTAGATTTTTTTTATTATCATATTCAATTTCAGTAACCTTAGAATCCCCTATATAGCAATTTTCAAATTTTTGTGAAAAATTATTGTATTTACCCCCCTTACACCACCCTAATGTTTACCAAAAACCATTCCTAGCGAGAACTTTTGGTAACAAACCTGTATGCCAAATTTAAAGTCTATAACTTAAAGTGTTCTTAAGTTATCGTGGATACAAGATTTCCCGGACAGAACGACTAATCGACCGATCGACAGAGCGACAAATTTTTTATTTTGCTTGAAATTGATTTATATCGACATAAAATTTCACAAAACGCAAAAATACCCAAAAAAAATTAAAACGAAAACGAATACAAGGCTTTCCGAAATTTTGAAAATTTTCAAAATGGAAAAGAAAAGTTACTTAAAACATTACAAATTATTATTACCTAGATTTGAATTTTTTGCAATGCACACTTTGCATGTAAATATTGATATTTGCAGTTTTGGCGAAGGCGCTAGTAATAAAAACCAACACTAGCGCCTGAGCTCATGAGCTAGAACAGTATTATAGTATTATAGTGCAGTAAAATAACGAGAAATCCCTATCTTAAACTGCAATAAATGTACACGGGCTGATATTTTAAAGGATAGTAGTGGATAGTGATAGAACAGTCCTGTTAGGATTTCACCGGGTGATTTGCGTAAGGGATGTCCGCTATCTTGAATTTTAGAGGTAAGTGAGGTGATCTCGCTAAATAGGCATCTTACTATAAAAATGCATATAACTAATTTTGTTAGGGAAAAAATTTCCAACAATTTTTGTTTGAATAATTTTTTTTATTATATTAATACCAATCGAGTTATGAATATTCAAAAATGGCCATGTTGGGGGTGAAATTGGGTTTCTCGATTCTTTAGCCAAATTATTCATCGAAATATCAAAGTGGTTATTAGCGAACTTGTAATTCTCTATAAGTTTTATAAATTATGCATTTTCATAAGTATTTTGTTACGGTTGCAGTGGGCGCTGAAAGTCGAATTACGCCCTCTGTAACCGTACCAAAGTACCTATGAAAATTTATAATACATGAAACTTATAGATAATTTTAAGAGCTACAAGTTTGCTCATAACAACTTTTATAACCCGTTGAATAATTTGGCTGAAAAATAGAAAAAAGCAATTTCACCTGCAACATGGCTATTATTAAATTAACTCGATTGTTATTAATATATTAAAAAATGAATAAACAAAAATTGTTAAGATGCATATTAAGCAACTTACCCCTAAAATTCAAGATAGCTGACACCCTTTAGGCAAATCTCCCGGTGAAAAATTAACAGGAGTGTTCTGTTACCATCAACTACTGCCATTTAAATTATCAGCTAGTGTACATTTATTGAAATTTACATTTATTATTTGACTGGACATTATACGGTAGTTTCAAATTTTCCAAAATTTTCAAAAATCGTCCTAGACAAAAAATTATTGGGTAGATATTTGTTTCATGAAAAAAAAAAAGGTTTTTTTTTAAATGACGGTCTGTCCGTCCGATGTCAAGTTTTTTTAGTAGACAGGATAACTCAACAACGAATAATCCGCTTGACTCGAAATTTTCAGGAAAAATAAAGTTCTAGGAGGTAAAAATCCCTATTGTTTTTGAAACTTAAAAAAATCAAATAAAGCTGAAAGAACATTCCGATTAGGGGTCGTTAATAAAATACGTCAAGCAAATTGACCAAAATTCATACAATTCATACGAGTTATTAAAGGTTGTAGAGATTTCATATTTTGGCTAAACTCTCAATAGGGGGGTGTTAGTGGGGTAGCCAAAAATTTAAAATCTCTATAGCCTTTAATAACGCGAGAAACGGGATATGAAGTGTATGAATTTTGGTCAATTTGCTTGACTTATTTTATGGACGACCCCTTACGTAACTTTTTCAGGAAAAATTAGTTTGATTATAAAGATCAATTCTTCCAATTTTGAAAATAATCAAAAGTAAAAAAATATGGAGGGTTAAACTTTTTTAAAAAAGGAAAAAGATATAATTTTTAATTTTTTTCATATATCGTCGCGACTAGTAAAATGCTGACAGTTTAAATAAACGTTTATATGTTATTGTGTATGTATAAGATTGTAACAGATATCTTCAAGAATAATTCGAAGATGACATAATTTCAACATCTAGGGATTCTAGATACCACAATTCTATCAAATTAGGGTAAGTGCCTTTTTTTATTACGAAGAAGCAAGTGCTACACCCATAAAAAACTTCTTAATCAGTAAAAACCGATTAATAATTACTTTTGATTTTTTAAAGGGGATTTTATTTTTTAATATAAATAATACAAACATGTTTTATTAATAGTTTTTATTGAGAGTGGACAATTACAACAATAACTATACTTAAGTTGTTGTACAATCTAAAAATGTACCATTCCACACACACATAAAGTACAAATTACATAAATAAAAATTAAACAATTGAGATTTTTTTTGTTTTAAATATAAACAATATTGAGCTACAGATATACACACTATAATACAATTTTACATAATATATTATATTCTTTCCTCAGTACGGTTTGTTGTTGTATACTATATTTTTTCAATTAAATACTGTTTTGTTTTTTGACCAATAGATTATGATAAAAATATTACAAAAATTAAAAAAGTATGAAAAAAAATCTAGTTTGGGCAACCAATACGGAATAACCATTTTTCTGGTTTCTAGAATCAAAAATCTGGTAAGGTAACAAGACAAATCGTTGTGCATACATGATCCTTAAAATCTAAGTATTGTTTGTTGCCCTAACCAAATTTGTAATTGCTGTAACCAGAAAAATATATGGTCCGAATTTAAATATTGATCCGGTTGCACCAACCAAATAGTTTTTTCAGTGTTCCAAACATCAAATTAACTTTAAAAACTAATTATCAAAATAAAAGAAATATCTTGATTGGAGGAGAAAATGAGAATATTGTAACATATATTTTTGGTGAATTAAACTTTTTAAATTTTTCTTTATAAAAAAAAATAATTTAATAAGGTTATATTTGTCTACAGTATTAAAAAACGTCAAATCGTACCTATATCTTACACCAGAAAATTTTCATTTACACCAAAAACTGTCATATTTATCGTACTTTTTGCAAATTCTATAAAACACTAGAAAATTTTGAATTTTTCTTAAACATGTTTTACGTATGAGGTAATAACTATATACGGGGTTTAACCCTAAAGATGTATTTTGTTCTTATGTATATTCTTTTTTATATTTACATTTATATATCCTATAACCATTCATTCATCTTTATATAACTTATATAACTTAATAATTTATATTATAGTGAGTTATATTTACAAAATTGTGAGGATGTTTACTAGTTATTATTTACACAAAAAATATCCTAACCTATTATCATCACACATGTTTTATCATTCAAAAATCTATATTATAGTGAGCACAGTGTCTTTTTTCACAAAAATAATTATTTATATACAGTGTGTTTCACTCGTTTAATTACAAAACAAATTTAAAATAGTTTTACATTCCATTTGTTTTTATATTATTTTATTCAAATTATTCAGAATAATTGCTTCATCTATTATTTTTGCTCCAGCTTAGTTTAAGAAATTAGTATGATAAATATACAAAAATTTTTAGCTTGAAATTTGTAAAACAATTTTGTATTTTTTGTTTTGTTTTTAGTTAAATTCTGTAAATTTTAAATTAATGTTAAAAATTTACATAGTTTAAAAATAATATCATAAATTGGAAAAATGGGTAACAAGATATTGCACATAAAAAAGTAATAATAATAATAATAACCAGGTAATCTTAATTTTACAAAATAATACAATTTCGTTAATTTTATAAATAAATAAATGTGCAACAAAAATACAAAATAACAATAATTTTAAGTATACTGTCCAAAATACAGTTTATATTTTAAAACTTTTAATATAACAGAGCTTAAAATCATGTACAAAAATTTTAAAGCAAATTGTTTTTAAAGTATGTTTTTAAGGGTTTAAAAATGTATATGGTAAGGATTAGTTTATTTTATGAAATTTTAATATCAGTAAGAAGGATAAGTTTATCCAAATATCATCTAATAAAAGTTATAATAGTTAAAATTTGAAATATATTTTTCCAAAATTTACCTCTCGTTCACAACAAATTTAGTGTTACCAACATAACCTATGTGAACTATTAGCGGATCCCAGAGAAGTTTAGATAATTAATAATTTGTAATTTTTTTAATTTTTAATTTTTCAGTGTCGATTTTATTTCAACGATTATTTTTTTATCAACCAATCATTTAACATTGTTTCTGACTACGTGTTTATTCCTGTCCAATTATATTACAGTTATATCGGGAATTTTCTACTGTAGAAAGTTCTAGTGAAAATCTCTGTAGTATTTTGTTTTTCAGTATTTTTCTTTTACAACAAAATTTCATACCTTAAACTAATCAATATCTAATAATTATTAATTATTAAATGTGAATATATTACTATTTATAATTATTGTTATTACTTTAGTATTTATCAAAAAATACCACAATATATTGTTTTTATGAAATTTACAGTTTTTCTAAGTTAACTTTTTAATATGAACGAGCGTTTAAATGGTGGTACCGCGCTAGTCAGTCAGTCAGTGACTGAACTTTTAACATTAATTTGCAATTTAAAAATGGACAAAAAAGATTTTAGTTTAGAATCTGAGAATGAAATGAAATTAACCAAGTTAAAGAATATGTAAAAATATTAAGATAAGTAATAAGACAATTTATATCATTTTGCGATGAAACAAATATAAAAGTTGGTTTGACATGTTATAAATCGTTAAAAAATAATCTTCTAAATTAAACACGATTCTTCGAATCATCGGAATTGATTCAAGGTTTTCATTCAAAGGAAATAATTACTCCAGGGGCATCGCCCCTGCATGAGCCCCGGTCGTAATTAATTCCAGAAAACAAATTTTTATGAAAACAGCGAATAATTTCGGCATATTTCTCAGTCGCTTGTGTAATTATATATAAAAATTCATGATTAAAGCATCAATCTATACAGTACAGACGAGTTTGGGATGAACGATCTTTTAACTCCATGTCAACTGTCGTTAAAGATTGCTATGAAGTTAGCAATGGAATAAAAATAATTCATTCCAAACTAACCTTGAAACGAAAACATAATGGAATACCAATTATAATAATAATAATAATTATTTCCATATTGTATCTTGTTTCTTTATAAATATATGAAATTATTCGCAATCGTTTTATGGTTATATAACTGGTAACATCACAGGTTTACAACTAGAAGCTGGTTACTTTATTAGTTTTAAGTTTTAAACCAAAGCAGCCGATGTAAGTTACAAATCTCGCGCAAAACCGTGTTGATATTATTTGTTGTTGTTACTCGTTTATTGAATTAGTTCAAATTGAAATACTAATTATTACTTTTGGTTAAGATAAGGTAAACTGTACTATTTTTTCTTAATAAAAGCAAATTTCATTTTCTTTAAGTTAGATTATGTCGACCGCCAAAATTTGACGCCTATGACAAAACAAATAAACTGTAAATAACACGATTCTTGCCGGAAAAATAACCTTTAAATTAATAGTTTGATTTAAAATCAAAATTTAATAATATATGCTTATTTAGAATAAAAAAGAATAATATTAATTAAGGTAATTTTAAGAAACTTTTTTTTATGTATGTTAAAAACAATTTGTGATAATTACTCTGATAAAATGTAATCCAATTGTAAACTTTATTAGCATTTACTTTATTATAAATTAAATTAAATTAATATTTTTATTTTAACACAAAGTTTTACAAAATTTTATAAAAGTAGATCACACTTTAAATATCTTCATCGTTGAGAAAACGTTGAAATAAGACAATTATTACTAATTTATCTGCACTGCAATGGGCATATGGAAAAATATTATATTCTTTTACTAAGCATGTGTATTTCAGTTATAATTCATTCATTATTTTTTTCTAGTTAAATCAGAGCATAAATTAACAAATAGTGTCCCTGTTCTATTGAATTTGTAGTCTCACTATTTAAAACTTTTAAAATAAACTATACCCAACCATTTTAATGTCTTGAATAGGTATGACACATTTCTTATGATCTAATAGTAAATAGTTTGACTTTTTCACAGACAAATCAAATCACTATACCAATTTTTTAATTATTGTTTATTGGCACAGACCACATAATTAAAAGTTTTAATTTAAAACAAAAATAAATAAATAGTTCCTATATTTTAAAACGCTATCCTTCATCCCGAACTAACTATATATTTGCGAAACCAAGTGGAAAAAAATAGAATTCTTTTAACAACTTTCAACTGGAATAATTAGAAGAGATATATAGTTTAGTTATAGTTTATTTCTTGCAAAATGTTACGTAAGTAATGCTTACTAAGCATGGAGAACCCCTGATAGCACAAAAGTTTTAAGAGAATTTAAGTATATTCTTAAAAGTATGCTTTAAGAATATCTAAATATTAATGATATAATTCTTTCGTGCTGGCAATTTCGGTGCAACACGCCTATATTTTGATTTTGATTTTTTTTTTCGGTATGGGAATACCTACTATAAAAAAATCCCAAATGTTAATTACTATTTTTAGAAATTTGGCAGCTAAATTATTTTTTCATTTTTTCAAAAGTACTTTTAGGTAATAGTTATTTTACCAAAATAATAACTAACTGTAATTTTGTACGATTTGAAATTAGTGAAGTTTTCCTGTAAGCGAAATTAATGCACAAATAAGCTTCCCGAAGGAGCTTTTAAATAAAGCTTTTTTTAAAGGATTTAGGCTTCTTCCTCTTTTTTCCACACTATTTCACTAGTTATTTAGACATGGGATAGCGTCCCGGAGACCGAACAAAGATCCGATAGGGGCCTAGGAGGGGCCGCAGTCTCCGTTATAGGTGGCCCAGGGCTAGCTGTAAGGACTACCACAAGCGTAAAGGCCGCGCTGCATGGGTCCCATGCCTCCCATCCCCATGGCCTGGTGGAATGCGTATCCTTCGTCCTGGAGAGACGCCAGATGGAAATCTGCAAAAGCAAAATTTTTGAGGTTAATTTAGTTGACAATGATCTAGTATTAGGGTGGATCTTATATTTTTTTTATTATCTTAAAATTTTTATTTAGGTGTAAATAGAAAACTCTAAAAATATGAGAGTGATTAAACTTCACTGTCCAAATTGTGTCCCTAAAATTAGTAAATTACGCATAAATCGTAAAAAATCCTTGAAAATTGTCTTTAATTTTTGTAAAACATTTAAGGAGCATGAAATCTTATTTTTTTTTTCGTTTGAGCATACAAAATTATTTACTGAATTTCAAAATGATCAGAAGACCTCCCACCATAAATGTGAGTCAAATAGTAAACAAAAATATTTTAAAAATGTATCAGATAGGATTAAATTTGTTTTTATCTAATGCATTCGAATTCAAAACGAGCTAAGTGCCAAATAAGCGCTCCTTAATGTGGTTTATTTAGAAGCTCTTATTTGGCGCTTGGCTCGTTTTGGTTTCGTTAAATTATTTTAATATTATGAATCAATATTAGAATGGATAAATTTAGTTTGATCTGATACATTTTTAAAATGTTTGTTTACTTTTTGACATTTATGGTAGAAATTCGTAAATATTAGTGATTTTTTTGATCATTTTAATATTTCCCACATAATTTTGTATGCTTAAAAGGAAAAAATAATAACTCAAACCCTTTAAATTTTTCTCTTATACAAAAGTTATAGACAATTTTCATAGATTTTTTGCGATTTATGAGTAATTTACGAATTTTAGAGACCCAATTAGGACCCTTAGAGAAGTTTGATCACTTTCATATTTTCAAAGTTTTCTAGTTACACCTAAATGAAAATTGTAAGATAAGGTCCACCCTAATGTAGTATGTTGGGTATTGTGAAAGAGTTTGTAGTAATTAAAAAAGTCAATATCTAGTAATTGTAACATTTTTATATTGCAGCATTAAATTTTTACATCGCAATGTCACTGTTTTTTTTGCATTATCTCAGTATTAAACGTTTTCTAAAGTATTTATTGTGGTGAATCCAAAACTATTTTTAACCAAATATCACCTTTTCGAGATAAATAAATGAGCATTTGATGTATCTTTAATGTTTTCTAGATATTTTGCTAGTTACATATCTCTAAAATGTGATATATTGTAATATTTTTGAAAGTAAATTTGAAGGGGTTTATATATTTTTCAAAGCCGTTTCTGCTTACTCCAAATCTCTTTTCAAAAATATTCCATCGTCACATTTTTTGAGATAAATAGGAAAAGCCCTAAAAGGCTCTTGATTTACATATATAAAAAATGTGATGTAATATTATATTTTTAAAAATAGAAATAACGTAAATTACATAAAAGTTGTCACAATATCCAAAATACTAAAATATGATATATTTAATATGGGTATAGTTGGCGTTGCATCCAGGAAGGTACATGGAGAGGGGAGTACATTTCATGCTTCTACAAAGTATTTGGTTGTTGGATATGTAATGATTTACTTACTTTCCTAGGGGTGTGAATAACCAGAAACTAAGTAGAATGGTAGACATGTTTGTGTAACTTTATATATTTTGTTTAATAGTATAGGTAACATATTAATATTTAATTTGGAATTAAGGAAAATCGTATTCACTTTAGCGAGCTTGTACCGTATAATCAACTTCGGTGTATGAAACCTGACATATACTCTGTTAAAAAAAAGTTAGTTGTTACTTATTTTTATTAAAATGATTTTATGAACTCAATGATTTTATTTTGAAAACCTACTATATTCTCTATTTTTAAAAAAAGTTGCGTTAGGTGTTTCAAAGAATCATTACCAGGGCTAATATAAGTTTCTTCAAAATTAATAATACTTCTATCTGGACAACTAATCCCAAACATCATTTACTAAATAAAAAACAGAATAGCAGGTCTTCATAAAATCTAAGTAAAACTGTGACAAAAACAGATAAATTAAAGCATATTTTTAAAAAAGAATAATCCACTTATTTATATAAAAACAAAGAAAAATCAAATATATTTAAGCAAAAATTTATTTATTAATAAGAGAAAACTATCAAATTAGATAAAAATATAGATATTTACAATGTTTCAAGTATTCTTAAATTTTTATACAACAGTTCCCTGTGTTTTCCGAATTTGTCTTTTTGTTTTCTAAAGTACTATCAATAAGATTTACAAATTGTAAAAAAATATAATTAATCAAAACTCCTACAGAAAAAGGTAATTAATTCATTCTATTTTTAAATTCTAATCTATTGCGTAAGTCTTATTTTATTAATTAACTTTTTTTAATATCACAAATATATTTATAGGTTTAATAAATTAAAACAAATTAATTACTGTCAAATAAAATATATCAGCTAATAAAGATCAAACGGTTAGATATTTTACAGTTTTTAAGTAAAATTGTAGAATTTCTAATTTAAGTAAGTAAATTAATAAAACGTTTATATTAATGATTTATTAAAACATTTCTACTTTTTAAACTAAAAAAAATAGACAATTTCAGGTTTTGACCACTCAACCGGATATTAATGATAACGACTAATAACTACTACTTACTAAATTTAAAATTAATTCATATTAAATAGTTCGCGGAATTAAGGGACTCTTAGTATCATGATACTGATATCAGTGGCACCGCCAGTATGTAAAACTATGTGATCTAGTATCCTTAAATGGAACCTATGTGGCAAATTTTCTACCAAGCAGGTCAATCTAAGTCATTGAAAGCAAAATAATACTAAATTATGAAAAGGTGATAGTTTTATTTGTGATACACTTCAAAAGGCAAAACTGAATATTCCGTTACAAATGGATAGGAAGCTAGGAAGGTATTATCCTATACAATCTTTATTTTTTGTTAAAAACACGAAACATTTCATGTACCACTAAATATTAAAGTACATAACTTTAAAATTATAGTTTTTTTTAACAGTACAATAATTTTAACTTATACAGTTATTGTATAAATCATAATTTCCTATCCATTTGTACAGAATATTTAGTTAAAAATGAATCTTGTAACTCCATTTGTCGCATAGCAGCGTTTTCAAAATATTACATCAGAGTTGACGTCAAAACGTCGCTAGGTGACAAATGGAGTTACTGCTTTCTAGCGTAGTAGGGCAGTATAGTACATAAATAATTGTAAACGTTTAAAAATGATTACCCCCCGCCCCCTGGGAGTCGAGTTAAAACATGGACTATAGTTGTGTGGCTGGACAATAGTTGTGTGAAATTAAGGTACTTAAATATTCAGTGACGTCCATAAAATGTTGCGTGTTTTAAACAAAAACTAAAGTACAATTATATAGGATAATAACTTCATATCCATTTGTAACTGAATATTCAGTGTTGCTTTTTACAGTGTATGCTTATCAATTGATATTTAAAAAATAAAAACCAAACAAAACCAAAATGTTAAATAAATTAAAAACAAACACAAAAAAGCTACAAAATAAACTAAAAAAAAAATAAAACATAAAATACCTATTAAAATAAGTTTGAATCACAAATATAGAAAACAAGCAGCTAGTGCATCAGCATTCTGATTCTATGTAGCTAGATGAGCAAACTGGCTTGGATGCAAGTCAAATTGATAGGGGTGTCCATAAGGACTCATGTGATATGGAACGATATTCATACTGGCCATCTTGTGTTCCTTTTTCCACTTCATCCTTCGGTTTTGGAACCAGATTTTGATTTGTCTTTCTGTCAGGCAGAGAGCGTGGGCTATTTCGATACGTCGTCTTCTTGTCAGGTACCTGGAAGAAAAGTAAAAAGGAAACTTTATATGTGATTTTCTTTTTCTGTGACATATTGCCAGGCCGGATTTGATTATGCTTACTGAATCAAATGGACTTGGTTTCTTTTTCTAATAGAAGCAAAAAGCACTAAACTAAAAACAAAATCATGAACCAAAGAACTAAGAAAGCCCAAATCAAGTTGCCATATACTTAATATAACGTGATGCTTTCTATAACTCTAGATCCACTTGCAAATTTTTGTTTGGTTAAAACATGTTTTTTCTTAAAATGCTTTTGTCTAATATTTTGACATGTTTGGTTCCAAAGGTCTAAGGACACTTAGTACCCGTATTATCCCCAGACCAAAACACTGTCTAAAATAGTTTTCTGAAGCTTTATTTCATTCTCATGTAGAAATCTTTAGATATATTATCTAATGAGTTTTTGATAATGATATTATATTGATGGTCTTATCCATCATGTCTAAAGTAAAAAAATATAAAATTACGAACCTGACTCATTTATTATGTTTTTGAAAAATTAAAAAATTCAATTCTTAAAACACTCTTATTGAGATCTTTTTCTTGGTTCAATTACATTTATATAGCCTTTTCTAAATAGCAATATTAAAATTTTTAGTGTGAGCATTATCTAGCTTGCTTTATTAACTCTAAGCTTTTACTGGGGCTTTAAAACTTATTATATATAGTGCAAATTTCTGCACACATCCCCTGAAGGCAAAATGAGTTTTAAAATTAAAACACCTTTTTCAAATTTGCATACAGTTATTTTAGGGCTACCTTAGTATATAACCACCTTCTCCGTTTCTTAGGTAATGGTAAAAGTTCCTCAGCCTACTCTGTAGGCAACAGTTAAATCATCTTGCAAGTAAAATTTTACTACTCTTATAGTATTTTTTTCTCTGATTACAAATCTGTTTAAAAATTATCTCTAGCTTTTTTAAGTTTCGAGAAATATGGTTTTAAAATTTTTACATTAGCTAAAAATGGTCATATTCGGACACTCAAGTAAATAATGAAAGCATCAAAATAAAAATCCAAAAGTCTAAATTAACGTTTACTTTATGATTTAAATAACTAAAGTAAAATTAGTTGTCATGTGTTTCTGAATTTTGTTTGTTGGCTTTTTTTCTGTACCTCTGAAATAGTGTTAAAACGTGTGAACAAATCTTTTATTGTCCATGGACTGGATCCAATACACTACTAGATAATTGACTGTTATATTGAAAGTTATATTGTGACATTTTATATCTGCTGTCTACAGACTTGATTTACATCAAGCTATAAAAAATTCACAAAATTCTTAAAAAGTTAACACTTTTTAACACTGTTTTAGAGGTGTAGAAAAGAGGCCAATAAACGAAATCCAGAAAAAGGTGACATTTAATTTTACTTTAATTATTTAAATCATTAAATAAATGTTAATTTAGACTTTTGTAATTACATTTAGATGCATTATATACTTATGGGTCTCCGAATATAACTATTTTAAGAAAATTAAAAAAATTTAAAACTATATTTCTTGAAAACGACAAAAGCTACAGAAAACTTTTAAACAGATTTGAAATCAGAGAGAAAAAAAATAATATAAGATTAGTCAAATTCTACTTGTAATAGAATTTAACTGTTTCTTACAGAGTCTGCTGAGGAACTTTTACCATTATCTAAGAAACGAACAAGGTATTGATTTTGCTAAAAGTGGTTATATACTAAGGGAGCCCTAAAACAACTGTATGCAAATTTGCAAAAGGTGCTTTAATTTTGAAACCCATTTTGCCTTCAGGGGATGTGTGTTGTAAAAAAAATTTAAAAAAAAACAGAAAACCTCTAGTTTTCTTAACCAGATAAATAAATAATAAATTATAACTCAACTACTTTTTTACTTTAGCCTAACTAAATATGTTTACTAAATATTATTTAGTTGAGCATATTATGCTTGCGACACGCAGAATTCAGGTTGATTCTGATTCTGAGTTATATTTTACTAGTACATCTAGCAAGCGAACTATTTATTTTTTTCTGTATGGTTACTTAATTTTAATTTTATTAAAAATAACTAAATTTGACTTACCTATTGAAATGGAATTCCTTCTCCAGTTCTAGCGTCTGATAACGTGTATATGACGTTCTCTGACGCTTGGTCTCGCCGTTGGCGTTCACTGTGCCTGGCACAAAAAAAGAAATTGATAATTAGCTACTGACGAAAAACCACATTTTTATTAATTAAAAGTAATGCTTCTTTTCTTCTTTTAATTTTGTGAAAAAGATTAAAAATAAGTTCCAAAAATTTCGAGATACATAAGAAACATTACTTTAAATGGAACAATGGAAAATATTTGATACTAGGAAGGTGATAAATTTTTAAATTCAAATTTGAATAAAAATCAATAAATTTTTCCCGTCCCGGAGGACGATAATTTGATCTTAATATGAAGGAATATAATAAACATTGTTTATGTATTCTACTTTATTAATAAAAAAAAAACATAATTAGGATTAAAACCCTTTTAAGAGATTACCTTTGCTACAAAATTTCAATATTCAGGAATCCATAATCTTTAAAATAAAAATAAGGATTAGTAACTTTTGGTTTAAAAAATTGTTTACAAAAATAAGCACTTAATTATCTAAAACATGAATCATGAATTTTGCTAAACAGGAATTTTAATTCTGTCTATTTTTATTATAATTAAGATATTAAATTATAGCTTGGTTTATAAAAAAAACTAGAATATATCCACGACTTCGTCCCCGTAGAAATCAAGATACTAAAAAGCATTTGTAAGCAGATACCTTGCCTACAGGATCTCTTTGTTGCTGGCCTTAGACGCGGGTGCTAGGATAACCAGGCCCGTTACCGGTTGCCCGTTTTTGTTGCCTGTTGACAATTGCAATCTCTTTGATTTTGATAAAGAACATGTTTTGCCAAATATTAAGATTCTAGATGAAGAGGTCTCTAAGATACCGTTCAACACCAGTTTCACAGTTTCAACCTCTTAAGGGTTGGTTCGAAAAATTGCTTCTTAGTGGGTGCTTATATTATAAAAGGATCAAACTGTCCAAATTTCAAGTTTCTAGGTCAAGGGGTTTAGGCTGGGTGTTGATTTGTTGATTCCTGTCAGTCAATCAGGACAAATTTGTCCTTGCTTAAGCCGCTTATATATATAGAGATTGACACCAAACTAACTTTGACCAATGAAATGTCAGATTGATTTGTCATATTTCATTTCATTGGTTAATTTTTAGTAAGCTTAATGTTAATTAATGGGTAAACCAACCTTTCGGTTGATTTTTACAATAATTAACACTAAACTAACTAAAAGTTTGACCAATAAAATGTCAGATTTGTTTGTCACTTTTATTTAATTGGTTAATTTTTTAGTTTGGCCTTAATTATTGACTAAACTAACCTATATATTATTTAATGAATTAAATATAATTCAAAACTTGGCAAATAGAATTCTAATAATAGAAAAAATATAATTCCCAAGGTATCGATAAATTCTTTTCTTTTATTTTAAAGAATTTAAAAAATTTGCATATATTTTAGACAAAAATTAATTTCCAAAAATACTATTATATAAATAATTCAGTTTTAATTCTTGTGACATCCTAGCAAGATATTTCGCAAGCAGGACACGCTCAAAATCCACTCGGAGTTATAATTTACTTGTAGTATGGCGAAAATAGAAAAGCACATGGAATAGTTTATGTGTGGCCTAAGTGTTTTGTAAAATACAGATTAAAGTATGATGAAGGAAACACCAACAATGCGTATATCAAAGAAAGTTTGGCCGGTAGCCAGGTTCAGTAAATGCTAGATTAGTGTATCAATCTTTAAAATATGTTTATATTAACGAATGGAGACAAATGAAGTTAACCTTTTCAGAAAACTCGCGTGAACTTATGGCTAAAAATACTGCGGAGAGCGATAATGTTTGTCATTATCCTAAATTTGGATTTAATAAACTATTTTTTTCTATATTGCTCATAATCACATGCATTTTGCGTGCTCTTATAGGCCTATAAGCGGTCTCTACTTTTTTCCTGTGGGGTTGGCAACAGACAAAAAAGCCTGTCACTTGACGTTTTCCGTGCAAATGTTAACGTCGCTTTAAAGTTTAATTTTCTACAAAATGTTGTGTTTAGGTTATTTTTTACCGTGTTAAAATTGTGGCTTGGTTACTTGCAGTGAAAAAGAGAAAACATGACTTTAAAATATATCAAAATAATATTTGTTCTTAGAATTTTAAACATGGCGAAAACTGTAATGTCAACCCGAAACAAAAATCCTTAAATCAGTCATCAATTTAAATGTATTTTTTTTTAATTTTAGAGCAAAAGAGAGACAAATTTTTAGTGCACTAGTACTCGTGCGCTAAAAATGTATGTTATGAAACTAGTACTTTAATATACTATAATATCATAGTAGCTAATCACACTGCAACGTATTGGTCAGATTTTTTTATTTTATCCAGCGGGAACAATATAAAATTTTAAAAAATATTGTACCGTCTCATTTAGGGTAACTTAATAGGTTGTAACTTTGTTTAGCTGGTTTTCTTGTGTTTTGGTAGTTGCGGGTTGGGTTTTGGAAACTAACTAAACAAGGCAACAACCAACACTAAATATCCAAAAGGTATACAAATTTTTACTAAATTAGGGAGGCCTGGCCCCAAAAAGCCCTAGATAGATAGATAGGTGACAATTTTATGAAATTTTGTTTGGTGAAATCATACGCAATTTCCAGAGAATTATAGAAAAACTTTAAAACGTTCAGAAGCTATAGGTACTAAGCAAATATTCTTTAAGTTTTAAATGTAGCATAGTGCTGGAGTATCATTATGTCCACAATAATGCATTTAAATCTGTTTTATACTAGAAATTCAATAAAAACTCTAGTGACTCATACCTCTGCTGCTTTTGTATAAGGGGTCCGCCTTTGCGATGTTTCGACGAAATTACGTGAGTCGCACCCAACCTGGTATGATCTTTGCCTTTTACCATACATTCGCAACTGAGTCACTGCAGGTTTCATTGAATTTCCAGTATAGTAAATTAAAGTTTTGATTTTATATAGGAATTTTAACACCTATGACTTAATAAATTAATTCACTTTTGAAATTTAATGCCAAGTAAAATTTCGTGACTTGATTTCACCTAGGAATTTTTTCAAAGATAATATGAGTTTATAAATTAAATATTCTGACATTGCTAATGATGCATAGGAAATATTGTTCAAAGAAAATTTTCCATTTCGTGTAAACTTCGCGTGAAAATATTTTCACAAATTTTATTTTTCACTGACCTCAATTTCGCTCACCTACAACTCACCTGTTAACCAATGAATTATGAAAACACTTGTAACATATGTGTAAATGCTGATTGGAGTCTATAAATTATGTTTAGCTTGAATCTCGAGGTGAAAATAGTTCGAAAACAAATGTACTAAAAAATGCGTTCAAAAGAAAAAGACCCTGCTGATCAGAAAATATTATTGGCTAAATACTAAGTGGCACGATGAATGCCAAGCTATTTTTTTGCCGAACAGCAAGTTTTTTTATGTTTTCAGTAGTAATATCATACGTGCATGTTGAATTATCAATAATTTTTTTACTGTATTAAAAAATATTTTGCTTGGCAATTGTTTGAGTCCATTTTTCGTGTTACAGGTCGAGGAATTTTGAAGAAAAATGCACGAAAACAATTTCCTTAAGCAAAATGTTTTTTTATATACAGTAAAAAAATTATGCAACATGCACGAATGGTATTTTGAAAGACTATTTCACAAACAAAATAAGAAAGTATATAATTTTACCATGTTTAATGTTGTTTCATGTTGTTTCAACTAAGCAACAACATTCCTTTACAACTATAATTAAAAATTTAAACCATTATGTTCACTTGTTCGTGAATGTTGCCAAGTCTAAACTTTGCTTGAGGGATATTTTATGCTTGAGATTATTCCAATAAAATAGTTATCATATATTTTAGCATATAAATAAAGATCATAGCTGTTTTTGTTTAAAAAGTTTAGTTTTCAAGTGTTTAAATTAGCTTTGAGTAACCTGTTTTTAATACCAAGCAAAGCAATCTATCTGTTGATATACTTTGTAGATCCGAATACTTTTGTTGATATACTTTGATACCAAGATTTAATTAAATAAATTAAAATTTATTAATATCAGTGATTTAAAGATTTTAGGATGGAAAGTGCATAAAATATAATATCTGTAATAAATTACGGTTTATACCTAGGATGTTTTGGTAATAAAATAAGCATATATATTGCTTATCAATAAAAATAAATCAACTAAAGGAAAGCTTCACAAATTAAAAACACATTTTGCAAAAATATAACATGTATTAAGATGTCAGTAAATGTCAGTTTTTTGTGAAATAGTCTCTAGAATTTCCAATTTTTATGAATTCTTACATTGATCCAAACTACATTTAGCCCTAAGCCCCTAGCTAATTATTACCAACTTATTAGGTAAGTGACATTTATGAACTACAATTTTTTTCTGTCTGTCATCTTAACGACAAAAACCTATCCAGTATTTTTTATTGGTCTGAAAATCACTAATTTAAAGTTGCGGGTAGAATTTATGAAACTAAGTGTTTTCCAGTGACTTTATATCTAGGTATTTTATAAACTAATAAATGTTTGTCGTCAGCATTCTTCATTAGTAACGAATCAAAACGCTGCACCAAGATATTGTTTATGATTTAAATAATTTTGTATATTTTAAGGTGTTCCACAAGGATTCTAAATGGGGTCATTTATCAAAAACTAAATAAATAAACGACATTTCCTTAGCGGAGAATATGAGTAGGAATATCAATTACAACATGTCAGTAACAATTTCTTTAAGAAAAAAAATCCCATCTTCAGAACGAGAAACTGTGCGATTATTTTTTCATGGGTTCTTGGAGCCGCGGGGAGTTTTCAACATTCCACCGGTGAAGGCAAAAAGGGTTTTTCTTGGGTTTGACGCGTGGGAGCATAATTTATGCTCTAGGTGCATAAGACGGGCACCACGTGAATATGTTTGGATTCATTGCGTTCCTTGTTTTACATACCTTAATCAGCCACATTAATTACAAATGTAGGATACGAGATACCGTTTCTAAATCAAATATGCCGCGACAACCGCATTCTGTATGCCTTTTTGGTCACATGTACCTACTTGCTTGATTTATGTGTTGCTGTAGCAATTACAGCAAATGACTAATGTATACCTGCACTTATCTCCCATACTAAATAGGCCGGTAAAAAGTGGCAATAGAAAATTATGTATCTTTAAATGATAATTACTTAATTCTTGTAATAAACCCATTATTTGTTTTGATAGGAATATGAAAAATAAATAAGTTAAACAAACAGGATAACTAATAACACAAAAATGTGAATTGAAGTTCGAGAGATATGAAAGAGGCACATATTCAGGAAGAAGGCTTATTGTTTTAAATAAACTAAAAAAGAGACCTAACCAAGAAGTTTTTTTTATTGATATAATATAAAAAGTATAATAAACACGTGTTTCGGCCCATTTTAATACAGGGCCATCCTCAGGCCAAATAATTCAAAAATTATAAATTAGAGCCAATGCTTAAAAAACTTCTAACTTACCTAATAATTAAAATTAAAATTAAACAACGTACGTGTATAGCGTAATTATCTAGCCTGTATTAAAAAGGGCAGAAACTATTATACTATTTATACTGTTTATATATTAATAAAAAAACTTCTTGCTAAGACAGCCTCATATTTAGTTTATTTAAAACTACCTACAATATGAGTATGGATCATTAGAAATATAATTTTTTTATGATTAAAACATAGTTTTTAGTGGGAAATAAAACAGTAAAAAGTTAATTTCTCTTGAATCCAATCCTTGTAAGAAGTGGAAACGTTTTGTTACATATGAACAGAAAAAGACAAAAAAAAATCCTAGGTAATAATTTTAATAAAAAGTTAAGTTAAGCTTTAAAGATACATCCTAGCTTGGGGATCTATCAACTTTAAAAATAATAACTTAACTACTGATGTATACACTGTACTGATCACTGTATGTTCCTGAATTACTAAAGGTAGACCTTGCTAATTGTACATGATATTAATTGGTAAACTAACCTTAAAAAGTTTCGTAATAATAATTAAAAATGTTTTGTACCTTGCAAGATTTTTTTAAATGCAAATATTTTAAGTGGGATTAAGTAGTGCCCAACCCTTTTATATCCAAAAATGGGCGTATTTCAGATAATACCTCTGGCTTAAACCATAAACTGCCTTTACTATTGGTCTCGTAAAGCCTCTACAAAAATAACCAGGACTGCAATATGCATTAATATTATTTAACACAAAATTAACAAATATGTAACGCGCAAATAATAAATTTAGCATGAAATAATGTTTTAATTTGACAAATTAAATATTACTATTATAACAGGCAAGTAAATAAATATTCTTTAAAATAAGTAACGTGTTTTAGTATGTAATTAAATCAAATAATTTATTTAACTATGTTAAATGTTTGCCAAGGATTTGAAAATAAATTTATGAGGGTTAATATGTATTTAAAATTATAAAGACAGTTAATAATAATATAGTTATCATGATCAAACTTTAAAATATTCATAATTGAGCGCAGGTACAGGCTATATCATTGAAAATTTTCTAATTAATTGTTTTTCTTGTTTTTCCAAGAAAAACAATTAACTATAAAATATCTTTGGGCAAAGAATCTTATTAAACATTGAACATTTTCATCATTTTAACTTTCCAAATATAAAAATGCGAGTTTTAGATATACTTTCCTGGTGGTACAAAAATGTAATTGTAATTTAAAAACAAATCCGGTAGAAACAGTATTCTTAGTAAAAGCGGAAAAAATTTAAGCAGTAAAAGGAAAAAAAGTTCCTATAAACATATGTCTAAAAATGCGTCGTAAGTAAGCTAAGCTACTTTGAAAGTGGCTAAAAAAATCGGTTTTTATTTAATAACTCAGGAACGCTTTGAGGTACAGCAACGAGGTTTTGAATGTAAACTAACTTTAATAAGGCCCATCTTCGTATGTTATTTTCATGAACATATGAAAAAAGTTTGGGACAAAAAACTAATAAGGCCCCCCAGTTTCGCACACCTCTGTTTAAAATAAGTATATGAAGACAGCGTACGAAGATGGGTCTTATTAAGGTTAGTTTACATTCAAAACCTCGTTGCTGTACCTCAAAATGTTCCTGAGTTATTAAATAAAATCAATTTTTTTAGCCACTTTCAAATGGGCTCCCTTAAGACGCATTTTTAGACAAATGTTTATAGAAACCTTTTTTCATATTTTCCTATGTAAAATCACCCCTTAAAATTAATGATATCATTTACTGGACATCCTATATATGTGAAAAGCAGTGTGGTGGAACTATATCATTTATTTTCGTTAATTAAATTACGCGTAAGAGTGTTGAGCGTTAAATAAGATGTTGAAGTTTATATTAAACAAAACTATTATTCCCTTGTTCATAAAAATAATCTATATTAAATAATAAATAATACGTTTATGTACGATATTATCACATAAGCAATTAATAGCTTCACTAATTAACATAATAAATGCATGTTTAAAGCTTCCATAGCATAATTATATATAACTCGAGTGCTATTTTGACAGATTATTTTAATTTTATCTAATTAACAATGCTTTTTACTGTGCAATTAGTGGTAAGTTATTAATTACTAAGGTAAGAAAAAAATTATATACGTAGCTGCTACGTATGTATAAATATGATATGTTTTGCTTTGCTTTTATGTTTTATCTTGATTTATATGTTTTTTATTTTCTTGTTAGAAGCGGATTAAAGGTAGGTAATCTACATAACTGCTTAAGCAAATAAAAAGAGAGAATATTTATGGTTTTAACTGCGGTAATTAGTACAGAAATATAAATAAATAATTGCGGAATGTTTATATTAACGAAATATTCTATAATAGGGTCTTATCCAAAGCTGCTAAACCATCAAGTTAGCTATGATGGGAATCACTATGGGCACCTGGAGCTTAATACCTCTTCATTTAATTTTGATATGTCTAACGGACAATGCCCATTCTCTAAAAAAATATGTTTAATTTTAATTATTAATTAACCACTGACAGCCTTCTTGGTATTTTTCCACGTATGGTGTTAAAAATTAACCTTATTTATAAGCAAAAAAATACCCGCAGTATATATTACCCTCATTGCATTAAAGAGACAAATAACGAATTTGTTTTGTCTCACTTAATCTAATTTATTCATATCATGTATGACATTTGGATTATATATTCATTTTTATAAGAACAAAAAAGTATTCCACCCGCAGTGCCAAGGCAGTGTACTGCAAGTAGTTCTTAGCTTTGCAATGGCGATTTCTCCCGTTAGATTAGACAGGGACAAAAGTTCTACCCAAAAAGGATAGAAGACATACATACACTCCCACTTCCAGCCAACCAAACAAATTCTGTATTTGTTCTTTGTTGAACAAATACAATATTTACCTGGTCGGGCGAAAAGTGTAACTATATTATTTTTATTAAAGAAATTACTGACGCCATCTAAATTTTAGTAGAATTTTCTTATTCTAATTAGCTATGTTCGTTCGTGCCGCTCAGTGCTACACTTTCCGGCCAAGCAAATAAATACTGTATTTGTTGTATGAAAAACAAATACAGTATTTATTTGGTTGGCTGGAAAGTGTAGCACAAATGAGATAGAGATAGGGTAGACGTCTTTTGTTTCATAATTCTAGTTGTAGAGAGCTCCATTGGAACTTTTAAGTAAATGTAAGGAGGTGAATTTATCAAAGTTACCTTAAAACGTTATTTACTGGATGAACTAATTTTTTGAATACTTCCACTTTCAGTTATTTTATAAAACACTTTAACCTTGTAAAACTAAATTAAAGAAATTTTTAATATATTATATTACCAATTTGTTTTTTTTATAATTGCAGAATTAACAAAATTTTAATACTAAACTAAAGTCCAAACCAAACGCCATACTGGATCCGCCATTACGCCATACATGTTAAGGATTTGTTAACTTTTGAGTAAAGCTCCTCATTTGTCTGTTTTAACAAGTTTAGGTTCAATTATCTCCAAAACGTTGTGTAGTATCAGGCTAGTAACTGAATTATCTAGATTCAAAATCCATAGACAGAACCCAGGCACATTTCCAATGTAATAAATTCCGCTGAATATTTTGAATAAATTTAGAATGGACCAAATATCAGTTTAATATGTAAAAGCCTTTTTGGGCCCTAGTGAAAGGTGTAATAAAAGTATTAAAAAATTATTAGCAAATCAGATGGGATCTGTATATTTTTATGCAAGCATGTTTGTTGCACTAAAAGTTTATTTTAGAGTTCACAAATATTGTTTGGTTTTGATAAGTGTAATTTTTTCATTAAATTTGTTAATTTCATGTTTTAGGGAACGTTTATGTATTACGTAACGCAAATTGTACCAAAATTCATACACTTCATACCCCGTTTCTCGAGTTATTAAAGGCTGTAGAGATTTCATAAAGCGGGAACCGGGTATGAAGTGTATGAATTTTGGTACAATTTGCATTACGTAATACTTGAACGTTCCCTTACCGTATGAGTAAAATTATCAATTTTAAATTTAATTTGTTATTTACTGAACCAATAGTAACACATGCCAATAAATTTTCAACTTTTAAAAGTTGATTTGAATTGTTGTTGTTGATTTCGAATATAACTTCCGTTTTTGTCCATTACGTTTGGACTTTTTGAACAACCGCACAGTGGGCCAAGAAGAAAAACAAAATTCTGAATTTTTGCTTACGACTAATTTTGATTTTGATTTTAAATAAAATAACAAAAATTAAAAAAAAATATCCGCGCTATTAGGGTGGTCCAAATTTTTATTTTTGTTTCGATCTTTCTAAAAAGGTGTCAAATGGCTTCTTTTTGATTATGTTAATGTCTACCAATATCCATAATTTAAAAACTTTACACTTCATGTTAATGAGATTTTTCGCATGGCTCGTAGCTGAAAAAAATGATATGTGATGGAAACAAAAAAATGCTTGTTTGGCAGTCAGTGAGTCTTAACTAAGCTAGAAAATGAAAAAAACATCCGATCACAAAATCCTTGTTGGCCTGTGTAATCCAAAATTGTGATTTCCGATAAAATCTTGGTCTTTCGTAAATAGAGCGCGGTCGCGGTCCTGTCGTGTATTTTTTTTTTCTGCCGAATACCAAAGATTTACAGCGTCCACAAATGTTAGCTCTTTTCAAAAGTGACAGGCTACGCCAAAAATACTATTTTATACTTGCGTGCGATATAGAAAATAAAACATGTGTGACAATTATTTTTTCTTTCGAATATTATGCCAGATTTTAGAATTTATCTAGCCAATGAATTATTAAAAATTATTAAATTTATTATAAATACAATTAATTTTCTGTCACCGGAAGTAATAATTTAAATTTTTTCTTTTGATAAAATAGATGTGATATAAAACACATAATTGTTTTCCTACGATCCTCTATGAAAATTACATTTAGCACACTCTTTTGTTCTTTAGAAAACGCCTTATATCGCACTTGTTTGATATTTTTATATCACACTCGTGTGATATTTATGTATGGAGGTTTGCCTAATTTTATTTAGATATTTACCTCGTAGATTCTATGAATCTTATTCACCTTGTTTTATAAACCATTTTCCACCTTTCACCACAGCCTTTTATATCTTTTAAGTCTTTTAATCCAAATATTTCTGATTTTCATGTCAAAAATAGAAACTATAGTTATAACGTTACTATTGTACCGCGTTTTCCTGTCTAGAATAAGTAAAAACTAAAAAATTATCAGGCGCTGCCCTGGTTACTTATTATAGAAAAGAAAATGTACGGTTGCGATCGGCTAACTGGCATCAGTACGGGCACAGGGGTTCATGGATTAAAAATTATGATAATAAGCTTAGTTTAACACCTTGGGCGCCAGAATCTTGTAAACATACATGTGCTTGGCAGTTTATGTGTTAAGATTCAAACACATAAAAAATAATGTACTAGAATATTAATTATCTTTTACAGCATGTATAAACCTGAAAAATAACTATGATTTGAATAGATTTGTATATCTTGTGTTGATTATAATTTAAACAAAAACTCAAATATGTGCTGTTACAATGTTTATTTAAAATGACAAGTAGACAACTTTAATTAATCATATTAATTAAAATAAAATTATAAATTACCAAAAGTATGGTGAAAAGACCCCATTGCGAAATATAAAAAAAAATGTGGTGAACTACCCTATTGCAAAAATGTTAAAATATGTATACCAAAATTATTATGGTGAATAACCTAAATAAAAACAGTAATATAAGGTATGTGTTAATAAGTGAAAAATAGTAATCTAGGCGTACTGCCCAAAGTTGCAACTTTGTTTACAAACCAACCTAGAATATTCATAATAAAATAGAGCACCTTAATAAATATTAAAATTTGAGAACTTGGATATTTTACCAAAAATAAATATAGTAAACCGCATTTTCATTATTTACACTAAAACTATAAAAACCTGTTAATTAAAGTTGTCCCTGGAACGACCAAATACGTTGTCCCACTCCCTGATGATGTACGTCACTGTGCAGAACATTTCCTTGTCCTTGCCTTGAGAACTCCTTACAAATTTGAACACGTTTGAAACTCAAACGCTTGAGGATCCATTGAAACGTTTGTAAACCTCTTGGCTTAAAAACGGTACTGCAATTTACTGAACATCTTGAAAAATCTTGAAAACTCTTGAAAACTAATGTGGAAAATTGAAGAACACCTCAATGAAAATTGAAGTTAAAGTTGAAATGGAAAGCTTCGCCATCGATACTCGTAAAATTTGAGATAACGGTAACGTTGTAAAATATAAAAGCTTCACCAACAATATTCATAAAATTTGGGATAGAGGTATCGTCAAAACATTCGAAGAACGTTAGAACAGAAATGGAAAAGCTTCACCAACAATCTAGAAAGAAAGAACAGCGACTTTAGAACTCAGCCATCGATATGAAAAATCGAAATCCGTAATTAGATATAAAATAAACTTACCCAGTCCAAAACTGAATTAATTGGAGCAGTAAGTGCTGAATACTAGAATACTCTGCAGCCTGAAGCCTTCATCTGTACGCCTCTAATGAAAATAAAGAAAACAACGTGTTAAACACTTGTAACTTAGGTAACCAAAAAGCGACTTACTTTGAAAGATGAATATTGTGGAATTTCCATTAAAACTGCTTGAACTAATTACGTAGGATTATACTACACTTCATTACAAACTTATTGCAACATTTTTACACAAACATAAACCACGGATGGTTTCACAAAAATCAGATTCTGATTTTACGACCTGAACGCCATTGCTTGTCGTTTTGAAAAAGAACGCCTCTCCCTTCAACTCCGGCAAGGTACAAAACTCCCCCCGTGGCGAAACTGGGAACTACGAACAACAAATCGATTTTGAGGGTAGGCAACACAAAAAACATCTATTCATAATCCCAATATTTCTTGAAAATAAAGAAAAAGAATACTCTAAATAAGTTTAAAATGCCTAGCCATACATCTAACAATCGTTTCATATGGTTTAAGAAATGATACGACGAAAATAAACCAACTTGAAGTCATCAGCTGACCATGCAATGCATACTGTATACCTGAATGCGGGTAGAAGTAAAACTAACCTCAAAATTAGGTAAACAATCTTTGATAATGATTTTATCCGACTTCCAGAAGCTTTAGCTGTGATTAAAAAGGTAAGACTAGCTGAAAAACATCAGTAGCTAACTCAAGTACTGAATGTAGTAGATTACTAGACGTTTGTTATTATATTTTAGGCTATCAAAAGTAAACACCAAAAATAAGACAAATTCTGTAATAAAAGAAAAATGACCCAGCAAATGGAATCAAGGACCATCGCAAGACTTCCACAAGACCATACAATAAGTCTGTACTCAATCTTATATGTGCAAATAGAAAGAAATACTAACTTCTGAAAAAATGGTAACATCGTATGATTACGTGACACAGATCAGGTAATCTTTAAAAACAGTGGCAGTCATAACTGCTACACAGCCCTCCTCCGAATAAATAAAAAATATTTATTCCCAAAAATATTTTTTAACCCAGAGTATAAACTCCAATAGTTAACTCTAAATAGAACATTACAATATCACAAAGAATAACCCCGTAACCAAAAAAATTACTCCTAACTTATGCTACTAGCATATTCTGATTCTGTAACCAAAAACTATTAAATTTACTTATTATTTATTGTAGCTTTATTCCCCTTTCCGAATATATACAAAAATAAAAATATTTATTTATTTTTCATTGCATTTCTATCCAATTTTTATGAATCAATATTGAATCAATGTTTATTGAACTTGTTATTGAATGCATTTTTATTGAATTTTTAGTTAAGCCTGATATCTACGCGTACCACACGCCTATTTACTAGGGACAAATCCATGAATTGACAAAATCGAGTTATAGTTACACAATCGGGAAGTTACATAATCGGGAAAATTCTTATTAACTAAAATTCAACAACAATGACTTTTTAATATCAATAATCCTTATTATTGACACTAAGTCCAAAAACTTTTTAGTCCATAGTTTTGACCGTTATTAACCTTTTAATTTTTCAGGTATTCTAATCAAGATCTCAATCAAAACTGAAGAACACTCACTCTACACCCATCTACTAAAATGTCGCAGCAATCAGTTCTAGACCTGATCCCTCGAGCATCAAAGAAAATATTTTTTTTTTTTTACAATATTTGACTTTATTTTATTTAAAATAAAATTTAACTATTTACACTTGACTTTTACTCACTCTTAGCTAATATTTACAATTAACGGTTTTATTTTTCTTTCTGAAATTTAAAAACTCATGCATGCAGTTATCCGACGGATACATCACTATTCGAACCCAAATATTTCTTAAGATCTTTAACGTGCCAGTCTCCAATGGATTGACCGTTTTTATCCTGTAACACATAAACCAAATTTGACTTTTTACCTATTATCTTACATAACACGTACTTAGGCGCTAATTTTGACGCAAAATAATTTACTGCGCTGGAAAGAACTTTATTTCTTTTCCATACCTTCTCACCTATCGTGAACGTTACGTCACGCTTTCTAAGGTTATAGGCTCTTCTATTTCGCTCGTATGCTTCATGCAATTTAGTTTTTACATCCGCAAAAATGTCTTTTAACCCAACTAAATCCTTAAAATACATTTCCCGAGAATCCGGTTCCAACTCAACGTCTTGAGTGGACGAAACTTTGCCATAGTAAGCCCCTGTTAAAGGTACGATTCTTCCAAAATTGAGAAACGCCGGCGAATGTCCGTGGACCTCATTAACTGCGGTACGAAGCGCAAGACCTATTTTACCTATATTTTTATCCCATTCCCGGTGATTTTCTTTTATATAAGACCTTATCGCCGTTTCTACCGTTCGATTCTGTCTTTCTGTAGGATTTACTTGTGAATGAAATTTGGCATTGTACCAGATTTTTTGAACTTGATAGTCGTCCGCAAGCTTTTTGAAAGCTTTCCCAGCAAACTGAGTACCATTATCGACAATAATGTACTGCGGTACGCCATATATTAAGAACACCTGATTTTCTATAAATTTTATTACACCTTGAGCAGTAGCTGTTTTCAAAGGTTGTAAAAGTGTATATTTTGTGAACCAATCAGATACTACTAATAAATAACAAAACCCTCCATTCGATCTAGGTAATGGACCTATAAAATCTGTTGAAATACACTGCCAAGGGAAACTAATATTCTTTTCTTTACCCATCAACCCATGACGTGCATAATTCGGAACCTTTTGTTCAGCGCAAATTTTACAACACTTAACATATTTCAAAATATCTGATCTCATACGTGGCCAAAAATATTCTTGTGATACCCTATTAAAAGTTTTATAAAAACCCATGTGAGCTGCTAAAGGATCATCATGACATTCTTTCATAACAAGCACCCTACAGAGTCTCGGAACCAACAACTTCCACTCTTTAATATTCGTTTTAATACCTAAATTAGAACGATCAAATTTATATATTTTATCTTCTACAATTCTATACTCTTTATATTGATTTGGACTCTTCAATATCTTTTCTCTTAATGAAACATAGTACTCATCTTTACCATACTGTTCCGAATCAAATGATATTAAATTAACTGACGGAAATACTGGTTTTTCTGGTTCAACTTCTTCAAAAGCCCTACTTAATGCATCTGGAACTACTTGTAAACTACCCTTACGATATGTAATATTCATGTCATACTGTTGGAGTTTAACCGCCCATCTAGCAATTCTTCCTGTCGGGTCTTTAAAATTTGCTAAATACTTTAAACTAGAATGGTCTGTTATAACATTAAACCTAACTCCTTCAATATATCCCCTGAAACGATCAATCGCGAATAAAAGAGCTAAACATTCTTTTTCACCGGTGCTAAAATTTCTTTCTGATCTTGAGAGAGTTCTTGAGGCGTATGCAATAACCTTTTCCTTTCCCTCCTGAACCTGTGTTAACACTGCTCCCAAACCTACATTACTAGCGTCACATTGTATGGTGAAAACAAGGTCGTACCTAGCACTGGTTAAAACCGGAGCTGAAACAAGAGCTTCTTTTATTTTAACAAACGCGACTTCAGCTTCATTATTCCATTTAATTGGTTGTTTCTTTCCCAAACCTTTCAGCAAAGCATTAAGTGGTGCTACTAACGTTGCAAAATTTTTTACAAACCGTCTGTACCATGAACATAACCCTATAAACCGTTTAATCTCTGTAGTTGTACTAGGACGTTTATAATTTAACATATCCTGTACTTTTTCTATATCTGTGCGTAACCCTTCTCTATCCAAAACAAAACCCAAATACTTTAATGATTTTCTAAAAAATTTACACTTATCAAAATTTATTGTAAGATTAGCTTCTTTTAAAATACGATAAACCTCTTTTAGCAGACGTATATGTTCTTCAAAACTAGATGATACTATTATTATGTCATCTAAATATACAAAAATATATGGTTCAAAGGCAGCACCAAACAATTTATCCATCAATCGTTGTTGCCTTTGCGCCGCGTTAGCCAACCCAAAACACATACGATTAAAGTGAAATAGACCATAGCCAGGTACAGTGAAAGCGCATTTTTCCTTTGACCTTTCAGTCAGTGGAATCTGCCAAAAAGCTTTTTTCAGATCGATTGTAGAAATATATCTCGCCTTACCAAGCATACTTAAAATTCTATCAATTTTTGGTAATGGATAAGAATCCTTCTTTGTTTGAGCATTTAATTTTCTACCATCGAAACAAAGCCTATGCGATCCATCAGATTTTTTCACTAACAATACCGGACTATTATAATCGCTATTCGAAGGAGAGACTACCCCTTGTGCTAACATATCTTTTAATTCTTTAACTAAAATTTCTTGCATATACGGAGACATTTGGTATTGTCGCATTTTAAAAGGTTTGTTATCCCCAGTATCAATATCATGTTTCATTATATGAGTACACCCTAACTTATCTTTTTTTAGTTCTTTGAACAAATCTTTAACTTTATTAGCTAAATGTTCCTGATCACTACTTAACTCTAAAATTCCAAATTCATTACTAGAATTAATACTATTTATTTCTACTTTATTCAAAAATTTCCAAGAATTATTTTCGAAACTTAGAGATATAGAAAATTGTTTCAAAAAATCTACTCCAAAAATAAATTCTGTTTGCAAAGTCGGTACTACTAAAATTTTTAAAACATTTACTGTATCATTGACTGTAATTGGTAACTCCACAAAACCTAAAACTTTTTGATGTGCCTTATCAGCCGTAGTTACATATGGTATACTACTATTACAAATTTCTAAATTTAAACTTTTAATCAAACTAATTCCCAAATTTCCTATAACTGAACAGTTAGCGCCAGTATCTATTAATGCTACTATTTGCTTATTAGCGATACTTGCTTTTATATAAGGCCTATTATCATTTGGTAAATTTTCAAAAGGATTTAAATTTACTAAGGAAATTAAGTGATTTTTATAAAATGCTTTTACTTTTTCTAGCCAAATTGTCCAATTGAACCAATTGTCTTCGTAGCTACTAGTTATCTTACTATCAGGTATGGCCTTATGAAGTAGTGAGCGTCGGCCGGGATTTCCCCCTACTGCTCTACATTTTTTTGACAATTAGAACAATCTTTTAAAAATACGTCTTTTTTTCCACAACGGTAACAAAACTTAGTCCTTTTTGCAAGACATTTACTAAAAACATGATTAATTCCATTACAATTATAACAGACTATTTGCTTTACTTGATTACTACTATTTACTGTACTATTATTTTCTGAACTGCTATTTTTCTGATTTTTATTACTATTAAAATTACTGCTACTATTACTACCAAAAGATTTATATCCATTATTTCTGAAATTTCTATTATAGTTACCATTACTATTATTATTATTTCTAAAATTGTTACTAAAATTACTATTTGAATTTATCTGACAACAGTGCCCTTCTTTACAAACATTTTTACTACTACTTGCTTTATTTACACAACTACTTTCCTCTGCAAAACTACTATCTTGAGTTTCTACCACATTTACCCTAGGTACTGATTTCTTATAAATTGCGTTTTTATTTGTTACACTTTTTTGTTTCAAAATGTAAGCTTCATCTAACTTTTTACAATACTTTCTGAGGTCTTCAATCGAGTTTACTTCTACTAATGATAACGGAGTAAAATAATGTGGAAGTATCCTTTCCCTAATTGTTTTCAATTTTGTAAAATCACTAGGATAACGCAAAAGTCTCTTAAATAATGTCTCCATAGCCGCTGTAAAAACTGAAATTGACTCATCTGGTTTTTGATACTTTGCCCTGATGTCATCCCAAGTATGATCATCTACACTAGCAGACAAAAATTCTTTCTTTAATAATCCTATTAACTCTGACCAATTATTAACTGAACTTTTAACTGACAAAAACCAAGAGAGCGCCGGCTCTTTAAATAAGTCATAAGCTGTTTTAAATAAAATTTCATCTGAGACGTTTCTACAAACTTTTAAATAATCTACTTTTTCAATGAACGAAAGTACGTCTCCAGTACCGTCAAAAGAAACACCCCATTTATAAACAGGTACAGGCTTTATAAAGTCCGGGTCTGATCTAGCCGAAGTATTAGCTGCTGCATGAAACGTTGTGTCATTTAAAGAAATTCTTGTCATATTAGTTTCATTGACCTTATTCTCATGCGCAGTATGAGCCTCAATCAAATCCGCCTCTAATTCTAAACAAGTGGCTTTAGAAATCTGTAAAAATTTTGTCCTATCTGCTTCTTTATCCTTTACTTCCGGAAACCTATTTAAACGCTTATTTATGTGCGCTAGATTTGACTTTATACGAATGAGTTGAGAAATTGAGTACTCAAACTCCTCAAGTTCTTTAACTAAAGTTTTTACAATATCAATATTATCATTAATAGCTTTTACCTCATTATTGAAATTAAACTCCGGATCGACATATTTATTGTCCTCCGTTTCCCTTGCTATAGCTCTACTCAATGTTTTAATTTTCGCATTTCTATCATTCCTAGCCGTTAAAGACCTAATACGCAATTCATAATTTATTTGCTCTACCGTCAAATATCTAAGATCCATTTTATTTAAATCTTCCATGATTAAAATTTTAATTTATTACTAAAATTTACTATCAAAAATCTGTCAAAATCTGTCAAAAATCTTTCGCAATCTCTCTTTAAATAGTCAATATTCTTTCTAAAAATATTCACTCTCAAAAATCTTTTGAAAATCTTTCAGAAATCTTTCAAAAATCTCTCGCAATCTCACTCAAAATTTGCAATATTTTTTCAAAAATACTTGCCCTGTCCGCCACTCTTTTTTAGATTCGGATCGGAACCAAAAACTCCACGATTTATTCTCGCGTACTACTACACCTTTTTTGTTCACCCTGTATATTTCAGAATTTCACAAACTCAAAAAATCTCTCATCTTTCATCAAACTTTAATCCATTCTATATATTTTAGAATTTCATAACCAAAAACCTCTCAACTTTATTTTCTCCTATATATTTTAGAACTAAAATAACTCACTGGCCAAACTTTTCTCTCTTTATTTTACTCTATATATTTCAGAATTAAAATAATCAAAACTATGCACCAAAATGTTTGCTTTTCAAAAAAAATTCTCTCTAACTTTTATTTTTACCCTGTATATTTCAGAATCAAAAATAACCAAAAACTGTACCACTGCGTCCAATACTTTTTTTATTACGATCCTATAAATTTTAGAATTCGAATAAAACTCAAAACTTTACCCTTTTGGTACTCTCAACCTATCCGTGGTTTCTTTTCTCCCTGTATACACCAAACTATTTTTTAAACATTGCACACCTATTGTTTAAATCAAATCAACAACCATATCCAGTTTTGTCTAAATATCTCAAAAATATCTTAAAAATATCTCAAAAAAAATTTTTTTTTTTTTTTTTTTTTTACTTTATATTTTTTTCACAAACTTCAAAAATTTAAAAGTTAAACTAGCTTAATCCCACGTTATTTGGGCGCCATTGTGTACCGCGTTTTCCTGTCTAGAATAAGTAAAAACTAAAAAATTATCAGGCGCTGCCCTGGTTACTTATTATAGAAAAGAAAATGTACGGTTGCGATCGGCTAACTGGCATCAGTACGGGCACAGGGGTTCATGGATTAAAAATTATGATAATAAGCTTAGTTTAACACCTTGGGCGCCAGAATCTTGTAAACATACATGTGCTTGGCAGTTTATGTGTTAAGATTCAAACACATAAAAAATAATGTACTAGAATATTAATTATCTTTTACAGCATGTATAAACCTGAAAAATAACTATGATTTGAATAGATTTGTATATCTTGTGTTGATTATAATTTAAACAAAAACTCAAATATGTGCTGTTACAATGTTTATTTAAAATGACAAGTAGACAACTTTAATTAATCATATTAATTAAAATAAAATTATAAATTACCAAAAGTATGGTGAAAAGACCCCATTGCGAAATATAAAAAAAAATGTGGTGAACTACCCTATTGCAAAAATGTTAAAATATGTATACCAAAATTATTATGGTGAATAACCTAAATAAAAACAGTAATATAAGGTATGTGTTAATAAGTGAAAAATAGTAATCTAGGCGTACTGCCCAAAGTTGCAACTTTGTTTACAAACCAACCTAGAATATTCATAATAAAATAGAGCACCTTAATAAATATTAAAATTTGAGAACTTGGATATTTTACCAAAAATAAATATAGTAAACCGCATTTTCATTATTTACACTAAAACTATAAAAACCTGTTAATTAAAGTTGTCCCTGGAACGACCAAATACGTTGTCCCACTCCCTGATGATGTACGTCACTGTGCAGAACATTTCCTTGTCCTTGCCTTGAGAACTCCTTACAAATTTGAACACGTTTGAAACTCAAACGCTTGAGGATCCATTGAAACGTTTGTAAACCTCTTGGCTTAAAAACGGTACTGCAATTTACTGAACATCTTGAAAAATCTTGAAAACTCTTGAAAACTAATGTGGAAAATTGAAGAACACCTCAATGAAAATTGAAGTTAAAGTTGAAATGGAAAGCTTCGCCATCGATACTCGTAAAATTTGAGATAACGGTAACGTTGTAAAATATAAAAGCTTCACCAACAATATTCATAAAATTTGGGATAGAGGTATCGTCAAAACATTCGAAGAACGTTAGAACAGAAATGGAAAAGCTTCACCAACAATCTAGAAAGAAAGAACAGCGACTTTAGAACTCAGCCATCGATATGAAAAATCGAAATCCGTAATTAGACATAAAATAAACTTACCCAGTCCAAAACTGAATTAATTGGAGCAGTAAGTGCTGAATACTAGAATACTCTGCAGCCTGAAGCCTTCATCTGTACGCCTCTAATGAAAATAAAGAAAACAACGTGTTAAACACTTGTAACTTAGGTAACCAAAAAGCGACTTACTTTGAAAGATGAATATTGTGGAATTTCCATTAAAACTGCTTGAACTAATTACGTAGGATTATACTACACTTCATTACAAACTTATTGCAACATTTTTACACAAACATAAACCACGGATGGTTTCACAAAAATCAGATTCTGATTTTACGACCTGAACGCCATTGCTTGTCGTTTTGAAAAAGAACGCCTCTCCCTTCAACTCCGGCAAGGTACAAAACTCCCCCCGTGGCGAAACTGGGAACTACGAACAACAAATCGATTTTGAGGGTAGGCAACACAAAAAACATCTATTCATAATCCCAATATTTCTTGAAAATAAAGAAAAAGAATACTCTAAATAAGTTTAAAATGCCTAGCCATACATCTAACAATCGTTTCATATGGTTTAAGAAATGATACGACGAAAATAAACCAACTTGAAGTCATCAGCTGACCATGCAATGCATACTGTATACCTGAATGCGGGTAGAAGTAAAACTAACCTCAAAATTAGGTAAACAATCTTTGATAATGATTTTATCCGACTTCCAGAAGCTTTAGCTGTGATTAAAAAGGTAAGACTAGCTGAAAAACATCAGTAGCTAACTCAAGTACTGAATGTAGTAGATTACTAGACGTTTGTTATTATATTTTAGGCTATCAAAAGTAAACACCAAAAATAAGACAAATTCTGTAATAAAAGAAAAATGACCCAGCAAATGGAATCAAGGACCATCGCAAGACTTCCACAAGACCATACAATAAGTCTGTACTCAATCTTATATGTGCAAATAGAAAGAAATACTAACTTCTGAAAAAATGGTAACATCGTATGATTACGTGACACAGATCAGGTAATCTTTAAAAACAGTGGCAGTCATAACTGCTACACTATTTTGATCATTACTGTAGTCTAGATCTTATAAAAATTACTTATTTTTTTATTTAGTTACATAAAAAATATCAAAATACAGTATATTTCTTATAAAATGCAAAACAGTACAATTTTACTGTCTTATACGGCAACATAACCACAGAAATCTAATTTAATAAGTAAACTCAAGTTTGCATTTATTTAGGAATAGGCAACCCATTAAACAGCTATGTATTATATTACATATAAAAACAAGAAAACTAAAGCTAAATGAAAATCATATTTCCTGTTTGACATACCTACATATATAAATTTGTATGCTCTTTATAATTATTTTGTGGTTTGCTTTTCTTAAAAATTAGAAAATTTTAAAATAAGAAACTTCATATTTTTTCGGGATCGTAGGAAAAATAGTGTACATAACTGGTTGGAAAGTGTATTTCATACACATGAAATATGTTACTTTCCACACTAGTTATATAATGTACTAAATACTATGCATTTCATTGTTTACTCATAAAAGAAAATATTTGAAAATCTAAAGTAATCCGTAAAATCGTAAGAAACGCAGTTCGCTAATTGGTTTAACTTCAAGGTTGAACCAATCAGAATACTCCATTTCTTATGATTTTACGTTTACGTTTTTACGTCGTATTTGTAAATAAGTCTTTATGGAAAGGGTGAGGCGAGTCCACTTGGCAGCACTGTAACACTGTTGCCACTTATATTGCCTTCGTCTAATTATAAATTTTACCATTGTATTTGTCGATTTATTTTATTTGTTCATCCGTTCTATGGAACAGTTGTGATAAATCTTTCTGGTATAAATTTAGTATGATTTTTTATTTATTTTTTTTAATAAGCGAGTTTACCTTTTCTATATATAAAACTAAGTCGAGTATAATAAGTAGATTATAAAAAATAGTTTTACATGAAAAAAACAAAAAACAATAATTTGTTTTTACAACACGAGCTTTTGAAAAATATCGTGCAAAATTAATTTATTAGACTCTATTATAAATTTTATGTAAGTAGCCAAGTTTACTAAAATACTCTTCATACTTTATAGCAAGAAGCATAGAGGAAATGCGCCTAATTTCGGATGGTTTCCAAATTTCGGATAGTAGTGTATTTAAGATACTGTCTGCAAAGGTAAATAGAAACCTACTTTTATGTGAAGCCAAAAGTCAAACTAAATCCGTCCTGTAATATGATAACGGTAGAGCTTCTCCCCTTTAAATGGCAGCACAAATCGTTTATATTGCAAATGGCAGTTTTGTGCTCAGTTGCATTAATATGTTTGTTTATTTTATAAATAATCGTTATAAAAGTTTGTGATTCTGTCTTGGGTAAGTTATGATGTTAGTTAAATTGATCCACTATTCATAATTAAGCAATTTGAAAACGTAAACATTCTACAAATTTCTAATCTAAAAAGCAGAAAGTTGCCTAATTTCGGATAGACCATTTTTGTGCATTTTATTCCCAATTTCGGATATCCGCAAGGTAATTATTATTCAGGATAACCAACCATTAATTATTTTTTTTATAATGATACAACAAACTAAGATAAACAATTTTGAAAAAACGAAAATTACCTAAGATACTAAGATATTCGAAATTGGGAATCTAAAATTATAGTTCCTATAGTATTTCGTAGAAAATCGCTTAATGATTAAATTACGTCTTAAATGTGAAGGAATAACAAGAAACATAAGCCATGGGATCCAGATCTACTCTTGAAAAAATTTTTTCGGATATGTCCGAAATTAAGAGCCCTTTTTCAAATGCACAAAAATGCGCTGATTTTTTTTAACCGTGTTTTTTGGAAAAAATAAACTGTAATAAAATTGCTTTTATAATAAATCATGGTTCGCTATAATAAGTTGTATCTGGTTATATAAAGAAAATATCAAAAAGTAATACCGAGTATTAAATATTGAATACATTGTAAATGGTATCCGAAATTAGGCGACTTTCCTCTATATGTATAATTTAGAACACTAAAATTAATAAATATAATATTTTCAAGAATTACTTGATTTTCCCAAAACAAACTTTGGTTACCAAAATGGATGTGGTTTAACCAACGAACTAACAACTGTTCTCTCTAGAATAGGCAAACCGTTAATATAAAGTACATCTCGGTTTGTTTGTAAACAAATAGTAGGTATATTCAAGCCTGAACAATAACAATTACCAGCAACGGTTATTGTTGTCTCTGTTAGAACAAAGCTGTGCGAGTAAGACAGACAAATGTATATGTTGGCTACAATTTTTTCAGTTCTTACAAATGAAATGCCTAATCTAGAGAGAAGAGTTATTAGTTCGTTGGGTTTAACATTTTTTAGGGATTGTTGTAGAAACATTAAAATGTACAGATGAACACTGAAATGGAATTTCTTTATAACAATATTATGAGAATATTTTAATAAATCTAAATAAAGGTCCATTTAGAAAATATAAATAAATTAATAAATAAAATAAATAACACGATTGCACTACGCAAATTTAAAGCTCACATTGCACAGTTTAGTTTTTCTGTTGCACAGTTTGTATAAAACTGTTAAGTAGTAATATTATTTAACTTAAACATCATTATTCTATAGAATATACATGTATGTTAGATTATGAAAGAAAAATAAAAAGAATATTAAGAAGACAATGAAGGACTAGAAAATAAAGAAAAAGAAACAAAAATGTTTCCACTTTAAATAATAAGTTTTAAATATTTGAGAGGTTTTCAGTTATTTAAAGCTTCTTATTAGCAATTCTTATTAGCAATATATTGCTTAGTGTAGAAAATTTTCTTATAAAACTTTAATACCAATGATAAAAAATGTTAAGGTAGAAGAGTATACTAGAAAATATAAAGCAATGTCATAATTTCGCGGCTTGATAATAATTTAATATCATTTACGGTTAATTGCATACAATTATTAATAATTTAATTTACATTCTAAATTAAAATACTTGCGTTTAGTTTAAATAATGAGATGTAAATACATAAATAATAATTTAATTCTAATTTTAATGAATTAATACTGCCCAGTACGTATTCCACGACTTTAAACTTTAAATTTATTTAAATATCACTTTAATCTCAAAAAGGTTAAATGTTTTCTTTATAAACCCCATTCAACGAGAGAATGCGACTCTGACGTCACAGCGCGTAAACTAAATAGCACTCTGTAGACTAATTAAAATATTTTTTAAGATTTAAAACATCATTATTATATACAAAATGTATATGTTTAAAAATCAGTGGTGGCGCTACGTCAGTCAATAAAATGGTATATATTTATAATTTTTTATGAAAAGGAGAATTTAAAATTTTTAAAATTAAACTGTTTGGTAACCATTTAAATAAATATATATATATATATTTAAGATCATATATTTTCAAAATTAAAAAATATGCTTATAAACCTAGGCAATTTTTTTTATAAATATAAAAATTGTATTTTTAACATAGAAAGTAAAAAATTAAAATAAAATTCAGAAAAAAATACGTTTTTAACATAATTAAAATTTATTTTCCCTGCAACTATATAGATTGACTAGATTTTTTTCATCTACACCACCAAAAAAATACTAGTCACTCTTAATCCAATAGCGGACACATATCTGCGAGCTTAAAATAAAACGCACAAACTATCGGTTTATGGAACATGGGCGCCACCACTGAAAGGTTAAGTCTTAAGAAATAAGTTTCAATTACCCTACAGAGTGCTATTTAATTTACGGGCTGTGACGTCAGAGTCGCATTCTCTCGTAGAATGGAGTTTAAATACCTACAATGTAAATAATAGGGATATTAGAGAGTAATGTTAAGATTAAATTATAAAATTTGTATGATTAACCGATTTGTTTACTGTTTTAGAAATATAATAATAATTTTATACCTATAATTTTTTTTTTAATTAAAAATTTCGCCCGCAGGATAAATATGAAAAAAAAAAGTTTTAAAAACATTGAATAGTTAAAAATTTTACCATTCATGCCATTTTAATAAATGAAAGTTTATTTACTAGTAAATTTATATAGAAGTAAATAAATCATCTTTATTAAGCACGAAGAAGAACCTTTAGCTCTTCATTCGTTTGACATCAATTTAGTCTAAATGAATGCAAAAATTTTTCGAAAAAATAAATTAGCATGTGCTAAACCCTTTTTGCAATAATGTCACCACGGTCGACATGTCAAGCATAATTTATGGACTGAATTACAACACTAATAAATAATACCTTGTTACAATCTACATTGTTCTTTTTCTAAAGATCGGACATGAATTTCTTACAAATTACCTGTTTCGTCATTTGGATGTGCTAAGAAATATTGTCGTAATCGAAAATAGTAGAAAAAAGTACATAGTAGGATTTCGGAAACAAGACAAATAAGTTTATTATTTTTTGACAGTAAATGTTTGTTATACAAATTTTCCAACTTATAGCACAAATAATTCAGATTCCCTGCTAAATTAAACTTTCAAAGAAAAATACATATTTCGTCAAAGGACACAAATTATTATATGGTTTGGATATTATGAGTATTAATACAATATATCCTGGACAATGCTTTATATTGTAAGAATTTATATCTAGTATATCTACTCCAAATTTCAACCAATTTAAATATGAAACTTGGTATAATTTCCCTTTGTGTATGACTTTCAACTTCCGACATAAAAATCTATAATGTTTGAGCTTTTTCGTTAAATTTCTGAGATTTGTAGTCTTCTACATCTTGTCGATAATTACCATAATTTTCAAAATTTTTTCATGATTTTTGATATTTTTCTTTTTCCATAGTGGTTCATCCCTTATTTTCCTAATAATTTAAGAGTAATTAAGCAAAAATTGAATCTTTTAACATCCTTTTCAAGAAAATGTATGATAGCTCCGAGGTTAATACAAAATTAGTATTCCTTTTTTTTTGTGAAAAATCAGCACCCAAAGTTTAGTAATTTTATTTTTTAAATTCTTTAGAACTATTTCCAGTTTTTAGGCAACTATTGTCATCGTTGTGTAGTATTTAAAAACGACAAATATTCTTAGTACGTCAGTTTTATTATTGCAATACTTATATATTTATAAGCCAATTAAAGCAAATTAGGCTTACCCTTTTTCGTCCATTGTAATAAATGGCTTACATTTTGTCATCAAGTAAAAATTTATTATTAACCTGTTTACTGTGCTAAAAGAACGTTTTTGCCTATTTGGAACTCCAGGCAATATTTGTTATTAATTACAAACAACGTTTAGTATTTGCTACGATAACGAATTTTCAGTGATTTAATAGTTGTGTTATAATCTTTGCTAAGGATATCCATATCCCTTTACTTCTACTATATTTAATTATCTTACAATTTAATTTTTTTATTTTATAATCCTTGGTCAGATCGGTCTTATGATGATGATAAGTTCCTGTTGTTATTGTATTAACAGAAAATAGCCGATAATCTTTAAATTATTAAAAATTAATGGGTAGAAAATTTGGTAATGTTGGAAAATTCGAAAACTATGTACATCCTTGATAAAAAGTATTGTTGTTATCTAATTATTTTTATAATTTGATTATAATAATTATTAATGCTAGGACTTATTATTATCATCAAGTTATCAGCCTCAAAACTGGTATGAGGCAACACCCATCCTTTCATTTCTCTAATATTTATACACCTTTAGGGCGTATGTATATTTCTTGTAATTTCTGAGCAGTTATTCACTCTAGGCTGGATATTTTTTGAAACAACAATTTGTTTCTCTCAGTTCGCTCTCCAAATTTTTAGGAGGATATTAGATGCAATAAGTTTAAACTTAAAGAACTTTACGCAGGATTATTATTTTTTTTATAATGAAAAATGGATTCAAATAGACATTTCTCATTAGTAAAATAGGAAAACTAATATATTGGTGTTTAATTTTCAGAAAACAACAACCTGTCTGCCCTGCGGGTTGTCAATATTAAACATTTTTGTAATCAGTACTAATTTATCAGATGCTAACTAGGTACTCCATTTATCGAAGGACAATCTTTTAAATGAAATAGATAAGATAATATCAAGGAAATACCTCACCTCAACCGAATTTTTCTAAAGATTGTGGTATGAAATAAGCAGTTTTTTTTAAATGAAAGAAATGAGTAAAGAATATCTGGCTTTTAGCAAGATTTGTGGGATTTGTATTGAGGTTTAGATTCTGGTATAGGTACTTATTTTCAAGGAATAAACGTCGCACGAAAATTCATACTATAAATTCGGAAATTCCAGTGCATACCTATAAGAATTTCTGTAGGAATTCCACGGATATATACATTATATTCTAGTGAAGTATACTTCTCGCTTATTTTACTATTTGTATAAACCATGAAGTAGCCCTTAAAAAAGTCGATATTTTAATACACCTCTTTTGTTACAGATTGTCTTAAAATTATGGGTGCCTAATTTTAGTTCGACAGGAAAAAAGGAGAAACCAAATATAGTTTAAAGGCTGTAAAATCCTATCGAAAATAAACAAAGAAGAAAAAATGTTTAGAATAAAAAATGGAGTTAAAAAAAAAACAAAATATCTATTTTCGAATCGAAAATCGAAAATTTCGATGTGGCAGATGTTTTTGGATCTATCCAAAGTCCAAACTTCATAATTATAAATCTTTGTTTAGTAATTTGGAACAAAAGGAGGCTTCCCAAAAAAGTTATTTTAAAGGACCATCCTATGGTCTGTTTCTTCAAGCAAGATAGTAAATTAAAAATCATACAGTGAATATTTTCAAAACAGATTCGAATATTGGATGTGCGAATATACTGCGTAGTTTATTTTATAAAAGATAGCTATATTCTATACACAAACATATACTATTCAAACCTGTAATAATATTTACTGTGCTATTTTTAATTTACTATCTTGCTTGAACAAACAGACCGTAGTAGAAATTTTGTATTATGTACAAAGGTTATAAAAAATATAGGGATGGTATTGGAAAAAAAATTGAGGGGTAGTTTTTATTTATGGTTTTTTTTTTGTAACTATTAACTGTAGCACACTGAGAATTCATTATCGCAGTAAATACTAAACTTTTTTGCCTATTTGGCCCTATTTTGCCCAGGCAACATTTGTTATTAATTATAAATAACGTTTAGTATTAGCTACCATAACTAATTCTCAATGATTCAATAGTTGTGTTATAATCTTTACTAAGGATATCCATATCCCTTTACTTCTACTATATTTAATTATCTTACAATTTAATTTGTTTATTTTATAATCCTTTGTCAGATCGGTCTTATGATGATGATAAGTTCCTGATGTTATTGTATTAACAGAAAACAGCCGATAATCTTTAAATTATTGAAAATTAATGGTAGAAAATTTGGTAATGTTGGAAAATTCGAAAACTATGTACATCCTTGATAAAAAGTATTGTTGTTATCTAATTATTTTTATAATTTGATTATAATAATTATTAATGCTAGGACTTATTATTATCATCAAGTTATCAGCCTCAAAACTGGTATGAGGCAACACCCATCCTTTCATTTCTCTAATATTTATACACCTTTAGGGCGTATGTATATTTCTTGTAATTTCTGAGCAGTAATTCACTCTAAGCTGGATATTTTTGAAAAACTAATTTGTTTCTCTCAGTTCGCTCTCCAAATTTTTAGGAGGATATTAGATGCAATAAGTTTAAACTTAAAGAACTTTAGGCAGGATTATTATTTTTTTTTATAATGAAAAATGGATTCAGATAGACATTTCTCATTAGTAAATAGGAAACCTAAAATATTTTTGTTTAATTTTCAGAAAACAACAACCTGTTTGCCCTGCGGGTTGTCAATATTAAACATTTTTGTAATCAGTACTAATTTATCAGCAGATGCTAACTAGGGACTCCATTTATCGAAGGACAATCTTTTAAATGAAATAGATCAAGGAAATACCCCACCCCAACCTGATTTTTCTAAAGATTGTGGTATGAAATAAGCAGTTTTTTTAAATGAAAGAAATGAGTGAAGAATATCTTGCTTTTAGCAAGATTTGTGTGATTTGTATTGAGGATTAGATTCTGGTATAGGTACTTATGTTCAAGGAATAAACGTCGCACGAAAATTCATACAATAAATTCGGAAATTCCAGTGCATACCTATAAGAATTTCTGTAGGAATTCCACGGATATATACATTATATTCTAGTGAAGTATACTTCTCGCTTATTTTACTATTTGTATAAACCATGAAGTAGCCCTTAAAAAAGTCGATATTTTAATACACCTCTTTTGTTACAGATTGTCTTAAAATTATGGGTGCCTAATTTTAGTTCGACAGGAAAAAAGGAGAAACCAAATATAGTTTAAAGGCTGTAAAATCCTATCGAAAATAAACAAAGAAGAAAAAATGTTTAGAACAAAAAATGGAGTTAAAAAAAAACAAAATATCTATTTTCGAATCGAAAATCGAAAATTTCGATGTGGCAGATGTTCTTGGATCTATCCAAAGTCCAAACTTCATAATTATAAATCTTTGTTTAGTAATTTGGAACAAAAGGAGGCTTCCCAAAAAAGTTATTTTAAAGGACCATCCTATGGTCTGTTTCTTCAAGCAAGATAGTAAATTAAAAATCATACAGTGAATATTTTCAAAACAGATTCGAATATTGGATGTGCGAATATACTGCGTAGTTTATTTTATAAAAGATAGCTATATTCTATACACAAACATATACTATTCAAACCTGTAATAATATTTACTGTGCTATTTTTAATTTACTCTCATGCTTGGACAAACAGACCGTAGTAGAAATTTTGTATTTTGGTCTGTTTTTTCAAGCATGAGAGTAAATTAAAAATCTCACAGTAAATATTTTTACAACAGGTTTGAATAGTACATGTTTGTATATACACTCAGAGAAAAATCGTTGTAAAATCAAACAAAAGTCATATGTTTTAAAAGAAAACCAATATGTTTTTGCTCCGACAGTGTTTTTTGTTAATTCAAAAATATACTTTTTAATTTTATAAGCCATTGTAAAAATAAAAATATTCCTTGTAATTTAAAAAATATTTCCTTTTAAATCATTTGTAAACTTGTAAATGATTTGAACATAAAACTGGTTATTTTAAAAAGAATTCTTTTAATATATAGATATTTTTCAACAATATAAAGGGAAATATTATAATTTTATTAAGAAAACATTAAAATAAAAAAGTAAGGGACAATACTTTTACTTTAAAGTGAAAAACGTTTTGGTGTAAACATTATTTTTTTAAACTAATATTATTCATAACTAAAACGTAAAGTTTTTACTTTTAATACTTTAAAAGGCAATTTTTTTAAATTGAAATCATATCCTATTGATTTTACAAGTTCAGATTTTTCTGAGTGTAGAATATAGTTATGTTTTATAAAATTAACTAAGAATCTGTTTTGAAAATATTCACTGTGAGTTTTTTAATTTACTATCTTGCTTGAAAAAACAGACCATAGTATACATATATTTTAATACTTGGCGTTTTCTATCTGAAAACATTTCAATAAGGCACTTTAGTAGATATCTAATTAATATATGATTTTGAAGTATTTAAAATTATTTATCTCATCTTTTAAACTGTGCACAATTCACAGTAAAATATTTAAATTATAAAATTAGATTGTAGTAAACATAACGTCGAGTTTAAGATTTTGATACATAGCCAAATAAATGTTTCTGATTCAAACAACTAAAAAAAAAGTATGGAATAAAACAGAAAAAAACATGAGTCGCTAAAGAACGTTGGTGCCTATACATAAGAAAATGCGGTAACTTAAAAGTATTAGCACTGAGTCCATTTAGGACTACACAAAACTAGGGATCCGAATAAATTTGACTTTCCTTCACTGACTAAAATTTTATATGAATTTTATTCACAAGATAACTTAAAACTAGTTTACTCTATTTTAACAATCAACATCCTTGAGCATTAAAAAAAAATATCTTGTACGGTACAAGTACCATTTCAGAGTACATCTCTCCGAAAAACGAAAATAAACAACGTTATTCTTTTTTCTTTAAAAAAAATCTGGCATCCATGTTAGCTCGGGTTTAGTATATTTTCCGTATATTTTTAACATTACTACTATAAACAATTAAGTTTTTTTTTTGTTACTTTTATACATTTCGTCAGGTTAGAGTCAGAAAGATGCATTAAAAATATATATAACTCTTACCTGACGATTTACCCACATTTTTTTGTCAAAAAAAAATAAAGCTTTAGTTTAAGAGATTATAGAAAAAAAAAACAACTGTGTTGATAGAGATAAGCAAATAAAAATTTCTAGAATCCTTTTAATATTTTAAAAAAGTCTGCGTAAACATGTTTTTCATATTTCATACATAAGCGTCGTATTATAGTTTTATCTCTATATCAGGAAAACTCTCTGTTAATTTCTACTACATGCAAGCAATCAAATACCATCAATCTATTTTTTAATCATCGTATAGAGCGATATGGTTAGACTGCACAGTTTTAGGTTGCTGACCCTCGTCAGTACCAAGAGTCAACCCTGTACGTTAATTGAGAAAACATGTTCACACCTTCCAATCCAATCCAATCCAATCGAATTCCAGTATGGTTTTTCCCTTTGGGTAGTTGGCCAGCTCGATCTAGTATAATTTTCGGCCTACGCAAAACCGTCTCACTCTGTAGTGATGTTTGCGCAGATGCCAACTTATAAAAAAAAATTATCTTTAAAATTTATAAAAAAAGTAACTTTACATGTTCAAAAGTTCCACGTTAAAATTTAACATCACAAAATAAAAAAAAAACATAAATATTCACGATTCACTTAAAACTTTACTATTAAAGTAATATTTTCACGAAACAACATAAAATAGAATAAATCAAGTCCTGTGCATATCTACGATAGCCGGCTAATGCTGGAGTAAATCCGCCAAAGCGGTCACATCCGTCCCTTACAAAGACCACGCTGCGACTAAATGTTCACAACTTATTCACTTCAGAGGTAAAGTCATTAGATTTAACTAAGTATATTTGTGCGCCATCTATTTCTAGACGTAGAAAACTACTTATACTGGCTACTTTGAATGGTAGCAAGTTTAAAATTTGTATTTCTTTAGCATATAGTACTACTAACGTATGGTTTGACGCAAAAATATTTCCGCAAAAAAATATTTTTTTGTATAGAGTGCTTCCACCGCCTCACCATTTTCATTTTAGCTCACATGTGGCCGTGGAAGATGGAGCCAGATACTATTTTTCACGCAACTACTAAAGAAAGTTGTGGAAGTCAAAAATGAATATTTCCGGAAAAAAAAAACATTTTTTTGTGTCAAGGTCTTTTACTACCCCCGCCACTTTTATTATATTTTCATATAGCGCCATGTGGCGGTGGAAGAATAGGTCTGATCAATTTTTTTTTAATTAAATTAATTTAATTTTTTAAGTGCTTTAATTATTGCAATAAATGTTTTCTATGGTCAGGACTTTTTTTTTCTTAAAAATATGTAAACAAAAATTGGCCTGAAATTAATAAGATAAATTTTACTGGCCTGTAAAAGAGTAGCCCTTTGTTATTAAAACACGCCTGGGTCAGCTATGAGTCGAGTCGGACTCGACTCTACTCAACACGACTCGAACTACGAACACCGACTACTAGAAAAAAAAAACAATTCCAAAGTCCTTTTCAAAAAAAAATAAAATTTTGGCGGTGGAACGGATGCCCATAAAAAAAATAAAAAAAAAAAAACAAAAAATCATCTATTTCCTAACTACATATTTTCCGAGGTCAGGTATCTTCATTTTCAAAAATAAAATTGATTTATATAATATATTATATCGACGCTCCACCCTGCAGTGCAGAGCTTTGGGGTCTTGCCCTCGTCAGTACTGTCAACTGTCTATAAACAGTTGACGATCATACCTCTCAACCTCTTAATAAGTCCAAACCTATTAAAGGCTTGTCCATTTTTAAATATTTAGTATTCTGCATTTACTGCATATTTCTCTTCCAGGGCAGATCGAGTAAGAGAGTTTTTTGTCCCTCCCTTAAGTTTGACTGTCATTTCAGACATGCCTGCTTAAAGTAACAACATCTGACACGTACCCCATGTTTCCCACTAGACCTTGGATAGATACAGACGCTGTCGCTGCTCATCCACACTTATTCCACTCAAATATCAAATATCTCTGACGCTGATTGGCAACTGGGTCCGATTATCTGTTTCTTTTTACAAAAACATCGCTGGAGGTCAATATCAACGTAAAAAACATAAACCTGTTTCTTTATTTGACGTTATCTCTATTATATAAAATGTAGGTTAGAAATCCTAAGTAAGGATAACTTTTTGCAATTAGTAAAATGTTTTTTATTTATTTATTAGTTTTTAGCTCTACTAACTCTTCTCTCTAGAATAGGCATTTCATTTTTAAAAACTGACAAAAACGTAGCCAACATATACATTTGTCTGTCTTACTCGCACAGCTTTGTTCTAACAGAGACAACAATAAAAGTTACTGGTAACCATTATTGTTCAGGCCTGAATATACCTAATATTTGTTTACAAACAAACCGAGATGTTGGCGATACTTTATATTAAAGGTATGCGTATTCTAGAGAGAAGAGTTGTTAGTTCGTTGGTTTTTAGTCAATCTGGGACCTCACATATGAAGGTATTTTGTACCGTATTAGACTTTTACAAATTACAAATAATTTTGAAGTGCTTCCATTATTGTTCCACGTACGTGGACTATTCCAATTCTGTTATCCAAACAGTATTTTCTTTAAGAAGTGCGAGTATATTAACTTCTAATACCAGTTTTCATTCAAATAGCCAGCTTACCAGTTTAATCATTTCAATATAGATGATTCCATTAAAGTATTAGAAACTTTTATTTGTTGTTTGTTTTTTTCTAGGTATAAACTTTTTTTGTCAATTATATAAATCAACAATATTTCAATTATTTAATAATATATAAAATAATTATGGTATGATATATATCTGAGTAAGATCCATAACATACTAAATGTACATTTAGTATTCAAGTTTCAACTATTAGGAGGAAAGCTGGGATTTAATAATTGTTGCCTATTACGAGAATTTACAATAAATTTGGACCAAAAACTTATTCAGCTTCCAAATAATTCTATTTGTACTTTTAACTATTAGAAATTTATTGGAACCATAAAAGCCTCTACTCTTGCATCAAATATTGTTAAAGCGGAAATAAATTAATAGTGGACCAGAAGGTATATGTGCATAACTGTTAATTCAATTAATATTTCATGATGATCAAACTCCATAAGGTATTTGGTCAAATCCTTAAAAGTTACCTACCTAGTGCACTATTATGTTTTATTAAAATAAAAGTAAATTTCGTTGATATATTATATATTTGTCAATACAGTAAACTCATGGTGAGTTTATCCGCTTTACTAGTTTTGCATAATTTTCGTATAACTCACGAACGCGACAGATATTTCCGTGCACGGCCTACTAAAAAATAGTTGAAATAGATGAAAAATAAAACTAATAGCGTGATTAAACTACATCCATCAAATGTTTAAGAGAAGGGGACAAAATGAATAATAGTAAAACCATGTTTCATACTTGAAAACTTTTATGCGTACCAATCTAGACACTCGTTTGATTTATATGAATAAACAACTAGAGATAGTTTTTTCACCAACAAAGTAATTATTAACTAAATATCAAACAAATACCTACAAAAGTGGTATTTTTGTTTAAGGTTAAGCATAATATATTATGTCAACATGTCCTAAAGTACATTCATATTCAGGTATTGCCAAATGAGGTCCTGGATCCAGTTCTTTGAGTGCTAGAAGTTCAAAAAAGGTGGTGAAATGAGGTACCCTAAAAATATTTTTTTAATGTACCGAGTCAAACACTACATTTATATCATTCAGATTAGGATATTTTCACCTTTATATAGAACTAGTCTGAAGTACAAGGGGTAAAAACAGTTATAAAAATTAATTTGACATCTGTCAATTCTAAAAATGTTCACTTAATCAAAAATTAATTTTATAAATATGAATAAACTCTTATTTCTTTAAAAATTTGAACATGACATATGTTAAAGGCACCTTTTAAAGACTGTTTTTATCCCTGGCTCCAAAATTATTGTGTATAGTTGGTTTCACATTTATAGTAGAATGTTTACTTTTAAAACATATTAATGTAAGATAGGGACGTAATTAAATTTTATTATAATAAATACGTATTTATCTTATATAGCTCGATACACAGAACACAAATAAAACAAATTAAAGCCGTTCCCTTAAATATTTATTGCTACAAATGCCTTGTGGGCGTGGGTTAAATCTTTTGTGAAATATGATTGGATAGACTCGATAAAAATACATTAGTTTAAATAAGCCTAAAATTCTGCAACGTCCCGATTGGACGAATAGTTTGACACGCGCCAAATAAAAATATTCGCTGTTAAAAAAAAATCTCTTCTAACTCTGGAAGCTACTATATAATTACGAAAGTAGCTTAATCTGAATGTAATAAATTAATTTTATTAAATTTTATGTATGACTCGACAAGTTAAAAATATGTTTTTAGGGTACCTTATTTCCACAGGTTTTGGAGCTTCTAGCAAGCAAAGGAACCGGATTCAGACACTGGCGGTTTGTATAACCTAATTTGGAACATACAAAATACAGCCGGGAGAAAATATTGAAATGAAAATGGTTATCAGGTCTTCTACTATAGAGACGCTAAAACTTCTGAGTTTAATATTTACTCTTAAAAGCATTAAAAAAAATAGTAATAAATAATAAGGTAGCTAAGTAACTTTTAATTACTCAGTAACTTTTTATTTTTATCGTCGTTTATAGTTACATTTTGCATAATTTTCTTATTGAAAATTGATTATTCGAGCTCTCGCATTGTACTTTTCTTATTCCAACTTTTTATGTATTTGACTTGTAGTACTACTATTCTACTTAGAAATATTTGATTGAACAAAATATGTTTTTATATTTTAATATTGAAAATTTAATTTTCTGAATATTTAAGGTTTATTTAATTAATTTTTATCGTATAATGTTTATTTAATTAAAAAAAAACAAGCTTAATAATATTAAACATCTTGATTTTTACAAATCTATTTTTAGTTTCTTAGTAGGTTAGTAGGGATTGTTTTATAGACCAACTGATAAAAAAATATGTGCTGGTAATCTATGGTTCTAGTAAAATATTAACTAGATATGTTTTATTTGTTTTTTGATATATTTAGATATACCTAAAGGAACTGTCACATTTTAACTGTGGAAAGAATAGTCTGGTCATGGAGTAAAAAAGGTGATATCAGGCTTTTGGCAATAGATAACACACTGCCGCCCTCCAAAAAAATTATAACAAATAGTCAACATTCACAATATAAGCAAACTTCAGTCTACTAGTTGATTTAAAAAAGATAGTGAGCTAAAAAAATTCTCCTGTAGAAAATTAGCTAGTATTGCTTAATGAAAAATCGGCCCCTGTTTAGTATGTGTTATATCACAATAAGATATTATTTCATCCATCATACATTATTTCCAATATTAAAAATGGCAATGTTTCTTTTTATGTTTACTTTTATCAAGTGAATTTAAAAACTGTTTTTATAAATTTATTTTTAGTAAGTTTAGTAGGTTAGTAGTTAGTGATTTATAGTCCTCGTTATAGACCAATTGATAATTTTTTTTCCTGGAAGTGGATGATATATGGAACCACTAAAATATTAAGAATACAATTTATAAATTTATTTTTGGAGTTGCAGCATATTTTTGTGAATTCCATGATACCAGCAATACGTAGTTAAAGAATATATAAATTTCACAGTCTTACCAAATTAACAAACAACCATACTTTTTGTAACATTTTTATTAAAGAGATAAAGGCAATAGGTTAGTCTCTAGTCTTTAATTATTATTTAAAATCAAATAAATTATTTTATGGCCCCTAGTTTGATTTATTAATCTAATTTTAGACAAATTTATAAAAAAAATGTTTACTGAATCTAGGTGATCTATGGGCCCACTAAAATATAAAGAATGCATTTTTATATTTATTTTTGGCGTTTTAACATATCATTAGGAATACCAGAAATACTCAAAAGAATACTGGTACTAAAACAATTCCATATGTCTTCTCAGATTTATAGCCGGGTTTCTCATAATTAGATTTTGATTAATATGTATAAGCAAAAGTTCTATTAGAATATTTTATTCTCATCGCTCTGTCCAGGTATTAGTAAAAGCTTTTTATAAGCACAAATATATATACTAGATGGGTATTTATAATCTGGAATATTTGTGGACTTACGCCGAAAAGAGCCTGGCTTGTCGATATAAAGATTATACGGAAAACTTTGACATAAAACTGCGAGAGAATCTATCTAGTTAAAGAAATTGCATTTCCTACGTAAGGTTGCTATCTGGTTTCAAATTCATTGTCATTCTTAACATTATTTTGACATTTAAAAAAAAGTCCAAATAATTTTTGAAAAGCAAGAAGAAATTAGAAGAAAAGTATTTAAAACGGAAACTAAAGCATTAATTTAGATTTTTTTTGTTAAATAAACCAATATAACACATTCATCAATAAAGTCGTCATAGTAAACAATATGGCAGAGATTTATAGTATAGAGATAGAATAATTTTGGGTATCTCTAGGTCAGGTATTGTAAAATTTTTTTAAGTACCATAATGTTGATAAAAAAAAACTTACTTTTATTATAATTTTTAACAAACATTCACTTTTAAAAAGCTTTTTTCTTATTATTTGTAAGATGAAGAATTACTATTAATTTAATCTAAATATCAAAAAATATCAAAAGCGCAATGTTTAATAAAAAATACCACTAAAAGTCATTTTTAAACCACTTATCATATTTAAGCTTGGTTTGGTAACCCAACAATAATATTAGATAGTAGATGGCTGTATTAGGGTTATTTATATTAAAAAGGGTTTTTTTACTAAAACTGCCGACGTTTCGTTGGCTTTATTCCAACTTTTTTAAATGGCACAAGTAAGTTACGTTTTCTTCATTAAAATATAACAATTGAAATAATAAATATATAATACATAATGGGTATTCGAAATACAATAAACAAACATATGTAGATAAGAAATTTCAAGTCGTGTACCAATGCTATACAAACGTATACTATTTTTTAATATAAATAACCCTAATCCAGCCATCTACTATCTAATACCACTAATGATAGCTGCCTTGATCCAGTTTTTTATTTATATTCTGCGCCAAGTTTAAAAGTGATTTTTCTTTTCAAGACTTGAAAAAATTTGACAGAGGGCTATTTCTAATTCCCACTATATTTCAGACTTTAAATTAGTGTGGCAAAAAAACTAGTCATAGGATCGAATTGTGTCCATAAAGACTTTCATCAAAGTCAATGAGAACAACATCTTAAAAATTTAGTGACTTCGACAGAAGTTTCTGGCCTTCACCTTTATTAACTCTATATCACATAGTGTTCCCGTTTGGGTACATAACTTCTAAGAATGTATGATATAATAGCAGTATTACTTTTCATAGAAATCGCATGTTTCTAAGAGGTTAGGAAGAAAGTGGAAGAATATGCCTGGGAGTAGTTTCCTTATAATAAAAACTCCATGCTGACCAATGGAGGCTTTCTGGCGCAAGTACACATAAAACTTACAACCGTTTGTAAATTACGAGGTCACTGCGAGATTTATGAGGCAAGATTCTATACTTTTAGGATTAAAACAAACTTTGGATTTTTATATACATCCGAACAACAGGTATGTGTATAAATTATGGGCTCTTCACATCTAGTAGCATTTACACTTAAAAGAAATATGCATATTTATACTTTATTGGTCGATGTGACGGCAGATTGTTATCTTGCTGATTTATTGCGTCAGAAGTTGCTATAAAAATAATGCCACATTAATATATTGCTAACAGATATTTTACAAATTTATCCTGAGTTTAACTTTGCCCGCCGGAGCTTTCTAAATTATATAAATTCTTGAAATTAATGTGTTTACTATTTGCGAAATATTACTATTAATTACACTTATTAGGTCCTGCTGATTTTAAGATGAAATCAAGACAAAATTCCAATATTTACTATGTGTTCAAGTTAAAGATGAAGTAAGAGACAAAATCTCAGATATTAGTTTGGTTATGAGCAATAAATTAGGCAGGATAAATATTGTTTTTAAATCAAAAATATTTGCCCTGCTAATAATAAATATTATCTCAAAGATATTTCGTCATTTATTCCAGGTTCTGTTCAGACTTGGTCTACTGATAATAGTTTAGTGTTTAATGGACCTAGATTAACAAAGATATAAAATAAGTAAAAGTTGATGTCATGAGTACAAATATATGAGTAAATGTTTCTGGGATCAAGTGGTTCTTGAATAAAATTGAAAATGATAAAATTGTGAATGATCCATTTTCTATCACTTTAAATAAGGACTTTTTAAACATTTTTGTTAATGAAACGTAGGTTTTTAATTGGTTTTTATAAAGTTATACTTTATGATATTTAAAATTTTATTGATTTGTAAATAATCTAAAATATTTAACTAAAGCTTTTAATTTGTCATGTGCTCTTAAATTAAAGGATGTAGGTACTTTTATTAACATCTTTGATTCTATAAAAAATATTGACAAGAAAAAGAGTAAGAATATACCATAGTAGTGATTTTGAACGAAATATGCAAGTGTAAGAATCTATTTATTCTCAAGAAGATAGGCTTTCAAATTTCAAATAAAACATTCTGTATAAAATATATGTATATTTAAATCCGTTAGTTTAAGATACATTTATTCAAGTACAAACATTTCGTCCACATGCAAGCATCGATATAAAGTTGTTTGCGCTTGTCATTCAATCACTTGTCAGCGCTGTCTTGATCTGAAGTCTGATGACCTCTTGAAGGGGAATTCTTATTAAGGTCACTCTAAAGACTTTTTTAGATTGTTCACTGTGTGAGGTTGTCTTAAGTGTTCAAATGTTTAATAAAAACAAACCCTGAAGGTTTTATGTAGTTTACAAATTGTTCTTGTTCAATATAATCGATGTTAAGACAAATTTATTTTTATAATTTGGGTAATAAAGGAAAGAGGATTACATTTTCACCTCTGACAACCCCAAAAATTCACTATAAAGATTTTTAAAGATTTTAGATGCCTGACAAGATTTAAAGATTTTTTGTGGCTTGTCAATCATTAAAACGTTGGTCAATATTGCTCAGAAAAAATTTTGTATTACATTTAATGTAAATAAATAAAATTAGAGTTAGACGATTCCAGAAAATCTGTAAATCTTTATTTGCTTCTACTATTCTAAAAAGGTAATCACCAATATCACTCATTAAATAATTATCAGATTTAGGTAATATTTGATAATCACTAAGTTATTATGCTTAATTAGGCTTAAATTGGAGTTTGCGCTTAGTAACACCTTTACCAAATATAAAGGTTATCCAAAAAGTTTAAGAAGAAACAAAAGAATTTTTAATTCTTTAAAATTAAATTTATTATTTAATAAATAGTTATTGTTCTATTACTGTTACTAGTCCTAATTTTATTTCGTATTACAATATATATAAAATATCATAAATCAAAATTTCATATTAAATATTTATTTAATTTTAATAATCAAATAAATTTAAAAATATATTTTTATTGCTTTATTTAATTTTTTGGATGATAACTTCTTTTATCAAGACATGAACCAAAACAATAATGACAACATATGTATAATTAGATAAACAATTTTATTTAGAAAAGAAACATTTGAATCTATAATTATGAATGATTTAATCGTTATACTTTTTTGATTATATATTTATATTTTGATTAGTATATTATATATATATACACGGTGTATTTGAAATAGCGTCGGAAATTTTAACAGATGATTCTACATCATAAAATATGACAAAAAGTTCCTATAAACATATGTCTAAAAATGCGTCATAAGGGAGCTACGCCCCTTTGAAAGTGGCTAAAAAAATCGGTTTTTATTTAATAACTCAGGAACCCTTTGAGATATAGCAACGAGGTTTTGCACGTCAACTAATCCTACCAAGGCCCGTTTTTATGTGTTATTTTCATGTACTTATTTCAACCAGGGGTGTGCGTAACGGAGGGGGTTTATCAGTTTTTTGTCCTAAACTTTTTTCTGTGTAACTTTTTTGCAATTTTATTTTTGAAATATGATTCCTTAGGTCAAAATACATAAAAAAGGTACTCTTATTGTAATACTGTAGGATTAATCGTTTTCGAGAAAAATTCAGTTGAAGGTGAAATTCCACGGTTCGAGGACGAAAAATTAAATACTAAAATGTTGAAAACCAAAATTTTAATGATGCAAATCGAATGTACATTAAAAACTAAGAAAAAAACCTCATATACAGGTACTTCCAAAAATCAATCCTAATGGAGCTATGGTCTCCTAAATATGCACCATTTTTAAAGGGCTATGGTAGCTTTAAAAGCGTTTTTTCGACCTACATGTATGGAAACTTTTTTTCTTAGTTTTTGATGTAGAATAAAATAGCATCATTAAAATTTTGATTTTCGACATTTTAGTATTTAATTTTTCGTCCTCGAACCGTGAAATTTCACCTTCAAATGAACTTTTCTCGAAAACGGTTAATCCTACAGTATTACAGCAAGAGTACCTTTTTTATGTATTTTCACCTGAGGAATCATATTTCAAAAATAAAATTGCAAAAAAGTTACACAGAAAAAAGTTTGGGACAAAACCTGATAAGGCCCCCCCGTTTCGCACACTCCTGGTTTAAATAAGTACGTGAAAATGACATACAAAGATGGGCCTTATTAGGATTAATTCACGTGCAAAACCTCGTTAACATATCTCAAAGGGTTCCTGAGTTATTAAATAAAAACCGATTTTTTTAGCCAATTTCAAAGGGGCGTAGCTCCCTTATGACGCATTTTTAGACATATGTTTATAGGAACTTTTTGTCATATTTTATCATGTAGAATCACCTGTTAAAATTTTCTACGCTATTTCAAATACACCCTGTATATTATTCATAAATATTTGCACACTAAATGGAATTAAGCATATTCATAGATCCTTTATATAATAATTATCATGTTTTGAACTTTGTTCATTTCAAAAAATACGATTTTTTAAAAGTACAGATATATCCATTTTTTATTACAGAGCTGTGGATTTCTTAGAAAAGATTTGTTTATAAAATATATTTTGAGGGATAAAGATAAAAAGCTTCTGATAACCAATTTGACTTTGAGTATTGAAAAGGATCAGCAGCAGTCTACCAATGGCAGTACGATGATTGAAAATAGATAAATTATATAAATAATAAGACAAGACAACTTGGTAGCTATAAGAGATTTTTGGTTGCAGCCACCAAAAAAAACTTGTGATTATTTAACTATTGATTTGGTCGCCTTAAGCAGATTGTGATTATTTTTCCGTATTTCAAGAAAAAATATTATAATATCGTCATGTGAGGATTATAATGTTCTATATCCATTGGGTTTGCTATGGATATAGAACACTATAATCCTTACATGACGATATGTTTTAATATGAGATAATAATATTATACTTTAATAAAAAGTTTATTAATAGTTACTACATCAATTAATTGTGTAAACTAAATCATTATAATAAAGAACACTTTTAGAAGTGTAGATAACATAATTAATTCTAATTGCGGTTTAATACAAAATGTGGCGTGAAAAATACTTATTTACGCCATAATAAATTATAAAACAAAATTAAAAAGATAATAAAATGAGTATACATAATTATGATGAGGATTTTTTAATAAATTGATAATTTATTTATCCAATTAGAGTATTACGAAAAGCATTAATAATTGTCAATATATAATGACATTATTGCCATGCTAAGTTGATGCGCCTTATTTTTTTTCTTTATTTACTTTTGGTTTTAACCTTATAAGCAAGTACTGACACTGACAAATAAAACTGTCCACTGTAAAAAGCAAGGTGCTTTTTCCGATATTGCCAAGCCGCATATAAGCGGCGTTGCCGATATGCTTAAACATTCCTTAAAATGTAAGAAATATATATGAGGAGGTGAATTTCAAAACGCAGTTTTTGACTTTGTGACATAGCAGCTTGTCACTTAGTAAACAATACAATTTGATTGTCAAGTAATTGACAAGCTGCTATGTCACAAAGTCAAAAACTGCATTTTGAAATTCACCTCCACATATAACAGACAAATCGCAAAAAGTAAGGTAAATTGTCAAATGATTTGACAGTAGAATTTCAAATGTGGTACGTTTTAGTGCATTACTTTGAAAATGCTTGATTCCAATTGGTTGGATATTTAACAGAATGTAGCAAAAGATAAAAAAGAAAACTAATTTATTGACGCGCCTTTCTCATGGCATTGGACTTTTTTGAAATACTTAGAGCATAGGCAGTTTTACTACTAAGAATTACTATATTTTTGTGCAATTCTTATAGAGTTAAATTTAAAATGCAGTGTTGCAGGTATATAATTTATATTTTTTACAGGACTATTCAGAAATAATTTCGAGAAATTTAAGGGGTGATTCTACGTTAAAAAATATGGAAAAAAGTTCCTATAAAGGTTGGTTGGGAAATGAGCCCTAAGGGAGCTGCGGCCCTTCCAAGATGGACATATTGAATCGGGAACAAAAAAAGCACTAATAAAATGTTAATGCTGCAGCACGATTCTTCATTTAAAACTAAGCAAAAAAGTATTCTTCACCAAAACACCTAATTTTGATATTAAAGGAGATATAGCTTTTTAAAAAGTAACATTTTTAGTGGCACAAAATGTTACTTCCTCTTAATTGTGTTTTTTTTTTAATAAAGGAAACTATATTTATTACAAAAAATCAAAAACAAAATATACATAAAAAAGTTTGGGGCAAAAATGTGCTAAGCCTCACATATTTTGTCCGTCTAGACACGATTCTGTAAAAAAAAATTAACATAAACTTATTGCCCTTATTAATACTAGTATACATGCAAAAGCTCGTCGCTCTTGCTTAAAGTACAAGAGTTATTAATTAAAAACCTTATTTTTATTACAATTTTAAAGATCCGTAACTCCCTTAGGGCTTATTTCCGGATCAACCTTTATAGGAACTTTTTTTCATATTTTTTAACGTAGAATCACCTCTTAAATTTCTCGAACTTATTTCTGAAGAACCCTGTATTGTAATTTTGACAATATTTTATATTTAAAATTATCTATTCCAAGATACTTGATAATGGTCTGTATTTTAATTTATGAAATAAGTGATTTATTTATTTTTATTTATTTATATGGTTTTTGTGGAATTTTGATTTTAATTTTTTATTTATTTATTAATTTAAAAAAAAAGCATTTAGAAAACTTTAATTTTTGGTAATTGTTCTGAGCACTGCACTCTTAAAACAGTACAAATAGTAATTTTAACGACGTAAACAATATTTATTACAAGATAAGGTTATTTTTATTCTTATATACATATTTACAGCGACACTTTCAAGTAACCGCGATAGTAATTAATTGTAATTTGAAGTTAATTAAAATGCATTGTTTATTCAATAGACAATTGAACTATTAATAACTTAAATATGGCTATTTTTGCAATAAAACATAGCAAAAAAGAACTTCTTATCATACTACAACATTATTAGTAGTAGTACAACATAATATTATTACAAAGATCAATGCTAATAATGTTTTCATTAAAGTGCATATGTCAAAATTATCCAAGGTTGTAATGTGTTAACTTAGGGCATATCCACAGTCTCGCATAAGAATATAATACTTAACAACGCGATGCCGTGATTGGCTTGATGTGTCGCCATGTATCTTGTTAGCCAATTACGGCATAGCATTCTGATGCTTTATGTTCTTATGCAAGCTTCTAGATAGGCCTTAAGAAGGCACTTATGCAGTTTCTATAATTTTTGTTTTAGCACAACTATAAGAAAATAATATAACATAACATACACCTCGTTATACGCCTTAAAGAATATTTTTAAAATATTTTTTTTTATTTATTTGTGTTCTGAAATTTAAAAAATGATTTTCTTGGGACAACCAAATGAAAAGTTAAATACGTAATAACTATTTTTCTGGTTTCTATAATTAAAAATTTGCTAAGGGCAACAAGACACATCTTTGTATACAACAAGTTGTGTTGTTTCAGATTACAGCAACCTAAATAAGTTTTTAGTGTTCTGTTTTATCTTAGGTTACGTAGATAACGATATATAATTACATTTTACCAAGAAAATTAATTAATCTTTAAAACGCATAAAATCAGCTAAACATTTAAAAGTTTTAATTGTTAAAAATAAAGTGGGGTTGATAGAATGTAGACCAACATCATTAATTATCAAATTTGCGAAAATAGCTCAGTTCTTTGAAAGGAATTTGATTTACGATATTCAAATAGTGAAAATTATCAAGCTCTTAACAATTCACCCCACGGAACAGCCGATCACTTTTGAAGGCTCTTTTGGGGGTAGAAAATCGACGTCGAGGGCGCACTGTGTCTAATCAGACCGATCTGAAATGGCAAAACGCTTAAATTACTAAACCCTAAAAATTTTGGTTAAAAATTAAAATAACTAATATCAGTAATATGCATATTATGCAAAATTTTTGTAATAAACATAAATTATTAATAATTACTCAAAAAATATCTATTTGTAAACAAGACGACGGAGATGACACATGAGGTAGATAAAATATCTTAAAATGAGTGCAGGTTTAAATTCAATGTTAGGAGTCAGAAATAAAATAGAGGCATGTACAAAAATAAAATCTGTTGCTATAAAAGTAGAAGAAAGTGGAATGGTAACTAACAGAAACTTAAAATTCTGTATTGCATTTTTTATAGATTTTTTTTTAATTAAATGGAATTCCGTATTTATGAGTTACTTTCAGAAACTTGTAATTTTTCAAACTAAATAAATTTATTTAAGGTTGATTCAGGCACAATATAGTAATAATCTTCCTGCGCAATAGATATTGTTTTTTTTTTACTTATTCGGTCGTATTTACACATGCTTATTATCTATTTGGCATTTACCTTATTGTTGCATACCACGGAAAATTTATTATAAAATTTAAGGTTATGTTTCTTAATTATCTTAGTTTTTTAATTTCTTAATTCAGTTTAGTGTAGTTAGTGATAATTATGCCTGAATCGACCTTTCAATAATATATTAGCTAATTTTCTGTTTTTAAAGTATAGAGAGAAGAAAGCTCGTCATATTATATGTGAGGAGTTCATATTCAAATTTGAAAAGGAATATGGCATTTTTACAAACAAAAGAATGATGCTTTAAATATATGCCAAATTAATTATTAATTTAAAGTCTTTTTTTTTCTTTACATTAAAGTAATATCAGTTTATGTAAAATAATTTGAGGGATAGTTTCTTTAAGCGAAGTGCGAGGATTTTAAACAAAAGAGTGGCAAAGCAATTATTTTTTTTGCTTCAAATAAACCTTTTTTTTAACATATAATACAATTAACTAAAAAAAGTTAAACATTTTCAACATATCAAATTGGCAAAATAACACACTGTGCTTTAGTAGCAGTAGCATAGTCAGCTATCACATCACCAAAGGAAATAGATAGACAGATATAAATGGATAGAAAAATTATCGTAGCAGTCGATACACTTTCTGTCTTTGTCTACATCTTTAAATTCTGCTATAAACATTGCATTAAGCTATAGAATAAATAAACTGAAATAAAAATTCTTTTAAATTCACATATACTTGATATTCACCCTCTGACGACTATACTTGCTTTAGAATAATTAAAGTCACTGGTAGTAGATTTTTAAGTTTTTAAAAATTATCATAACTAACCTAAATAAAACTGTTTTCTTTTGGTAAATGAATGATTATAATTAATAATTATTAAAATTTTAAACAAAACTTAGTAAAAAACTTTTTAGACGGCTATATTTATTTTTTTACTGAAAGGAAGAATAAATGCATTTTGGTTCAATGATTGGTAGGCAACTTTATGTAGTACATAATATGTACATATTTACAACTTTATAGCAACATAACCTCAAAAATAATTATTTTTATGCTTAATTTTATTACATTATGTGATAAGCTAGATTCGTCCTTTTGCAAGCATTGCAAATTAGGCTCGTCCAGCGAAGACGTTCTTTCGGACCTCAGCACATAAAATCTTTTAAACCCCTTAAATATTATTTATCTAAAATTTTTATACAACATTTTTAATTCATAACTATTTTTTTTTTATCGTTAAAACAAATCATTGGATCAAATGAAGTTTATATGAAGGTAATTGAGATTTCTCCCGTTAGATTAGACAGGGACAAAAGTTCTAACCAAAAAGGATAGAAGACATACATACACTCCCACTTCCACCCAACCAAACAAATTCTGTATTTGTTCTTTGTTGAACAAATACAATATTTACTTGGCCGGGCGAAAAGTGTAACTATTTATTTTTATTAAAGAAATTACTGGCGCCATCTAAATTTTAGTAGAATTATCTTATTCTACAGATTCACATTAGCTATGTTCGTTCGTGCCGCTCACTGCCACACTTTCCGGCCAACCAAATAAATACTGTATTTGTTGTATGAAAAACAAATACAGGATTTATTTGGTTGGCTGGAAAGTGTAGCACAAATGAGATAGAGATAGGGTAGACGTCTTTTGTTTCATAATTCTAGTTGTAGAGAGCTCCATTAAAAAAAATCATTGACCAACGAAATGATAAGTTAACAAACTATCCACGTGTTCCATTGATAAAATGTTAAAATGATCTATTACTTCATCTTAATTTGCTTACTTAAAAAAATCTTATGAGTCCTTATCTTTTTGGTCTAATGTTTGTTATTCATAAATTCAAAGTATGAAATAATATTAATATACAATTTTGCATTAATCTTGATACATATTGACAGTTGTATGATAATTATCATAAATTGTGATATCAAAAATGAATACCCACTCGAAAAAAGTTTCTTTAGTTATTCAATTGTCACCATTTTTTTTGTCATACATTGTCAATTATTAGCACTATTAATCTTTTTGTATGTCCTAATTTATATATTAGCATATTATAATAATTTATATAAGAATTCATGAGTAGGTATATTGTGTATGTTATTGCGAAATTTTTAATAAAATAAAATTCCCTAGAAAAATTTGATAGATATTTTAATTTATTATTCCATCAATCTATTTTCTAATCATCGTACAGAGTGATATTGGTAGACTGACAGTTTCGGGCTGCTGGCCCTCTTCAGTACCAAGAGTCAACTCTGCACGCTGATTAAGAAAACGGTTTTAGACTTTATTCGCAAAAGGAATATAGCCATTAGATTGCTGTAGGCTTGTGCGCCATCTATTGCTAGATGTAGACAACTACTCATACCTCCCCTAGTCTGGAGACTTTGAATGGTACGATGATTAGAAAATAGATTGATGGAATAATAAATTAATATTTTTATAATTTTGTTTAAAATTAAAAATTTCTGTCCTTAGATATTGTAGTTTCGAATTTTCAAAAAAAAATCAAAAATTGTCCTAGACAAAAAATTCTTGGATACAAATCACGAAAAAATAAGTAACATTTTTTTTTAAATGTCCGTCTGTCCGTCTGATGTCACGAATTTTTGTCAACACGATAACTCAAGAACGAATAATCCCATCGACTTGAAATTTTCAGGAAAAATCAAGTTCTACGAGGGGCAGATCTCTATTGTTTTTGAAAGTGTTCCCCCCCAAAAAAAAAAGTTACTGGGGGTTAAATTTAAAAAAAAATCGAAAAAAAAAACCGAAAAGACTATCGTAACTTTTTCAGATCAATTCTACCAAATTTGAAAGTAATCCCCCCAAAACCAAAAAAGTTATAGGGTGTTCAACTTAAAAAAAATAAATAAAAATTATTATTTTCATTTTTTTTTTGTTTTTCTCAAATAGAAAATGAAAATAATAATTTTTTTTTTGGAAAATAAAAAAAAATATTTCAAAATTTTTTCATTTTTGTCAAAAGGGAAATTTAAAAAAAAAATTGAAAAATTTGTAAAGTTTTTTTGATTTTTTTTTAATTAAATTACTATAGTAGGTACTAGCAACCACTAACCACCAAAATTCATGAGATCAAACGCTTCATAAGAAGATTTATTACCCTCAAATAGTCATTAACCCTGATGTCCATACGATAGAAAATCGTTAGGTACACGCAATAACTCTTTACGGCTGATTGCTGTCAAATTACTATAATTTTATTTTATAGACCAGAAAAAATCAAACAATTTAGTTGGATTAAATACTGTAATAATTTTGAATAAAAAGTTCTTTTTTCAAGATTTCTTAATATCTCTAAGAATAACTTCAAATTTTAAAGTTCTTTTTTGCTCAAACTGAAGCCGAGCTCACTTTCCTCATTGCTGTAGACCCCCTGAAATACCACCCTTCTTAAATATTATTTTCTTTGTTAATTTAGAGTTCCTACTAAGCATAAGTGAGAAACTCCTTCCTAATCTTATCATTTACAATGCAGGCTGAGCTAAGAATATTAACTGACTTAAAAATGAGAAATAAAAGCATAACCCAAATAATCACAATAGAGCAGTATACTCCTAATGAGAAAAATTTATATTTGCTGTTTTAAAGTGTGAAGAATTGTCACCAGATGACTCCTAATTTGAATTCTAATATTATATCTGTTGACAGTTACAATTATAACTGTCAAAAAATATGACCACAAAATTTAAATTAATGATGAAACGTCAAACTAAACCGTTAAGGGAAGATAAAATAATATGACAGTTTTCTGCCCTATTATCACTTATCCGAATCACAATCCTGCACAAAAATTTGAAATAAAGTAAATAAAAAAAAACTGGGGTCTTACGAGTTAAAGTTATTATTACACTGAAAGAAAGGATTCCCGTACGTATTATTGGTTATTTTGTTGCCACAATTAATACCGATAAAATTCCGGAATACTTAATGTGATTTTATAATTTTTAGCATTATTTTTACTGTAAAAAATATATTTCCGGTATGGGCAACATAATAACCTATTTTGCGTACAGTAATTTTATATTACATTCTGAATGTTTATTTATTTTACGAAGAAAGTACCGAAAGTTTATTGTTTTTTTTTATAATTCTACGGTATGGAACATGTAATTTTATAAAAAAATTCGGTACATAAAACGTAATTTTATTTTTAAACTTTTACACTTCGAAGTGTTTTTTTTAGTGTATGCATTATTGGTTATATTATTGACACAATTAATACAGATATAATTCCGGAATGCTTAATGTATTTTATAATTTTTAGCATTATATTCACTGTAAAAAATTATTTCCGGTATAAATATGGGCAACAAAATAACCTATTATATACTCGGCGCATTATCTATCTGAGTAACAAATTGGATCAAGGAAGCTATGACTAGTGGTTTAAAAATTACTTTTAGTAATATTTTTGTAGCCCATGGTGCTTTTGATAATTTTTAACATTTAGGTTAAATTGACTGTCATTTTACGTCTTACAAATAATAACAAAATCTGTTTAAAAAGTAAAACTTTGTTCAAAATTATAATAAAAGTAAGTTTTTATTCATAAAGTGCTATTATAAACTTAAATTTAACAATACCTGAATAAAATTACGGACCAGTATTATTTTAACCAAAAAATTCTCTGTTATAGTGTTTACTTCAAAAATTTATAGAGCACTGCATTATATTACTTCATTTAAACAAAATGTTTATAGATTGATGCTTTAGTTTTCTTTTTATGCACTTTTCTTCTTATTTCTTCTTGCTAAAGCAAATTATTTTGATTTTTTTATAAATGTCAAAATAATGTCTTGATTGACAATAAATTTTAAACAAGATGAAAACCTTACATAAGGAACTAAATATATTCTGCCAACCAAATAACAAGAAAAAAATGACCATCGACTCAGATAGATAATGCGCGGAGATTATGTACCGTAATTTTATATTACATTCTGAATGCTTATTTATTTTACGAAGAAAGTACCGAAAGTTTATTGTTTTTTTTTCTAATACATAAAACGTAATTTTATTTTTAAACTTTTACACTTCGAAATGATCCTTTTTTCAGTGTAGCATAATTTGAAATTGCACCCAAATCAGGGGGATCCCTCGCTACCGAGTATTCTAGAAAAATTAAAGTTGTTGCTAATTAAATACAACATTCTAGTATAATTATAAGTAATCTATTAAACCCAATTAAAAATAATTTATTAAATACTTAATATTATTGACATAATAGTACTATTAATTATTAAACCACGATTTAAAAAATTATGTCAGTAATTTATCTTAAAAAAAATATTATTTTATATTAGTATTAATAATTTGACCTGATGTTAAACAGAAAAAAGTTCTACATCATTAGTCCTCTTTAAGATATAATTGCACAATTGTATCCTTTGCTATACAAAAAAATGTCCATCCGAACAGAGACCTACCGGGCTGCCAACACAGAATAATCCATCAATCACTCGTGCCTTGGAAACAGTTGAAACAAAGCAGAATAAAACAGTTGAACGAAAACCAGCGGGAAATATGAACTGTGTATTTTATAAGTCTGCAATTTTGATAAAGATGCATTGTATTTTGGGTGATATACATAAAAACAATTTTCTTAAATAGATGATAAATAGATATTTCTTAGCAGTTGGTTCTATATTTATACTTTTTAGATGCAAAATTTTGAAACAAAAATAATTTTAAAGAAAATTTTCTTTACCATTTTATAGATCTGAAGCTTTAAAAAACCGAATGGAAAACATCTGTATTAGGATTATATTAATTATAAGCATATATATTTAGTTAACGTAAGTTTCCCATATACCTAGATGTACATGAAATCAAAGCTAATAAGATTTTAGTTTTAAAATTTGAGCATATCTATCCTAGTTACTCTTCATTTGCTGAGTTAATTTTCTTCATAAGGAAAATTTCATTACATTTTTTGAGCACACAGAAATCGAGAAAAGGACTGCAGAATTTATTATCTGAAAACAACCAGAACTTGATTTGAGATAAAGAATAGGTGTGTGCATGTATGTATTCATAAAAAAAAATATTTGTAATGTAATATGCGCCTATAGGAATATTTTTTCTTAGTGTGGATACTTTATGGTGGCAGAATGTTTACAAATAGAGAATTTGCTTGGTGGTTTTTGAAATAAACATTTTCTAAATGTAGTTTAAACGCATTTCAACAAGTAATATATTATATCTCTTGTTTGTCAAGATGTTTAACAGTTTCTTGTAGAAAATTAATTCGTATCTTTAGTATTTTAACCGACAAAATTTAAATTTCTGACTACAATGAAAATATTGTATTTCAACACTTTCAATATATATTCAACACTCTATTAATAAAGAATTTCTATATAACTGCAGTTAAAAATGGAAAAAGTAGACCTCAATGATGTATTTATGTTTTGTCTATATTCAAAAATAGATTATATGTTAATTTTCGTGACAAACGAGTCGTAAACCCGCGATTTACACATGAATATACTTATTCGTATTCCTTGTAGTTTCTTCCATATGGTTTAGTATAAAACCGTAACTGAAGTAAATGAAAGTTTATATTTGTATTTATTCTTAAGATCCTTAAGCGGTTAAGGGTTAACCCTTAAATATTTAAATTTATGTTTGCTTTAAGATTTACTTCTAAAAACTGACTTCTCAAAGGGTATATTTCTTACATGTAGTCCGGAGTCCGGATCCCAGAACAAAATGGTAGTGTAGAAAATACCAACCATTTTTAGCCTAGCGCTAGTCTATAGCCAATGAACCACTTGTAAAAATTATAACTATACAGTTAAAATTATTGTAACTGTAATTGTTAACTTTATACCTTTTATATAAATATCCGATATAAAGAATTCTTTTACCAAATGATTTAGGAACTTTTTGTTATGTGAAATATGGTTAATATTAATTTTTAATACGACAAAAGGGGGAAAAGAATATTTTTGGAAATAACTCGCTTATTTTTCGTTTTTAAAGATTTTTGTCGTGGGACTATTATTTTCCGAAATATAGCGATTAAAAGAAATTGCCATCCATCTAGAAAGGGTATCCGTTTTAAATGTACATAACATGGTACATTCTTAAATATATACACATACAAGTTACAATTGAAATTAATTACCTTTTCATGTATCTTCACCTTGTTGGTAGCTGTCAAGCATGAAATATGTGTTATATTGGATGCATAAAGGATTTACAACAAATAAAATGCCTTTTCATTAATAAATCGTTAAATATTCAACTGTTAAAAAAAGTAAGTAGCTATATCTGTAATTTATAATGGCACTAATTGCCTACATTTAATGTAATTCAATAATTATTGTAGAATAATTCGCTGTTTACATGCATCGTTTTAATAGAATTTCTTTTAGTAATAATAGTAATTATATACCAAGGTAGAGAAGACATTTTTTATAGTCGAGCGTATTAATTAAATTAAGAGTGCGAGGCTATAATAGTCTTCTCTACCGTAGTTTATATATTGTTTTTTTCACTACTAGCACTATTTAACTATTTTTATTCAAATATGATAATAAAATAAATTATTAACAGAAATATATTTCTTGAAATTTCATAAAAATCAAGTATCCTTGATCAATGAAATTTGCTCAAATAAATACTTTGAACTGACGTTTAAAAAATTTATTAATTGGTAATAATTATAATTAATTATTTTTAATAAATAAAAGTTATTTAAAGCTATTTTGTTAGGTTTAATTAGTAAAAATTGCACAAAGAACTGAAACATCTAAAGTGACAATAATCAATTGTTTATAAAAAAAAACTTCTATTAGGAAAAAAAAATATTATTGCTATAGGGGAATAAAATTTATTTCACAGCCTGGAAACATGATAAATAATGGTATATTCTAAATCTAGTAGTGAAAAAAAGAAATTCTTTTAAAAGGATGCATGTAAAGAGCGGTTTATTGTACATGAAAAAAGTAGAAAATATATAATTATTGAAATAATTTTAGTTCGGAATTCGTTTGTACATATTGGAGAAAACATAACACACTAATCAAAATTATATGTAGTATCAATAAAAAGTACATTAATTCCCAGTTGATTAACGTTTTCAATCATGAAAAGATTTTTTTTTTATATCAATGCTTAAAATTTATTTAAATAGATACATTAAAGGAGGGTATTGTATTTTGGGCTAACTCGCGTGCAACGACTTTACATACTTATAGCTACATAAAAAATATATAATTTCTCAAAATTTCAGCCCTTTTTATGACCCATACTTTAATTAGTTACTTTAATTACAAATTTTTGCATGACTTAATGCAGGGTTTGACAACATTGCACCTAACGAAAGTTCAAGTGTCAAGTTTTACGAAGTGAGCGTTGACTTTTTACTTTGGGAGTCCCACAGTGGGACCAAGGGCAAAGTGTGTTGTATTGTGTTAACTGCCCTTGACTGTAAAATTAAAATATATTGTTTTTAATTCATTTTTATGCTATAAGATACAAAATGTGCAATTAGGTTAGACTTATCAGACTAGTTTTTTAGTAATATTATGGAGTTATTTTTATTACCAATAATATATCAATAATATTGTAAAGCAATCCGGCAGCTAAAACGGTTACCCAAAGCCTGCAGTCCTATGGGACAGTGTGGCCCCAGACTAGTAATTTAACGTGGCTCTAAACGTGTTAAATAATTTATTTACATTTACATTTTTAAGCTGTAGTTTTAAATAAATACATTTAATTAATATTGTACAGTTTTTTATTATACATTCTAAATGTTATGTTGATGTTTAGATAAACAAACTACACTTTTTTCAATATGATAAAGACTCATATTTAGCGCATCATGAAGAATGATGCCTTGTTGTCACGTTTACGATAATACAAAATTGTTAATGAATTTTTATTAAATATTTATTATTAAAAAATAAACTTGGTTAATAGTTTGTGTTATTTCTTTTCATTATTTTGCACTTTTTTTTAACAAAAACATTGTTTATTGTTGTCATTTAACCCATAACACCTTTAAAATGATATCCTTCTTATTTAGATAATGATATTTCATATTGTTACGAATTTATCCATTTTTCAGTGCAATATTTTAAAAAAGGTTAATCTTTCAACTTGTGTTATGTGTTTCCCAAACAAATACATCAATAAGTACATATTTACATGTTTTAAAATAGTGTATCAGTAGTAATGTACATGTACCCAAAATACATTTAGCTGATTATAGTTAAATAAAATGGATAAGTATAAGACTATTAGTGTTAATGTTACCTTAATAGTTGGGGTGATTCCAATAATAAATTATATCTATTTAATTTAAAACTAAATTTTTCATGTCAAACAAATGTAAGTTATATTTTACAAAATGATTAATGTGACATGAGCATTAAAATAATACCAAAATAATAAATTTTAAATTTAGATCAATCACATTTTATTTATATTATTTATTTTGTTTTATATAAAATGCATTCGATGCAATTTGTTTAGCTATAGAATATTGTTTTTGATATGTTAGATAATTTCACTGGAAATGGAATGGAAAAAATAAAATTATACTGGTAAATTACCAGATATCATTTAAAATTTTAGATAATCATATATTATAATATAAATTACGAAATGTATCTGAATTTACTAGGGTTTAAAATAACTGTGTAGGTAGTACAGCTTTTAAAACTTTTTTTAAATCAAGATTCAGATATTTAGTTTTATCCATGGTTCTCTATTTGAAAATCTAATTAATTAAAAAATCAAAAATATTATTTGATTTTTCTTTCACGTTTTAAGTATTATTTTGAATATATATAGTTAATGCAAACCCAAATTCGACCATTATAATGCTTCAATTTTGTTTCGCTTGTGTAAATGTTTCTGGACATGGTCTATTACACAAATCTGCTTATGCAACCATCTGTTATCCAATTATTTACACCCTAGGTATATTATTATTTTTTCTCTTTTCACTGAACAGGATTTTATATCACTTTAATTGATTTAAGTATAAAATAATTAAAACTAGTTAATAGTACTTGTTTACAGAAAAATATCCTAATTACTTTATAACTATACCTAATTAATTAATTATCTAATAACAGTTAATTGTAAATACTTTTTTTATGATATCTTTTCCTGGTTTTCTCTAATACAACTATGTTTTTTATTTTGTATAACAATTTAATTTTTCTTCAAGGGTACTAAAAAGTTAATTTTTTATAACTGAACACACTAGTTAGAAGTGATCTATTTTTTACAGTAAAAAAATGAGTTCATTGTTTATGCCGTAAAAAAAAGTTAGCAAAACCACCACTGACGGCAGCACTCTTTGACTGATGACAGCCATACTTCAAACTTGTTTGTTTATTATGTAAACAGGTGGTTGACACGAGATTCTGTGCAAAAACTTTGCGTGAAATTGATTAAAAATAATTGAAGAAGAATATATGTTTTATAAACCTACAAATCTCTCCGAAATTGCAAATGCTACATCAGACAAGTTACCATCGAAATCGCGAAAAATGTACGATTTAGCCTACGAAAAATTTTTTAAATGAGCTAAGGAAGGTTTAAGTTTATTTTGAAAGGGTTTTATTGGCCTATTTTAATAAAAACATACCTTATTACTGAATAAATTAAATTCAAAAATTAATATTTAAAAAAATATATAGGATTATTGAAGAAAAAATAGTATATTTCACTCGGAGGAAAAGTTCTTTTTTTATTCGTCTGTAGTTTCCGGACTCCGCTTTTTTTCGTCGTTCGTAAATTCTACATACTAGTAAAAAAAGCTTTATTTTTCCTCTTAGTAAAACAATATTATATATATATAGTCAATATAGTATTTTGTCATTATTATGTCTTAATAATGCATCTTTCTTCAAATGGCAAAAAAAAAACAAAATCGCATGTCGAATTGATAACCTCCTCCTTTTTGGAAGTCGGTTAAAAATTTCAAACCGCCATAAAATATTACTGCATGGCTTACAATAGTTATTTCTGTGCCAAAGCCTAAATAGTATATTAAAGTACTAGTAATATACGTTTTTTTACACATGGAAAAGAACGATATCAAAGGAATTAGAACAAGTTGGGATAACATGGAATGAAGCGAAAAGGGTATCGAAAAATAGAAAAGAATGGAGAGAGTTGGTAGAAAAAATTGCAAAGATTTCAAGGGGCGATGAACAGGAGTAGCTAACCTATCATCAACATGCCATTTAGCCTTTGAAACACCATGAAATGGTGCCCTTTGCTCCACAAGGAGCTATTAGGACAATGATGATGAATATACGTTTTTAGCGCACGAGTACAAGTTTAGAAAACGAGCAGCTTGCGGCGAGTTTTCTAAAGTACTAGTGGTATGAAACGAGTGCTTTATACAATTTTTTCTATTTTGCTCTAAAATTTAAAAAAACTTACATTTAAATTGATGACTGATTTAGGGATTTTTTTTTGGATTGGCATTACAGTTTACACCATGTTTAAAATTCTAAGAACAAATGATATTTTGATATATTTTATAGTCATCTCTTCTCTTTTTTACTGCAATTAACCAAGCCACAATTTTAACATGGTAAAAATAACCTAAACAAAATTTTCTAGAAAATTCAACTTTAAAGCGACATTGACATTTGCACGGAAAACCTTAAGCGATAGGCCAGGTCTGTTGCCAACCCAAAAGAACAAAAAGTACAGACCTCTTATGGGCCTATAAAAACACGCAAAATGCGTGTGATTATGAGCTTATAAGAGTTGCAAAATAGAAAAAATTACTTTAATGGAGTAATTTGATAGATGAGGTAAGAGGCTTACAAAAAGGCGAATCCAGTAAAGAAGGTTTCGGTCATGTTCAGTTTCCTAACAGGCGAGTGCGCTAAATGTCTATTAAGCCTATTTCATAATATATATTTTTATTTTGTACTTAGTAATGAAAACAATGATATTAGATAGCTTTAAGAAAATATTCTTGTGACAAAGTTGTTTTTTTTAAGGACCCAAAGCAGACAAATAAATATTAGGCTACTTTGAGTATGGAAATATCATTTTGAAGGCAAAATAGAACAAACATTTTTTATTTATTCTGCTGTTCTTATTAGAATATGGTATATATAGCATGCTTAATACTAACTGTTTATACTTCCGAAACATAATTTTTTATTTAAACCTAATCTAAAGATATTCCCCAGATAAAACAAGCCGTGAAGATATATATCGCTTCGCATTCTATAGTAAACCCTTTACAGTAAGTATTTTTTTTACTACTTTTTTTCACTTGAATTGTACTAAGATATTTTTTGTATTTTGAGCTGCTAAATCAGAAATAGTTATCTTACATTTTTAACATAAACTCAAAAAACCTATCATATCATTGCGAAAAGTATGTTTCTTGAGGTTATGTTGAAAATGAGGAGCTAACTTTTAAATTCAACCTCAGATTCGGATTTAGAGGCTCAAAATACATAGAAATTAACTAGTCGAGTCCGTCGGAGATTGAACTTTTATAATTTTGTGTGGCTGTGTTATCTCTGCAACTAAAAGTCCGATCAAAAAAAGTTTTTTACAAAATATTTTTATTTTTAGAGGAAAATTAAATAAGTACCAGTAAAAAATATATGTTTCTATTAAAAAAATAAAGTTGACCTTGTAAACGTAAATATCGGTAAAAAATAAATACCCCATTTTTATTCCCCCATTAAAATAAAAACATTTGTTCTACTTTTTTTTTTAATAAAAGCATAGTATTCGAGATATTTAAAAGTTTCAGGCTAAAAAATCACCCTAAATAACGCACTTTGCTACAAAATTTTTGGATTTGGATAAAAATTTACTGCTGTTCAGCTGTGAGGAGTATAATAATATTAATTAGAATATAAACTGATGATAGATTTATGTCTATAAACTTCTGTTTTAAAAAAATAAACATGGCCAATCAGATTCAGTTTTTTCCTGATTAATTGAATCAATTTAAAATTTCAATACATTTAAGTAGGCCAGTTTTCTTGGTTTATTTTATATTTTTCTAAGTTCAGTAAAGTAAACAGACGACTAGACACTTTTACTAGACAGACAGAAAGGCAAAATTCTTTCATTTTATAGGGATAATTTGTCTAAATAGGACATAAAGTATTTTTTTTTTTTGGGAGGATAATAAAAAAATATTTGACATTTTCCTACCAAAGCTGTATCAAATTTTAAACTAGATGAAACATTTCAAGCACGCTGTCAAAACATCGGCACTATTGTACACTAGAGCCATCTAGTTTGTAAATTTCAAACTAGGTGTTTTGTTTGATTTTAAATTCTGTATCTTTAAAACATTATATTCTAGCAAAAAACTGCATATAACATTTTTTATAGGGCTTTAAAAGGCTTTTATTTAAAATATAATTTTTTGAAATCGGGTTATAAATATGTGAGATATGCTAAAAAAAACCTTTTACTGCTTTAAACCCCAATATCTCGAAAACAATGCGTTTTAGGAAAACGTTGTTTATAACATTTTTTGACCAATTCAAAATTATCTTTTATATAAGTGCTAAATTAACCAAATACAATAATAATTGCCTTAATTATAAACAAAAAACGCTAAAAATAGGAGTTTTACCCTATTTTTACTCCCTTACCCCCAATCGTTTACCCTCAAAATCTAATTAGCTCTTCGAAATACGATAAGAAATAATATGCAAAAAACCGCAGGTCGATATGTAGAAATGGAGTTAGAGTTTACACCCAGAGACACACGGACGCAAAAATTTTTTTTACTGATTTCGACTCAGAATGGTCTAAAACGTCGAGAAACGTGAAAAAAAAAGTGGTCAAATATTTTGACTTTTCGGCGAAGATTTCAATACATCGGCACTCTTAGTAGCACTAAGGGCCGATGTAATTATTACTTGTAAGCCGAGATATTGAAAAAGTTCAGCTAGATATAACTTTTAACTTCAGAAGGTTGCCAAGATGAAAGGAAAATAATAATAATTATTGTAGCGGAATATTTAATCTAAATATCTGAGTCCACTGAACATCATTTTAAAATTTGTAGTCGTCGCCGCGCGTCTTGACAATTTAGTAAAAATTTTGAGAACTTTATCACTACTGAGGGATTTTTTGCAAATTTGAACAAGCATGGTTATTATTTAAATATTCCATCAATCTATTTTCTAATCATCGTACAGAGTGATATTGGTAGACTGGGCATTTCGGGCTACTGGCACTCTTCAGCACCAAGAGTAAACCCTACACGCTGATTAAGAAAACATTCTTCGACTTTATTCACGAAACTGCTTAAAATCAATTATTTTTTTATAAAAAATATATTTAAAAAATTAAATAAAATCTTGTGAGAAATAGACTATAAATGGGTTGTAACTTACTAAACTTAGTAAGTAACAAGTTATTTTTATCCTTAAGGGTATCATGGAAAACTGACCTGATTTTGTTTTAAATACCTGTGTAAGTTGGTGTAAGTGTAAGTTGGTATCTAGGTTGGTATCTAATGTTCATTTTACATTTTGGTATCTAGTCTTCTTGTGATATAAATCAAAACGAAAATATATCTTATAATAAACTCAAAACATATTGTCCTCATTAAAAATATGAATTGCATAAGGAAAGATTTAAAACTGGAACAAAGCAAAGGAAACAAAATTTGACAGTTTTTAAAATTATGGCGTACTCGTACTTTTTTGAATTAGTCACATTGTCAGTACATCTGGCATATAATCGGAGAGTTGATATATTTTTAACAGGTTATTTTCTCCCGACTGAATTTAACATTTACTTTTTAATTTATTTACACAATTAATGCGTGTAATTTCTAGTGTAAAAATAATCAAAAATTTTCAAAAACTTTCTAAAAAAACATCTGCCATTTTGTTTTTTTTTGCCCAAAATTTTTTGATATGGTTCGGGCTATAACGACTTCAATACTAAATAATATCCCCTTTTTTTCAGTCAATTCAAATGGCCGGAATCATGGCGACCACCGTTCTTTGATGTTTAAAAAAGTTACCTATGGCCAAAAATGGCACTTTTAAATCTTTTTTTTTAATTGAATTTTTTGAATATAAATAAATATACCTACAAAATTTTACAATGATATCTTTTTTTCTTTTCATACAAAAAAAATGTCTTAAAAAAATATATTTTTAAAATTTGAAGGTAGAAGACCCCTTAAAGTACGTACTTGGTGTGAATGTGTTTGGGACAAATGTTAAATTCAGCCGGGAGAAAATGACCTGTTGAAAATGTTCAACAGCTCTTTAACTTATATTAAAACATATGTTTTAAAATATTTAAATAGAACAAAAACTTCCACTGTCTAACCTAATATTGTTCAATTATTATGCAAAAAAATATGGTTTTAGTCGTCATATTTGAAACAAATGCTGCCCAAATTTATGATGGATGCCAGACCATAAATGTCAAGTAGTTATTCTTTTGTTTGCATAGCCTATTAAACTGTAATGAAAGACATTTTCGGTATGCTGAAAAGTAAACTTTTTAAAAACATACTCATACACAGTAAAAAGTTGTGCTGTGAATTTATAGGAATTAGTATAAAATTACATTTTACTCTAGTTATTTTATATACCGGGTGGCTGAAAAAGGTAGTTAAACTTGACAAAAGACCGAAAAATAGGCCATCCAGTTTCTAATGAACTTAAAGAATGCAAAACAAAATATTGGCTATTTGTGATGGAAGTGTAAAAGTCAAAAAATAAAAATAATTTAATTTAATTTCAAAAATAAAAAAGCTTAATTTTTTAGAGCTCTGAGTGGTTTATAATAAACAAAAAACTACATTTTAATTTCCTTCTTTATCAGCAATTTCATATAAATTCCTCAAATATGACTCAGTGCTTATCAAAAAATTAATAATGTTATTAACCTGAAAATACCTTTAAGTCAAGACTTGAGTTAAAAGCTGTATTGTTTTAATATTTTTATTCTAAATACTTTTTTATAAAACCTTTAACTTTTTTCCTAATACAAAAAGTTTTTCCAGTTTTAAGGTAGCAACATTTGTTTCTTTAAAGTGACAGCAAAAATTTAAAGCCAGAGTTAAGATAAATAAGGTGGTTTTCAGAGACAAATGTGGGATTTTTTTATTTATATCACACGGATATAAGCAACATTCTATTAAAAGAGCCGATGTTAAATTTGGAATTTATAGCTATATAAATGATATTATGTTACAAAAGCGTTAACACAGGCTTCACAAAAAATTAAACAAAATTAATTACAAGCAAAATTAAAATTGTTTATTTACAGACACTTACAATGTCACATATTGCAATTAATAAAAAAAAGTGTATAAAAAAAATATTTAAAATATTTAAAAAATCCCCATATAAGAAAGTCTTCTTGTCTTGTTTTGTCTTCTCCCAAGTTCCAGGTTAGTTAAAATTTTTCTTCTTATTATTATTAGTAAATTAAAGGCACTGTCAATATTTAATTAACTACACTAATAAAATAATTTCCGAAAGATCGTTTAGGTTCAGGTTTATGCTCAATTGGCTCCACCAAAACGATCTTTCCGCGGCAAAAACCTACCAAATATGGACACGTATTTAATTGTAATAATGGGTGTGTTAGTGTTAGTGCGTGGCTTCATTGTTTTTACCTCTTTTAACACTTTGAGCCCAGTCGTGGACTTATGCAAACCAAGATACATGTATTTTAGGTTGCATAAATTAAAAGTATTTATTTATCTAATAAAAATTACTTTCAAAGTAAATATATATTTGCCGTTTTTTCAAGATTTTTTTTTTCAGTTAATAAAAGGGAAAATAGTAAATTATCTACTTAAATAAAAATCTTAAATGTATTACAAATAGAGTAATCCTCTTAAAATATAACACGTGTATTACGATGTATAAAGCAGCGATTTCCTCATCTCAAAGAGCAGCAAAATTTATTACAGCGAGGGTCGAATGCCGTTGCCTTCTGCCCGCATTGTCCAACTTAACTTTCAATTCTACAGACGTTTCAGAAAATTTATACACCTGTTGAAGTGTATTCGTTGTGTTCTGCAAATGGACTAAGAACGGGGAGGAAAAGTAATGGGAGAAACTTTTAAAAAATCAAAAAAAGCTGAAGAAAAAGGTGGATTATATATTTTTTTAGGAAAAATTACTTTTATTATCAATTCTACCAATTTAAAAAAAAATCATTAAAAAAAAAGTTATAGGGGTAGACCTTGACGAGAGTATAATATAAACCGTAAAAGTTTTATTTAAATGTTCCATCAATATACTTTCTAATCATCGTACAGAGTAATATTGGTAGACTGACCCTCTTCAGTACCAAGAGTCAACCCTGTACGCTGATTAAGAAAACATTCTTTGACTTTATTCAAGAAATAAATAATGCCATGAGATGGATGTACTCTTGTACTCTCCATCTACTGTTAGATGTAGTCAATATCACTCTCTACGATGATTAGAAAATAGATTGATGGAATATTTAAATAATATTTTTATAATTTTGTTTAAAATTAAAATTTTCTGTTACTTAAAAATATTTTTTATCACTGTTGTAGAATGAACTACCGAAGTTCAAAGCCCATCCCAGAAAAATGTTTTCCAAGTACATTGTTTTTCTAGTAAAATTATCCCGAGCGGAAGGCACGTTAAGTTATATAATTTATATAATTGTATAAAAAAAAACAATTGTAAAATAATAAAATTTAACTAAATATAAACTATTTATTTTCAAATGAAAAAGGAGAGATTCTTTAGATTAAATCTTTGGTTTTATTGCCAAGACTAAACCTTTCGTTCTTAGTCTTTGCTTCTACATCTACAATGTACATATCAAATTCAGATTATTCACTTTCAAACCCTCAACTGGATACTCCCAAACGTTTTCTCAGAGTTTATTCATGCCCATTCTGGATGATATTTATTAGTCTATTACTGATGTATGTGCTGGTAAGTAATGTATTAACTGTGGCTGGTATGATACCTAAATGTTTGATTTGCCAAAATTAATTGCAAAATTTTGAATTGACTGTGAAATGTATAGATAAATTGTTTGAGATAAATTTGTTTAGAAAAACATTTCGTACTTTATTAAATAGTTCTTGATCTAATACAATTACGAAGGGTGATTAATTCATTCGAAGGTGATCTGCAATTTCGATCGAAGTACTTTTGGTTAGGACTTAGAATTATTCGAACTAGGTGGACAAAATGCCGAGAGTGGACCACCCCTCGTATAACTACAAAAGTAAAAAAAAATCCTTTATTTTGTTCTAGATCCAATATTATAGCAATATTTTTGTGATTATAATAATACTGACATAATGCTTATTACTCAGGAGGATAAAATTTTATTAAAATTATTTAATACTTCCGGTATAGGTAGTAATAATATTCAGCTGGTCATAGCATAATGCAAATTTTTAAATACGAAAACTCCAGAAAGGAATTAAACCGGTTGTAACTGGTCCTTATTAGGATACAGGTCCTTATTTAGACAACATAGCTTAAGCTACTTATTATAAGGTATTTTAATTAAAGATGGATAATGGATAGGTGTGGTAAACCTTCTCTGCTTCTTAAAAATAGAATCCCAATAAGATTTAGTTTTTTAATAAATAAAGAATATAAATTAATAAAGCTTTCTGTGCCTTTTTTAATTAAATATTATAAGATGTTCTACTGTACAAGTAAAGCAAAACCGTGATAACATTAATATGTTTTAAGCCTTCAGTTACACTGAACCAAAAATTGACGTGTTATAAATAAAAATGAAAGTCATGTCAATAAAATTACATTAATTTTGCACCAATGTACGTTTTTAATTGTGACAATAAAAATTTTATTATATCAATTCATAAAATTGGTTGTCTTAATGTAAAATTTATTTAATAAAAAAATTCGTTGTTATAATGAATTTATGCATAAAGGCAAGGAATTTTAACCATTGATACAATAAAGTGTTCATCGGTGCAAAACTATTTTCAGTGTACGAGGGCTGGTATCGTTACATAATTTTGGGCTACTTTTGGGTCACATAACAACAATGATCCCAGTAGAGAACTTTGTTGATATCGTAAGCGTCACATATTTTGGAACAATTTTTTTACTCATTATGAGGATAAAATTTGATTAAAATTATTATATGTTCCAGTATGGTAACAAGCTTTAGCTGGCCATAGCGAAAAAAGCTGGCTTTAAAATCAAATTTTTAAATTAATTTACACTGTCAGGGAAGTAAAACATTTGGAACTGGTCGCTATTGTGATAGATGTCTCTATTTAGACATCACATCTTATTAAAAGTTATTTTAATTAAAAATTTATAATGTAACTGAAATACAATTTTGATAAAGATTTCTGTATTCAAAAATAAACAATATGGATTAATAAAGCCCCAGCTGACCATAGCGAGAAAACGGAGTTTATAATGCAAATTTTTAAATTCAGTTACACTAGAAAGAAAGTAAAAAAATTGGAACAGGTCCTTACTGAGATAAAGATCTCTATTTAGAGTCTAAATTTTACACATCGTATCTTATTATAAGGTATATTAATAAAAGATGAATAATGAAACTAAATGCAATTTCGATAAAGATTACTGTTTTCAAAAATAAACAATATGGATTAATAAAGCCCCAGCTGGCCTTAGCGACAAAACGGGGTTTATAATGCAAATTTTTTAAATTCAGTTACACTTGAAAAGAAGTAAAAAATTTGGAACAGATCCTTACAGGGATAAAGATCTCTATTTAGAGTCTAAATTTTAAAAATCGTATCTTATTATAAGGTATATTAATAAAAGATGAAGAATGGAACTGAATGCAATTTCGATAAAGATTACTGTTTTCAAAAATAAACAATATGGATTAATAAAGCTTTGTGTGCCTAATTGTAACTTAATTAAGTGATCATCCTAATGAATAATGTATTAAATTAATTCAAATGTAATTGAAATTTCCGCTCGAAAGGCAATTTATAAGGAAAAAGCCAGTCTTAAAGGGAGGATGCGATATTATCGACAATTATGGTTGGTGTTTGGTAAATAGATGGGCGTATTTATCTTGAAACTGGTTACTTAAAACCGTTAATTAACTTGTCGTGTATGTAAATTTACAAAAAAAAAGTAACCGTCTGAGGACACAATTTAAAAGTAATCTCTGCATGGCTATTTTTATCAGAATTATTAATAAACATGTAATAATATTTTTATATACGAGGGAGGTTTTGTAAGTTTAGAAGGTAATGCTAAGCAAAATATAATAAGTTCGATAAGTAAATAAAAAATATATACTATTTTAATTTAAATCATAATTGTGTAAGTCCTAAGTATAAACAGTATAAATAATTCAAATGAAATAACCTTTTTTAGTGGTTAATTGTAGCGAAGCCTAAATCGTAGACATATCTCAGACTCATATTGTCGGCCTAAAGTCAAAGTGAACTAACCGCCACTTTTTCAAAAATTTTGGTTTTTATTGCAGATCGTAGGATATAAAATCTGCACCATATAAAAAATAAAAAATTGGCTCTTAGTTCATCTTGGCTTTAGGCGGACCATATGAGACTACAGTTTCAAGCTTACAGTGTAAATTTTACAGTACACTCAGCTACCTTAAAATAGATTTTAAATAAAATATATATGTATATCGTTACTAGAATCCTTGAAAAAGACAAAAAACTGCGGTTTAAAAATCAAAAAGCCGTGACCAATAAATCTTGTCTTATTCATTATATTCAAAAATTGATATGGGGTGTAAAATTTAAAACCATCTACACATCGTAAAATAGTTTGAGAAGCCCCGTTTAAATTACCCTTCAAACAATGCGAAGATCCTCCAAAAAAGGACATATTTACAAGAGAAAAAGATCTATGGCCTTTTCTTCAGGTAATAAACTACAGTTGTGGTTAAACAAGTCAATATAGAAAATTGTAGCATCGGTTTTTTACGTGGGGTTGCGATAATTTACAGCTTTGATCTTTAGCCTTATTCCCCTTCATGTTTTTTGTATAGTATACGGCAATACACGGGTCTCTAAACGAAAACTATATAATAGCCACATAATATAATTATTATATTATTGTATTGGAAGTTTTTTATTGACTATGACTTATAGAAATAATATTTTTTCTTTAAAAATCAGTATAATTTTGGCATAGGGGCTTATTTTTTTAATAGAGACGTTATTTTGTGCCCTGACTGTATTATTTCTTTTTGTTACTGATTTCACACAAAATTTTTGTATTCTTTTTGGTGTTAAATATAAAATATCACTAAAAAAATCATTAACGCTATTGATAAATATTATCGCTCCCAAAACGGGTTCTTGTGGTTTACCAATTTTTTTTTAACATAAATTAAGTTTTAAACAAAATGCAGCAATAATGTTTCCCATGCAAAAGTTCAATTTTGTTACATTTTATTAACAATGTATTGTTTTATTATTATCTGTTGTTTTATGACGTCATAACAGGAACAAAAGGCAATTCAATGAACAAGTGAGTGGTTCATTTCAAGATCAAAACAAGCCTACTTAAACACAATAAACAACAAGATTTAAAATAGTTCTTAAAGAAAAGGTGGTTTTGTCTTCATTAAATAACTATTTTGACAAAATGAATATTTTAATTTCCGAAAAATGTGCCTAAAGTAACGGTTTAAGCTTTTAAATAACTAATACTTTATTTTTTTTTTGAAAATCCATCTACTATAACATTTTTAGCTGGAGTTTGTAAAAAACTTAGATATTGTAAATCGTTATACGGGGCAAAAAATAGGTTTGGTAAGATTTCTTTAACGCAATATTTTTAAAACTTTTTTTTTTAGATTTTTCCTTTCACATCCCTCTTATCTTTAGATGTACTCGGATCATACACAAGGGATTTTGTGTATTTAGCATATCATCATTTGTTTTTTTTTATCTGAATCTGTTATAGTTAGTATATCCCTACATTCCATCTTGTTTCCATTTGGGAATACTGGGCGTTAAGACTCCTGAATTTTTAATAATTAAAATACAAATTTTATCGGCACTTAGTTTTCACTTGGTAACACTGGCCTTCAAGTTGGAGTATCTATTAATAAATGGCAGTATCTTATATTGGCGGTATATATAAAAACATATGATAATGTCACGCACTTCTGAGATTAGCCGAAGTTAAATTTTTGTTAGTGTGTTGTTTTTTTCTCAAAAACGTGATTTTAAGTTCTAAAAAATTCTAAAAAATTTTCTGTTTATTACCACATATAATTTGTAAGCAAGTAGAATTTAGAATTTTTTAGTTTTGTATTTGTTTTTGTTCTTTATGTGCACAATGTTTTCCACAATTTTTGAAATAAAGGAAAAAAAAGTCAAAAGATGTATCATACATTTTTTTGTTGCGAAATGAAATTATGTGCAATAAAGGGATATTTATCTATTTATCAGTTTTTTGTGTAAAGTATTAAAGCGGTTTCATATAATGATATTTCCAAGAACTGAGTAGAAATCAAGTTTATTATTTATAAACGTTTTATTATAAAGACCTGCATCTTCACCATCACGGTCTGCTGATCTTCCGCAAGCACATTGCACCTACAAAATTATAATATCTTCGCCAACTCTGATTTAGACATTCAAAATCTGAAACGCACACACACACACTCGTAATTAACACAGCCGCCTTTTGCGAATGAGATAATAATAGACTCTTGTGACTCGAGGCATAAATGCCGTTTTGAAAAACGATTACAAAAAAACGAATAAAAAACAATTGCGTTTCTACCCGCCTTCTTTTGCAAGACTTGACACTACCTTACAGTAAAAGGCTTGCATCGAAGCAGTCGTTGGAAGAAACAAGTGCAAAACAAAACAAGATTCAGCTCCAGTAACTTGATAATTATTGGGTTATTGGAATCGACTTTATACAGTCTCGGGACAGAGAAGACTTGTTTATAAGCACGTATACCATATTTTTTATCGGTAATTTAAATGGTAATATTTTATGAAGCAGGCTATATAGTTTTTTCTTTGTTTCTTTGAAGTTGTATCTTTATTAATGGATAAGGAGGAGGATGAGTTTCTTAAGAACGAAATAAAATGATTTCTCTGTAGATCTGGTTTTGTACAATTTATAAAACTGTTGATATATTTACTTTTTCCCTTCGGACGTACCGCTAAGCATTAACCCCTCCCTCTAAATGCGTTACTTATTTTAAGTAGATGTAGGAACATAAAAATAAATTAATCAGGAGTCGAGAAGTATCGATTCTTGACCAAGAGTCTTGATTCTCGACGATGAGATTCTTATCTTGATTTTTTAAATTGTCTCGATTTCCTGATTCTAGTGAAACCCTAAGTACCGGCAAGTCTGGTGAAAAAGTGACCGAAGTCACAAACACCGTCCGAAGTCACCCCACTTGACGGTACCTACAATATAAACAATATAAACCCTAAGTACGTCAATTTAATATTTCGTTTTAATATACTAAAAAAACATCTGGTTTGAGCAACCATTTAAATGGGGTAAAAATACAACTTGGTTATTACCAGAAACAAAACTTATAGGTACTTTAAGTATCTGGTAACCACAACAATTTTTGGTTGCAGCAACCAGAAAAATATTGTTTCCGTATTTAACTATAGGTTTGGACTTTTTATTTTTTTTATTAGTTTGACCTAAGCAAATTTTTGTTTGTTATGTACGTCTACTATCTTACCTTAGCACCAATTTGTATTTTTTTAGTGACGTTATATTTCTAAATAAATTTTAGTGCGTATCATGATTGTATTAAATGAAATATTTTGGCATTGAGTCCTTTTTACTGTTTCCTGCCAGCAAAATCTGTTACATGTAATTTCAATTATGCGCCATTTAAAATAGGTATCTAAAATCTACCTAACAATTTGAAATGCATTAACTACGTTTTTAAATATATATATATATATATATGTATAGTAAGTATATTAAATAATTATACTTCCAGGTCATATAGTTATAACTATAAAATTTGTATTTTACAATTTTCGCTAGCTACTAATGATCTTGCTGATGTCAAAATTATGCTTTGAAAATGTTATTATTAATCAATTTTTTTTTAAAGAAAATCAAATTCTGTGGAAAGTCCAATTTAAGGGACTTTCTATAAATGAAGTTCCTTTGTTCAGAACCCATCAAACATATTGAAGAAATTAAAGTTACTCAAACTTCAAAATCAGACTCATAGACTCATTACTCCATGACCTATTATTGCAGAGGTAACATTTTGAATCAAAGACAACAGTAACTTTTGTCGTTTTGAAAACATAGTTATTGTTCATAGTCAAATTGTTAGATAATTTTTGTCAACAGGAAATACCCAACTACCAAAATAAAAATGAACTGGTTTCTTAGTTCCAGAATACCACACAAATCTAAGTAATTTGAAGCTTTTATCAATATTTAAAAACAAAAACACATCGGTCGCTAAGCTTTACAGATTAAACCCTGGCCCGGCAAAAGGGAGATAGTCTCAAAAGGTCGCAAGTCTAAAGTTGGCCCAGTTGATTTATGATTTAAACTACCGACACTCAACATATACCCCAGTGTCTTTACAAGCTTTTTTGATTTACAGTCTTATATCTTTAGCCAAAGACACAATATCATTGTAATCGTCAGATTATTACCTTAATCAAAACATGCTTGGAAATAATTTTTTCTACGACTGATTTAGACAAATACACACACTTTTTAAACATAGAATGGAATTATTCAAGCTCTAGATACTGTATAACTATACCATATCAAGTGTTAGAATGAGCACATGTGGTGCTTGTCTATAAAAATAAAGAATACTAGCAAATTACCTAAAGTTTATTAGTTTTTCTTAAAATTTGACCAGTTAAATTTTAAATAGCTGGTAAAATTCAATAAAAACAAATTTGAAGTATTTATTTGATAAAATTATAAAATAGTGGGTACTTTAAATATTTATTTAAAAACATATAGTTTATTGCATTTACAGTGACAAGGAACATTGCCGTCCACCTTCTCCGCAGTTTAAAATTATCCAATATCTTATATTTGCAGTCGAAGAAAAAGTATAGTCTATAACACGTATGGAATAGTTATTGGCGCTCGCGGATTTTTTAACCAGAAACCTAATCAACTGAATTTTGTCGGAATAATATTTACGGTATTTAAAAGAAATTATTTTAATAAAAAAAAATTAAATTGAATATTTTTTCATAAAAAAAAATATAAGGCTAACATAACAATTTCAGGCAAAAAAGACCCTAATTAATTTTTTTTGAAATCAATAGCAAAAAATATAAGAGATTTTCTTTAAAACGGTGTTCGCAGCAAAAACTAAGGTAATTAAATTCAAAAATTAAACTATATTTAATTAAAATTTAATCTGCTGGCTGAATGTAGTTTAGCTTTCAGCACAAGCCACTGATTAAATATTTGTTTTTAGCTGATTTTTTTAAATTTATTTATCTCGGTTCACCGTGCATCCATTTTAAAGTGTAAGATGCCACCATCTTATTATTTATTATATTCTTATACAGGGTTATTCAGAATTAGGGTCATTAAATTTAAGGGGTGATTCTACAAAGGAAAATATGAAAAAAGTTCCTATAAACAAATGTCCAAAAATTCGGTTTTTATTTAATAATAAGGCCCATCTTTGTGTGTTATTTTCATGTACTTATTGTAACCAGGATGTGCGGAATGGGGAGGCCTTATGTATGTACTCTTGTTGTAATACTGTACGATTAACCGTTTCTAAGAAAAATTCATTTGAAAGTGAAATTTCACAGTTCGACGGCCAAAAAAAACCTCATATACAGGTACTTCCCAAAATCAATCCTAAGGGAGCTAAGGTCTCCTAAAATGCACCATTTTTAAATGGCCATAGTAGATTTAAAACCCATTTTTCGACCTACATATATAAAAACTTTTTTTTTAGTTTTTGATATAGAATAACCTTGCATCATTGAAATTTTGGTTTTCAACATTTTAATATTTAATTTTTTGTCCTCAAACCGTCAAATTTTACCTTCAAATGGATTTTTCTCGAAAACGGTCAATCCTACAGTATTACAAGAGTACTTTTTTATGTATTTTGACCTGCGGAATCATAAAATTACAAAAAAGTTACACAGAAAAAAGTTTGGGACAAAAAACTGATAAAGCCCCCCCTGGTTAAAATAAGTACATAAAAATAACATACAAAGATAGGCCTTATTAAGATTAGTTCACGTGCAAAGCCTTGTTGGTATATCCTAAAGGGTTCCTGAGATTAAATAAACACAGATTTTTTTAGCCACTTTCAAACGGGCTTAGCTCCCTCGACGCATTTTTAGACATATACCCTTTAAAATTAATGACCTTACTTCTGAATAACCCTGTATAGTAGGTACCAACAAAAATTAATCATTTGATCAGAAATAAATCAAGGACAACATTCCATCTAGAACTGTCTAAAATCTCTGGATCAGAAACCTTCAATAGATTAATGCATTCAGTTATTATACTATCCACAGCGCGTAGGCACTAGAATAGTATTATACGGTAGTTTCGAATTTCCCAAGTGGCCAAAAAAGTCCTATAGTATATTCAACTTCAAAATACAGTAAGTGTAAACAAACACAAGTGACATCGACGGATTCAGTGACAAGGTAGGACTCAAAACAAAATATTTTTTTATAACGGGCCATTGCAATGCATTGCACGCTTCATCGCAAGTGCTCACGTACTGACCTGTTAAATTTTTTACATCCCTACTTTCGCAACATTCGAGTGTTTTAACCAATGAAACCACGCGACAGCTGCCGCGTGCGCGATTCTTTTATTTACTTCAACTGAATATTGAAGTTGAATATACTATGTATAGACAAAAAATTCTTGGATACAAATGTGTTTCATGAAAAAATAAGAAACTTTAAAAATGTCCGATTGTCCGTCGTCTCTCCGTCCGTCTGTCCTTCTGTCAGTCGGTCTGACCGTCCGTCTGTTCGTCCAATGTCAGTTTTTTTTATGGACACGATAACTCAAGAACGAATAATATGATCGACTGGAAAGTTTCACAAAAAAATATGGGATTAAAATCTTTTTAAAAAATTGTATTTTTTTTAATTTTTTTTCTTGAAAAAAACATTTTGAAACCTTTTTAATAATACTTTTTTAACAAATCGTTTAAAAAAAAAGAATATATTTATGTATATATATTTTTAATCCTCTTTTAAAAAAATATCAAAATTTTTTCGTCTTTCGATTTTTTTTTATACTTGATTTTTTGGTTTTAGTGAAATAGGCCTAATGTAGTAGAGAGAAATTATTCTTTTTTGGCAGCGATATTTTATTTTGCCTTTTAAATTGTTTTTACTTGTGTTATTTGGGAAAATGAAATATACCATCCACTGTGAATAGCATATAATGCAATGCGTAGCATTACATATCTTCACGGCTTGTTTGTAATATGTTCTATCGGTACATAAGAGCTTTTTAATAGTGAAGTTAATGGTCCAAGTTGATGTTAAAACAAGTAATAAATGTCAGTAAGCTGGTTTTTTGAAATTTATGCTGTGTTTAATGGTTTATTTGGTACAAATTAAGGTTTTGTTTTGTAAATATTATCGTTTTGAATTAACGTCTTTACAACAGTTCTCTTTTTTTGTAATTTATGGGCTTGCAAAAAATAATTTAAAAGATTTTAATGGTTTACCGCGAGTGTCATCAGAATCTTAATTTTTAATAACTTAAGGCATATCCAGAAGCTTGCATAAGAACATAAAACATAAGAATGCGATGCCGTGATTGGTTTACAAGATACAAGCCAATCACGACATCGCATTGTTATGTTTTATGTTCTTATGCGAGCTTGTGAATAGGCACTTATCTATTACTCATATGTAACTGGGATTTCACAAGAACCGATAAAAGAGGATTTTTCTCTTATCTTGTATTTTCAAGACAAAAATCAAGACCAGACGAGAGCTACGTCTTTGAGAGTGGTAAATCTTGATCAAGAAATGAGACTTTTGATCAAGAATCTAGACTCTTGATCAAGAATCGAAACTTTTAGTACAGAATCGACTCTTCATTAATTTTTTGTAGTTTTAAAACACTTACAACTCAAAAGTTTCTGTTTCAATAACAAAGACTTTTTTGGTCCACTGTGGGAGGTTTATACGCGTAATACTAAGGTCAAACAACCCTGCAGATATCCGAGAGTCTTGATAACTATAGTCTTGAAAACTATATAGCGAGAGTCTTATAAGACTCTCGCGGAACAAGTTAATCGTCAAGACTTTTGCTAGACGAGACAAGAAGTTAATCGTCGAGAAATGATCAAGACAAGAACAACCTATTTCTTGTTTTGAAAATCTAGACTAGAAAATCGAGATGAAAAGTTCCGTTTCTCGACTCTCGTGAAATTTTATATACAGGGTGATTCAGAAATACGGTACAACCTTTATAGGAACTTTTTTTCATATTTTTGGACCTAGAATCACCCCTTAAAATGTTTTACCTTATTTCTGATTCACCCTGTATGTAACTAGTTATATATATTAGTTTATTTTTAGCTAATGCACCTACTTCGTCAGCAGAACAAAATGTCACGGCATTTAAATATAGTGAAAAATATAAATTAATTATTATAAATTAAATGATGCAACAATTTCTACTTATATGCTTAGTTTTTACGAATAAAAAATTAAAATTAATAAATATTTATTTCAACCGCTGTAGCTTTTATTTTCGGGTTAAGATATTTTAACTCAGTTTAATATAAATATAGTCGGTGTTACTACAATGGAAAATTTTCTTTTTGCTGTTCTCTGTCGTTATTATAACTATATTTCTGCATATTTTGCCCCCAAATTCAACAGGGACTTCCAAAAGGCTATTTAATTTTTTATATTTATGATATACTAATTATGTTGTTATATGTATGTTAATTAAAAATATTCTTCTTAACATCATAACATGCCGGCATTATATTTGTTAGTATTTTTTTTGTCAAAGAATATCCTGTTTTCATCAGAAAGGGAAAATAATTGTTAAATAGCATATTATGGTAATAAGCATAACATTATTGGTTACTATTCTTAAGAATTACACCCTATTCTGGGCCAATTTTTTAATTTTTGTAGGTCTTATTTATTTTATGATTTTGATTGGCGATTAACTGACTATACAATTTTTAGTTTTTTTTATTATTAATCATTTTTGTTTTTTGAATACAAAAAAATAAATTAATAATAATTATAATAATTATTATCTAAATAAAAACTATTAGCAGTCATACTAAAGATAAATATCTGCTTAATTCGCTTTTGATTCGACAAAAAAATATTTTATAAGTCTTTAACTAAGACTCTTGGTCGTAAAAAGCCTCAGGTGAATTCTTGTGATTGATGATATTTTAATAGGTTGTATCCCTATAGAGTTAAACGTTTTGGCCCTGCTTAAAGTGATTTATTTTTATTTTCTATTGTTTATTTCACTTCGTACCTAATAAATATTATTCAAGTAGAAACCTATTTGTTTATTTTATCACTAATTTAAATAAACATTATTATTTTCCTAGATATAAAACATTGGGGAATATATCTGTGAAATTTTCCTTTTATCAAATATTTTCTATTGCTATTTACAGTGTTTTTTGAGTATATTTGGTGTGAACATCTTACACCCCTTTCATTTTTATATAAAATTAAAAAATAATAGTTTATTTTAGTTCATTTTTCAAATTATCTATATCAAAAAATATATTTTCATATTTTTTCTCCGTAAATACCTTATTTTATTGCATGAAGAATTGACATATTGTATTTTTATGAGAAAATCTATCTATTTTTCCGCGTTTTCCTTATGTTTTTTTATTTTTATTTTTTGTGTATTTAAACTTTAAAAGTCTTTTGTCAATGTTGCTAAATTTTTACACATGACATTAGGAAAGAAAATTATATACATACAAAAATATTTAAAAAAACATCTGCCTTAAAATAATTTAGTTTATACATGCAAAAAAACGTATTTTTGAGTAACAAATATGGGAATATCAGCCTATCCAAAAAATTTCATAACTTGAAAAAGGTTTTAGGTTGATCATACTAAATAATCCTAAAAAAACACCATACAATTCCAAAGATTCAGAACATTTTAGATACTTACTTTGTCCTAAATGAACTCTTTTCATCCAGGGATAAATCTGAGGCGGCGTTCCAGAAGATCCACCTTTGGAATTATTGTTGTTTCCAGATTTTTCGTTACTGGATGTAGAACTTGTACTCGAAGCAGGCGATGATAAATTTTGCGACGCTGTTGAACTTCCAGCAGGTTTTCCTGGTGGAGTCGTGCTTACAGACAACGGTGAAGTTAGAGAGGAACTTTTAGAGGTGATAGTCGCGTTACTGTTATTATTTATTGGAGTATTAGTCAGAGGAGGAGTACTCCTTGTAGGAGGTCCCCCAGTACTTAAGTCTTGAGGAGATGCTACCCCCGTCGAGGAGGTAGAATCCGCGTATTTACAGCTGGCCGCGGGATTTAACATCCCTGGGCTTTGAGCACCAGGACTCGCGTGGTGCATATGTGTGTTATTACCGGTAAGTCTTTGAGGCTGAAGTTGGGTGTAATCCATTGTGGGCTGTTGGAGACCATGTCCTGGTGCTGGGGCCGCGTAGGGATGTGTGGGATATTGAGGAGCTACTTGAGGAGGTGAATAACAAGCTGGGGGATAGCTCGTGGCTGCTGCCGCATTAGGATTATAGTAATCACCAGCGGGGTTAGCAGCTTGGTGAGCCTGTTCAGCACCATGTCGTCCTTGTTGCTGGTAACACTGAGCCAAAGAGTTAACGAATTGATAAGAACTCATTTTCGTTTGATTAGTTTATGAAAAAGTTCTATTACATATCGAACACTCGAAAACACTTGATATAACCGCACGAGGTATGTTCAACAAGTCATAAATTCTCTTCACTAAAGACCAAATAAACACCACCACACTATAGTTGGCACGTGCCAAGAGGCTATAAAACTGTCTCGGATCTAAACTTTACGACTTTCTGGGCTGATGTGCAGGTAAAGGTAGGACATCGTAAAAACCGCTAAGTACCAGAAGAGGATTTTTCGATGTGTGTCCGTATCACGTGAAAACTTATTTGATAATGATAGACGATCTCGCCGAGACGTTCGCTAAGCGGCGCCACGACTACCCAATACCACACGTTGATTGGGTTTAGTACACTTGGTTGCGATTCCGTCAAACAGTTTTACGTGCGGGTCGGCGGAGTTGCGAGAAAGAGCTCACACCTTGGCTTCACCGCGTGCCAGAGCGAGACGCAGCAAGGGGAGGGGATTCACGAGCCACGGCGTGCAAGTAAGCGGCCAGCGCAGGCTCGGGGCGTGGCTTGCGAGGGGACAGGGCGGTGCTCAACATCAAATTGATAATTTGTGAATTGTTTAAGATTTGATGCTCAGCTGAGCAGTGTATGTCTACTGTATATATTCCGGTAGCCGGACTATAATGAATCACCCTAAACTGCTGTCCGGGCATTAAGTTTCAACTTCTTGATAGAGTTGTCAACATGTGTTGTAGGTGCAAGAGTTATGGTTTTAACAAAATTATCATGATTTTGTATAAATTTTACCGAATTTATCTCTAACTTATAAACTATATCACCTTGTTTCTTCTGTCTTATTTCCTTTTGACTAAGAAACATTTGATTTTTATAATATTATTTAAAATAATATTATTATTTTCTATGTCTTAATTTTGTAGTTAAAAACATTTTAGCTTACCAAACAATTGGTAAAATAATTTAAAATTCTTATTAGAACCTTCTTATTTTTTTATTTATGTTAAGGTGAAGTTTCAAAGAATTTTAGCCAAAGAAATTAACATTTAAACTCAGAATTTAATATCTAAAATGAAAGAAAAACATTCTTATATTGATGATCCTTTATTTTAGTGTTAATTTCTTAATTAAATTAAAAAGAACTCAACTTTTGAAAATTAAAATTTACGTTTTCAATAACATCTACATATTAAATAAAATATTGTCTTTGTAAAAAAGTGATTCTTCTAAACAAATGAATTTTTTAAGTAGACATGCTGTGTATTTTTTATCTAAATAAAGCAGTAGGTATTTTTAAAAGATAATATGTTTCTGTGGCTTAGTTCTAAAAGGGCCAATGTCACATTTCCGTACTTTGAGTTAAACCGACGAACTTTTTTAAGATCTATATAACCAAAAAAAGTCAATATCAGTGCTAGTGAGATAAATGTAGACGTTAAGCGACAATGGCCGACGTGTGTTTCCAATAAACTTTTGGGTTAAACTGCTAAAACGCCCAGTGTTTACTTAGTGTATCCGGTCAAAATTTTTGTCATTTTCCTTTTTACAAACAAGCGATAGATTTATTAACTTATGATTTTTATTTCACTAGAAGCTTCTAAGCTACGACTGATTTTTCTGCATTTAGCAGCTATTCCATGAAGCAGGATATGTAGGATGCAATTTTAATGTGTTGTGTTAGTGTGTCTTTGTGTTTTTGTTTTGATTTGTGATACCTAGGGAAAGAGGGGGCTAGTGTTAACAGGGGCAAGTATTAACAGGCAATTTTTAGAAAAACCACATGCAGACACTTCATATTTACATGGTAATTTAGTTTAATAGTAACAGTGACCGCGGCTAGTTGTCGCAGGGTTAAGTTGTCGAAGTGCTTATATCGGCTTATATCTCAAAAAATAAAATAGTTTTCTGCGTAAACCGAGATTAACCTCTGCGTTACAAAATTTGCCATTTATCATTTGTAAACTTGAAAGCAATAAGTTAACAGAGCAGCATATAATCCAAAGAAATGTGAAAATTAAAGCTTCCTGAAGCGAGCCTTGAACCTGGCGCCCCTAGCAAAAAAACACCCTTAAAAAAAGCGCCTCATCCTAGAACAAAAGCTTTGTCCCTGATTGTATTTATTTTTCCCTTAATATAAGGAACTTAATTATTTTTTTTAAAGAATATTATTCAGTTTTGTACGTTCTTTTAAAATGTTGACTAACTTTATCGTTTTTTATTTTTTTTCTTATTTAACCCCTTGACGCTAGTTAACTCGTTCACAGTAAGTTGGCATTTTTCCGCTCATCCGAGTTAACTCGGGCGGACCTAGAATGTAGAAAATAAATTTTTTTTAAATTTACTCAACATTATTTGTTATTGCCCTTCAGTGTAGACTAAAAAATAAGAAAAAAAATTAGTGAAAAATTAAAAAAAAAGTGGTTCGTCAAGGGGTTAAAACTTTAATTTTTAAACTTTTTTTCTGTACTCTTTGATAAATTTCATTATATCATTTAGAGTTTTGTTTTAATTATTTTTTTTTCACTTAAAAAATATTAAATAATATTTTTTTATAAAAAGAAATTTAAAAAAATATTAATATTTTAACCCCCTTATTTGAATTTTAATTATTAGGGTTTATCGCCCATTTGATTACACAGGTTAAAACTTGCTCCATGGCTGTTAATTCTTGCCCCAAAGTGGGGCAAGTGTTAAATTTTGACATATTTTTTTAAAAATTAATTTTACATATAATTTGTAAAAGATATTTTTTTTTTTTTTTTACTAAATGATAGCTGAAGGTTGACATTTTTATATTCTATAAAATAAAAGTATAAAAAATAATTTTTGTAGACACTACGAATTTTTTCCGAAAAAGTGTTTAGACTAGCCCCCCTTTCCCTATTAATTTTTAGTTTCGAAAAAAAGGAGGAATGTTACCGTCGAAAAAAAGTACAACAAAGACTTATTTTTTTATGAAACTTATTATAAGTTACTTATAGTGGGTATAAAATCTAAATCTGTATTTTACGGGGTGTTATGTGAAAATTTCATTTTTAGTTATTTTAAATAATTTTTTAAGGGAATCTTAATTTCTTTACTAAAGTGAGTTAGGTTTTTTTATAAATAATATATATGTTTTCAAGATTTGTATTTAAATAATAATGATAATAATAATAAATGTTATACATGATATTACATGACATTTAGGAAGATTGAAGAATGAAGAATGTTTTTTTTTTTGAAACTTGTATACATGTAGGAGTCATTTTTGGACCAAGTTCCTTTTTTTATTATTTTTTGATTGCAGAAACATACCTAACAATTTTGTAAACAATTTCCGAATCTCTCAGCAGAAGCATGTTACTCGTACTTTTTGCAAAACTTTTTGATCTATGGGCACAATAAACATTAAATCCTTTGAAAGGATTTGTTTCTTTGTCTCATTGTTAAATAATCATTTTGAGATAACTATTCCATGCTTCCATAAATAATACCTTTAGTTAATGGTATTAACTCAAATAAAGGTTAATCCTGTAAAAGAGTGCAAGGCATCTAACTTCTTCATGGTAAATTAATCTACCTCTTCCTCTTACAAAAGAGACTGTCGCAAATAAACATTATTTGCATACGTCCCAAAGGTCACAAGACCTTAAAAATCTTGTATCCTGGTGGTCTTGTTTTTAACATTTTACGACATTTTGTAACCTTTACGTCTATTATTTTTAATTAGTTATATTTCATTTTAATGTACTCAGAAAATGTCATTGTAATTTTAGTACTAAATTTTATTTGTAAATACATGTTTGTTATTTATATCGCCACCATTTGTATTTAATATTTTTCTTGTGATATTAAATACTGCAATGTGTGTAATGTATACAAAATGTTATCATACTAACACAGAGACCGTGTTGGTACATTTGAATCCCCACGCAACATGTGTTTATTAATACTAGCATATTATAGTAAAAATTACTGTAACATTTGGTAAAGCATATCACACTTATAGTACGTTATATTTTGAGTTGTTGTTAAGTTGTATTACTGATCTAGTTTAAAGTATGTTATAGTATTCAGAAAAATTAACAATCGCTAAATAATTCCAAAATTTTGATTAGTAATAATATAAAGATTTCAACCACATACAATTACACACTGACAAAATAATCGATCCTTTTTTTACTTTTCTGTGTATTATAACTAATCAAAATTTTGGTATTATTCATCGATTGTTATTCTACTAAATACTTTAAACTAGATCAATAACACGACTACTACAACTTAAAGTATACCAAACTATAACTGTGATATAATTTACCAAATGTTACAGTATTAATCCACATGTTGCGTGGGAATCCAAATGTACCAGCACGGTCTCTATGTTAGTATGACAACATTTTATATACAATATACACATTGCAGTATTTAATATCACAAGTAAAGTATTAAATACCAATGGTGGCGATATTAATAAAAGATATATATTAACTAATAACATTCAGTATTAAAAATAACTTAATTTTCTAAGTGTGGTAAAGGAATACTTTTTTTTTCAAACCTGTTAAAATATTTACGTTGTAGTCAGGGGTGGCGCCCCCTATACCCTCCATACGGGGGCGCCACCCCCAACCAATCACGAGTCGTCATACATTTTCCCAAGTGCATATTTTTGTCTATTTTTGCTAAAATAGTGAAAAAAATATTATAAATTACTTGTTTTATTATACACGGAAAAAAAAATTATAGCTAGGAGCGCTATAACACACATACCAAGCAAATTATAATCGCTTATTATATAAATACAAGGCTTTCTCTTACAATTATGGCAGTCAGTGTAAAAATTTATATGAAATACTTTAATTGTTTAGTGAATAATAAAATATAACAAATAGTATGGCATTTATAGCTTAAATAGATTTAATTATTGTCCGTGCTAATAATTTTTATAATATAATACAATTTCTGTAAATTTATAATAGTGCCTGTAATAAATATAATCGTGTCTGTAATATATATAATCGTTTCCAATTTATTTTTAACATTATTAGTTATTGTGTCCCTTATAATCTATAGCTTAAATCACTATAATTTGCCACTGTTACCAAATATCTTATAATGTATAGCGCAGAGCCCACTAATTTCTTTCCGTGTAGATACTATTGGCGTATGCGTCAGTTTTTAAAATCAGATTTCTATTAAATTTTTGACTGGTTAACAAATGCATTTAACTCATTCTAAGAAAACGATAATGGCGGTCAATTTTAAATAATGTTACGCAAAATAGTAATTTTTCTTTTTATTGTACCTTTGGAATTTGCATAATGCCAAAATTTCTGGTTGAAGCAGTGAGAAAGGTATTTAAATGAGTTTGGAGTCCAAACGAAGATTATTGTGGAACCAATTTTTATAAGTATACAGGGTGTTCCAACTCTATTTACCCAGCCATTTTCTCAAAAACTAAAAGAGATATTCAAGTTTTGCAAAAACCACCTTAAATGAAAGAAGAATATCTATAAAAAGTAGCTAATAATAAAATCCATTCCTTATTTCGCCACCCCCCCCAACTTTATTATAATAAAAAGCTCTCCTTTATATTTTTTAATTGTTTTGGATAGACCTTAATCTTGCAAGTACAATGGTATTTTATACTTCTTTTTTTGAGTTTAAGAAGTGGTAAAAAAGGTTTAAAAACAACCCCCGTATCTTATCTATATTTAGGCAAAAATTTTCTCTTGAACTGAAAGAGATATTTTTTTTTTTAACACTATAAAAAAAATTATTTTTTTAAATGGCACCTCTATAATATTTGGGTCATTTTGGATAGAGCTTGAACTTTTAAATACCATGTTATAATATGTAATGCTTTTTATTTTTAAGTTGAGAAGTGGTAAAAAAGATTTAAATACTTCCCCCTGATTTTAACTATATTCGGGCAGCGATTTTTCCAAAAACTAAAAAAGAGAATCAAGTTCTGCAAAATCTAGTTTAAATGAGACAAAAATATCTATGAAAAGTAGTCAAAAATAAAATAATCTGTATTTGCGTAATTATCCCTCTTTGATAACACTTGGTATTCATTTACTGAAGGCTCGCAAAAAAATGAATTTAAAAAAATGTTTTTTAAGTATATAGACACTTTAAACTATAGGTATATACTAACTGGCTCTCATGTCGATTTTTAATTCTGTTATTGCATAGTCGATTGGAATACGGAAAAAATTAAGATATTTTTAAATATTTTTTCAAAAATATTTCTTTTATCGAGAAAACGAGTATTTTTTTGAAAACATTTTTTCTTTTGTTTTTATATATTTGTTTTCATGTTCCAAGTGACTTACCTTGCAATAACAGTATAGACAGGGGACGTTCAAGTATTACGTAAGCAAATTTTGGGCAAATTTAATACACTTCATACTCCGATTATCGCTTTATTAAAGTCTGTAAAGATTTTATATTTTAGGTATGAAGTGAAGTATGAGTTTTGACCAAAATTTGCTTACGTAATACTGTAACGTGCCCACATGACATACCCATCAGTATAATATAGTTTTAAAATATAGTTTTTTTTAATTAAATTTTTGCATGGCCCCTGTAAATGAATACTTCAATTCGACCAGTGGTTATAACTTACAGATCTAAAAATAGTACAACCAAACGTTGTTGTAACAAGTTTGAGGTATTTAATACCATTTTTACGATTATTCTAAAACATAACGTTATATTAAATACACTATTAAAATTGTAGATTCATATCATTTAATAATACAACAACGTTGTTGTAGTTGTTTGAGGAAGGATCATTAATAAAGATGGCGGCAATCAGCTGATTATAATAAATGTTTCGCCAAAATATTGAAAGTAGGCAGTTTGGGCTAAAAAATTTATGCGCTTAAGTATACCCAACGATTAGCATGTACATGTATATGTAATTACATGTGATATGTAGTTTCTATGTGCACATAAATGAATTTCAAATATATTACACCAAATTTTGAAAAGCAGCACGGAGGGGTCAACAGAATTGACTGCGTTTTAAAGCTAGGATCGTGACGTAGTACGGAGCGCCAATCCGACCCTGCGGATTTGCAAGCCAAGCCCAGCTCGCTTGCTGCATGATAAAGTAAAACCTCATCGCTTAACAGTTCGTAGTTTTAAATCAAACAACTGCACTCATTTATAAATACCGAACACGTTTACTTTTTTGTTGTATTCTATGCAATATCTAATGGTTGGCGTATATACAACTATTTATTGTTATGTACTATAACCTAATTACGTTATTAATTACTCTACACTGATAGAATAATAGCGTTATTAATACAACAATATATTGTAACCAAAAATTGTACTATAATATAGTACTAACTAGGACATAAGATAACATTTGTTGTTGTATTTATAACAAGTGTATGTTGTTTACTTCTTAATTCTACAACTGGTTGTTGTATCGAATAATATATTTATGATATGGCATATTACAAAATATGGCTGGCGCCTATATTACAACAACATTTCTATCAGTGTATTGTTTTATTAGTGTATAAGTTATAGCACAAAAACTTTGAGTTATAAATACTACATACATCAAAATGTATTTTGCTTGACTTACGTCCTTGTTTGGTGAAATTTTCGATTTAATGACTTCATTATAAAGACAAGTTATATGTATGAAACGTTAAATAATCCTAAACAAAACCTACCTATTATTTTAACTGAGGTAATTTGTTTCTAATTTTATATCATTATAGATGCAATGTTGAATTATATCGTGTATTATATCTATAGAGAAAATTATACTTAATTATAAAATTATCAGAATTTTTATATGAGCATGTGAAAGTATTATTTATTTGTGGGAACTTGGTGATTAGTAATTAGTGTTTACTAATCATTGATTACAAAAGGGTTGCATTACGCAAAAATAAAAAAAACTAAGTTATTAAATTTTGTGTTCAGGCTTTCGCAGTCAAATTGAAAAGCCCCATTATAATGTGCGTTCAACAAGAGCATCAAAAGTCATAAAAATTATGAGTTTTGCTAAAACCTGTTGAACGAACGGTTGTTAGCTGTCATTTTAAGGAACAACTGAAATATACCCTATTTTAAGAATTTGCTGTCAGTTAAAATCTAAGAAGGTTGATATGAAACTCGTAAAAGATAAACTTCGATATTTACATTATAAATTATAAAAAGTAAGCTCTCATATAGTAGAACAAGCCGTGAAGATATGTAATGCTACGCATTCCATTGTATACTATTCACAGTAAATGGTATATTGCAATTTCAGTTTTTCAAAATTTTTAATTTTTTTCTTGAAAAACGAATTTTTTGTTGAAAAAAAATATTAAAAAAATCAAAACTTAAATTCAAAATTTTTTTTTGTTTTTTATTTTTTTTTTATTATTTTGTTTTTGGGAAAAACGAAAAAAAAATAAACAATTTTTTTTTTAAATGATAGTTTAACCCCCATAACTTTTTTGTTTTTGGGGGATTACTTTCAAAATTTGTTTGGACTTTTTCCTGAAAAAGTTATGTTAATCGGATTTTTTTTCAGCTTTTTTCAGTTTTTTTAAAAGCTTGACACCCCATAACTTTTTTGTTTTTGAGGGTATTATTTTTAAAATTGGTAAAATTGACCCTAATAAAAAAATTAATTTTTCCTGAAAACGCATTATGTTTTTACTTTTTTATTAGTAAAGAAAAACGTCACTTTTTGTTATGTTTATTTTGATAAGGGTATTTTTTCTAGTATGCGAACTTAGTGATCGAATGGAGGTTTTTTGCTAAGACGGATATTGTTCTTTAGGAACTTCAAAAAATAGGCTTCATCATCGAGCGTAAATTTCTAAACCTTTTGTAAATATTAATTTTTGATTTAAAGCTCATTAATAATACTTAATTTCATATAGTTACATAACATAATTGTAATAAAATTATTGTAATAAAACTCATAATGTAAATTTATTATTAACCTAGTTTTCAGTTTTCTTGATATCTTTTCTTAATAATTATTATTATTATTAAATACTTAAGAATTATAATTTTTAAATATTTAATATATTTAAAAAAAATAAATGACTTTTTATGAGAAACAAAATGTGCTGTATATTGATATCATTATTCAGCACATTAATGCATATTAATTATTTAATAATTACCAGATATATTTAAGGTGCTCCTCAAATTATTTAAACTTCTTTTACGTAAAACTTAGCTTTGAAGGAGGGTTGTCTAGAGATTACAAAACCTTTGTGCGCAAAATATTATCAACTACCTCGTTTGAGGAAAGCAAGTTTAAAGTGGCCACAAGCGGTTTTAAATCGGTTTTTGTAGAATAATACATAAAAAGGTTATATAAAAAAAGAAAGAATATTAAGTTCTTTAAAAATTTATAGTTTTAACCATTTTACTACCTTCCATGGGTATGGAGATATAACCCTGCAAATGGGAATGAAATTATTTAATTTTTTTTGACCTGACTCAAAAACCATTAATCTTACAGAAAAATTAGTAATAAAAAATTATTAACAGAAATATCACAAGAGGTAATGAAAATAATTTTGCTCAGAATTTTTTTGAGTATATTTTTCGTTACTTTAACCATGGTATAGTACGGTACGGTACGGTACAGTACGGTACGGTACGGTACGGTACGGTACAGTACGGTACGGTACGGTACGGTACGGTACGGTACGGTACGGTACGGTACGGTACGGTACGGTACGGTACGGTACGGTACGGTACGGTACGGTACGGTACGGTACGGTACGGTACGGTACGGTACGGTACGGTACGGTACGGTACGGTACGGTATGGTATAGTATAGTATAAGCTGAGCAGATTAAACATATACTTTTCCCAAAAACAAAATATGCCTAGTATCACTAATTATAGCTAAGTCCCGAAGAGGATAAGAGAAAAATGTATCAATTACATAAACATTTATTTTATAATTTTTATACAAAAATGTGGATTTAATTTAAAAAAAGTATTGTATCATAAAGAAAAATACAAGCATTTTTTGAATATACAACCTACTTCCGCTATTAAAATATATCCATGAATAACTGTAACTCGAAAACAAAATACAGTGCAGTTTTCTTTGGACGAAATAATAGCTTATTGGGTCTTAATAACCATTATAAATCTTATTTTGATAAGTTTAATAATAACGCTAAAAAACGCCTGGAATGTCTCGTATTTTTAATTTCTAACTCTGCAAGTCCCAAAAATATAAATTTTATTGGCGATTTTTCTAAACACAAATTTTTAACACTTGACTCCTTTACTCAAACCCAGAGAAAAAAGTTAAATGATTTGCAATTATGGCGAAGGCGCTCCCAGGCGCACTTTTATTTCAAAAAATGTTTACTTAATTTAACTTAATATATTTATTTTTTTTTTGATTTGAAGTAAAAAATATGATTTCTTGTGTAAAAATACATTAAAAAAGTAAAATTTTGTGCCACCAAAACTTTTACTTTTTAAAGGACTTTTGTTTAGGTATCTAATAATTATTACTCCTTTTATATAAAATTTAGGTATTTTGGTGAAGAATACTTTTTTGCTGAGTTTGGACTTTTTGAAGAAGAATTGCCCTGCAGCATTAAAATTTTATTGGTGTTTTTTTTTGTTCCCTATTCAACACGTTCATCTTTAAAGGGCCGTAGCTCCCTTAGGGCTTATTTCCTGTGTTGGTTTTTCATGTTTTGTGATGTAGAATCATCCCCTTTAATATATGCAATAAGACAAGATTTACCTTTTATATAGGACTATATAAAATTATATAATATTATGATACAAAATTTATATATCAAACATTTTTTTATGATATAAATCAATGCGATATTGGAATATATAGTTTGTAACCCTAATTTGCAATTTTGGCGAAGGCGCGCTTTTGTTTATTCATTTTATTTATTTATTTAGTTAGCAAATGCTAATAAAGTTTACAATTGGTTTACATTGTATTACAGTAATTATCACAAATTGTTTTTAACATACATAAAAAGAAGTTTCTTAAAATTATTAATATTATCACATGATTTTAATTCCTGAGGTAGATTGTTAAATTTAATAAGAACATTAATTAACAAAGATTGGTTTATGTGACTACGGCCAGAAGTGTTAACAAAAAAGTCGTTTCTGCTTCTTGTATTGAAATTGTGTACATCACTAACAAAAAAAAGTCTCTCTGTGAGGTATGCTGGAAGCATGTTATTTTTCATTTTAAAAATAAATTCAAACGTTTTAAATGCAATTTTTTGTTTTACTGATAACATTTCTAAAAGATCTAACATATACAGTATTGGTGTAAATCTACTACTAATACGCATAGCTTTATTTTGCAATAGTTGTAACTTATTTATTTCAGTTTGATTTAAATTAAAAAGTATGCTAGCACAAAACTCAAAGTGCGGTGCTATGATTGCATTATACAGTATTTTTTTTGTGTTCAAACTTAAATTTTTACCTATTCTACAAAGTAGAAAAACTTTTTTAGATATTTTATTACATAAATAGTTACAATACTGCGAAAAACTTAAAGTATTGTCTAAAATCACTCCCAGATACTTAAACTCATTTACCCTTTCAATCACTACATTGTTAACTTTTAAAAAGTTTTCCTAAATTATACTTGCTGCCAATGACCATGTACTTGCATTTATTTATGTTAACACTTAGTTTGTTGTCACACAACCAATATTTACAAAAATAAATAAAAATTATATTTTTGCATGACCAAGACTAAAACTTAAGTACAGTTTTCATTTTCGGGACTAAGCTTGCCGTTTTTCTCCCAAGGGAAAAAATCACGGCAACCTTGAGAATATTAAAATATTATACATACTAATGATATAATATGCTTTACTGTACAAAAATTATCGATTCAAATGAATTTATTTGATTTTAACAAAGAAAACCTTTAAAAATAACATTGTTTCAATAACTTTATCGTCTTCGCCCATTTTTTCAAACTGACGTTTGTGTCAACCATATTAGAAAACAATTTAAATAGCAATAGCCGTGAAACTGACTTTTCGCAATTCACAGGTATAGGAACGTTCAAGTATTACGTAAAGCTCCTAGGGGGGGGGGGCTGAGGGTCATTTTGGAGTGTTACGCCCAGGTTAATGGTATAGGAAAATAGCGTTACAGGGTAGGGTGGGGGGTCCAAAATGATCAAAATATGCGTAACGTAATACTTGAACGTTCCCTATCTTGATTAAATTTCGAAAATAAAACACCCGATTTTAGACACATGATTTTTAATTTTAATTTTATCTACCCACATAAATTATGGTTGTTCCTGGAGATAATAGTGTATATACCTCAGGACTAGACGTGGCTGTTTTAGTCCCTTGCATATCATATCATGCAGCGGGACTAAAACAGCCAGTTTATTCCCTTGGTATATAAATATTTTTTTGATTTTTTTGTATCTAGTTTATTTAATATTTTTAGAATATTTTTCTTGTAATTGTTTTAAAAATAAAAACAAAACATTATGTGCAACTCTCAGAACGATCCACGAGGTGAATTGTGGCCTTGAAGCTATTCCAGGTTAAAAGTCTGGTTATTAAAACGTTAGTAGTTTTATTAACTTAGCCATTGAATTAAATATACGGCAAGTTGTAAAGAGACTCAAATAAGCCTAAGCTTATCTTAGATAAAAACATTTTTTTCCATGTGTAAGTTTAAGACAACAAATAGGCATGCATCGTGACGCCTCGTAAGGGGAGGCAAAAAAGCGACTGGATTAACCTCAAAGCTTATAGGTCTATTTTTTTGCCTAGTTGGTAACCTCTTTGGCCATCTTTTAAACTTGTGGGCATAAACAAGACAAAGCTAAAACAGGTTGCCTTTTTTTGTTTTGGTTACACATGCCCACCAAAGAAAAATTGTCTGTGCTGGGGTTGAGACCCTCTTATTCTTATGAATCTTGGGATGCTGAATATGAATATGTCATAAAAAATGCATTTCATTATTTTAGACAGTTTTTTTTAGTGTAACAAAACAATGAGTGCCTTTTTTATGATAGACTAGTGTTCAGAATCCCAAAATACACAATACTAGTTGTGTCTTGACCCAAACTTTTTTTTGTGGGCCTGTGTTATTAACTACCATTTGACAGGTACCGGCAAACACATACTGATTTTTGGCATGGATACGTGGGGTACGCAATGATTTGCAACCCGGTACGCATTTGTTTTAATCTTGTTTTATTTTTGAGAAAAAATATAAATTTTATTACACCTAAAAAGTTTTTATTAAAAAGCATTTTATTAAAAGTTGTATTACTTCATGTTGTTAATCCTGGAAACACAGTATGGCAAAAACTCCTTCCGTTGAAAGGTTATGGGAGTGAAAAAGTACTGTATACTAAATACTATAGCTAATAGTTAGATTTGCTGTACTAGAGTCCCTGAATTTTGGATATATGTTTTCTGTCTTACATATCAAGAAGTAAAAGGGTCAAATCAAAATTCATGCTTTGCCATTAAAAAATTAATCCTTTAAAATATTCATTTGATTTTTATAATATTGTTCGTATGGATTAACCCGTAATGGTTTTATGTTCCCTGACCTTTTCACACTTCAGAAGGGTGATTATTTTATAACACCTAGTCGGAAAGAGATTATGCATAAATTAATTGAAAGCTTGTGGATTTATTGGAGAGATTGGGGTTAATTACCAGCTCTTAATGGTTTTTGAATTGGATGTCACACGTTAAGCCATTTTTTGGAGCTTAAAAACTTATGCTTTTGAATTTGACGCAACAAGAGATTATTATCAATTAAAATTTTTATTTATATTGGTAGACTGCAGTTTTTTTATTAGTACCAGGAGAAATTTCTGTAGGCTAATCGAACAGAATGATTCAGACTATTTAATTTAATTAATTTAATTCTTATAAAAATAAAGTCTTATACATGGATATATTTTAAGATATATCTATATATCAGACTTTATATCTGACAAGTCTGAAAAATATATGTTAATCTACTTTTAGATATGAACATCTTTTAGCTTTTTGCTGACATACTGATAGAGAAAATCAAAAAAAGATGTGTAGTTAATTTTTTTAGGAAAAGGTCCTTATTTAGTAAAAATCTCAAACAAACAGTTTTACTAAAAATGCCCCAATAGGCAAATATTCCCCCTATAGCCGCTTGGTCGAAAATTACACAGATAATAAAGTTTTCTTTAAACTCGGTAGATAGATAGATAGATAGATAGATTCTTTATTGTCTTTAAGCTATTATAAAAATAGATAGACTCGTCACATAGGTAGTATATATACTATATATACATATAAATAAATAATACAAAAAAAAGCAGGTAAAAAACATAAATAGAAAAAATACATAAACACTAAAAAAGAAACAAAAACATGAATTAAAAGTAACATAAATAATATAACACGAATAAAAAAATGAATATTTATAACTCAAACAAGGGTAGCTACATGCTCCTCAAATTCACCTAATGAATAAAATGTATTCGAGGTCAGCAATTTTTTTACCTCCATTTTAAACAGGTTTAGTGATTTAGCATCTTTAACATAACTGGGCAATTTGTTATAGTAACTAAGAGCTGCGTAATGAGGTGACTTTTTGTACATACACAACTTGAATCTTTTCAGTCTAAACAGGTGTCGATCACTTGTAGGATAATCATGTAAGTCACCATTGGTTAAAAAAGCAGATTTATTTTGAAAGACAAAGACAAATAATTTATACAAATATATTGACGTTACAGTTAAAATACAATTATTTTTAAAAACTTCTCGACAAGAATCCCTAAACCCTAAATTAAAAATTATTCTAATCAGTCTTTTTTGCAGTACAAGTACTCTATCAATATCACAGGATTGTCCCCACACTATAATATTGTAGGATATTATAGAGTGAACATTGGCATAATATACACTTAACAACGTTTTACGGTCCAATGAATTTTTAAGCCTATTAATTAAAAAAACTTGTCTATTAAGTCTAGAACATATACTGTCTATGTGATGGGACCAAGTGAAATGTTTATCAATGACTGAAGTCAATTTTGATCTGCATTACCTAATATAAGTTACAAGTAATTACGTGCTTAGTAATTGATGAATAATTTTTTCGAAGTACAAAACATAATTATTTTAGACTTGTCTTCGTTTAATTAAAGCAATAAAATTTTAAAGGTTTAAGTTGTTTGTTCTCCCCTATTTGCAAAATGTACCTGTACCTGCCGGAACAATTAATTTTATGGATTATAGTATAGTTTAGGAATTTTGTATTTTTAATTTTAACTGAGTAGTAATTGAACTACTTTCCAACAGATGGATGTAACGTCAATATTTTGACAGGGCGTGCAGCAGTGATTTTATAGCAGCAGCCTTTTGATATAAGAATATTGTCCCAGTTTTGCCTAGGATATAGAAGAGTGCTGTTTAGCAAAAACAGAATTGCTCAATACTGTTAAATATTAAAAAGCATCGTAAATTGATCACGTGCTCGGTAATCAAAAATACCACCTCCTAAAAGAGGACCTGGAAGAAAACCACCTTCATGGCTATGTAACATTATATAAACTGGTGTGGTGTAGAAGATGTCCAAACCATTAATAGTTTGGCTGAGCAATGGTTATTTAACATTATAAACTTTCGTTGAGTCCACAAACACGCCTAGACACATACGCCTGGTATGGTGTATGGCAGCAGAATACAGGGTGACAATTTAAAAACGAGCAGCAGTTAATATTTCTTTAACTGATGACAACTTTTGAGCTATTTGTTGTTATATTGCATCCACCCCGTGACCCACTGGGTGCCTACCCCTAAAATTTTAAACAGTAACCCCCATTTATTTCGCCATTTTTGAAATCCTTATGTAATTCTAGATAAGTTACATCTCGTTTTATTTATTTTTTTGTGAAGATTAAAGTGAAGTTGAAAGAAAATTCCGATTAACGTAATTTTTTCAGAAAAAATTATAAGGATCAAAAGAAAATTAAGAAAAAAAAATTGAAAATTTTTGAAATTTTTTATTTTTTTTTTTAAATTTTATTCTGATTTTTTTTTATTTATTTGTGAAATAAAATATACCATTTACTGTGAATGGAATGTACTAGAATGCGTAGCATTACATATCTTCACGGCTTAATTTATAAATTAAATACATTCCATAAATTCGTGAGGTTATGTAGTTCAATTTTGACAAAAAAAAAATGAGAAAGAAAAAAGAGATGTAACTTATCTAGAATTAGATAAGGATTTCAAAAATGGAATGGAATATAAAATTATAGGTGTATGTGCCCTGTGGGTCAGGGGGCCTCTGTTATTGGTAAATAGCGGATAAAAAACTTTAAACATATAATTTTTTCGAAGTACATCCACAGCTCAACATTTTTGACCACTGTTTTATTTAAATAGATATATGTTTCTCAAACTATTTATCTGGTCTGTCATTGGAATAAATTATAAACATTATGAATCACATAATTGCATGTTGTTTGTTAAATCTGTAGCGGTTTAAACACAAATCTCACTTTGGTTTGGTGAAAATTTATAATGCTTAATTAATCGGCGCTAATTAGCGCACTCATTAATTAGACTGTAATATATTTAAAAATTATATGTAGAAATTTATACTAAATTGTAGGGAATATTATATACGCTATTATATAGCCTGTTCCAGAACTCGCGTACAGAAATTTGAGGGTATATTAAAAACCCTCTGGAAAATATGAAAAAAATGTAAAAAAAAAATCCATCTTCAATACTAATTAAAAAGGAAGCTATTTAAAAAGACCAATCTTGTTGCTGGTGTTAAATTACCTACAAATTAGTTTTCCCCTACTTATTAGTAACTATGGTAGCATTTTAATTGTTGACGCGCGCATTGTTTGAGACTTTCAACTTTAGAATCTTTTTAGGTTATTATATTTTAACAAAACCGACAGAGGCTATCAAATATTCTATTTTTATAGGGTCACTCCATCCGGCCTCCACCCTCAAATTTCTGTACCCGAGTTCTGGAACAGGCTGTATGTCGTAGTGCAGAATAAAACCTCTTAAAAAATGAATAACCAAGTACTAGTTCCTAAGGGGAAGTTCATAAAGTGTGTTACGCCTAAGGGAAAGAAGAGACATTTTCAGCGTTGAAAATTTTTCAAGTTTTTAAAAAATATTCTAAAATTTAATTTTTTAGCGTCATAATGTGACGTTCAGAATAAATATTTTTAAAAAAATATTCGTAGTTTTTAAAACCGTACGCTATTTGGTTTTAAAACTGATATTCGACAGATATTTGAAAGCAGACAGATGATATTCTCCGATCTGTGTTCTGTGCTCAAATACGAACTTGTCTAAGATAATATAAAGATACATCTGTTTCAAGTCGCTAGCTCAAAGTGTTCTTAATTTATCGTGGACATCTTTTATTTTGTTGTTTATTTTTTTCTCGACGGTTCAGGAAACATTAAGGTGATTTAAGCAAAAAAACATTTGATATTTTTTCTCTATCACAATATTTTCTTTCATGAGAAAGTAAAAACACACCACTATTGTTATGCAAACTTTTCAGGGTTACCACCTGTACACAGTTCACTTAAACATAATTAATTAAATCTCACTTTAAAAACTAATTAAACTGAAAACAATGAACTTCCATTAGCCCGCAGGATACAAGGACATGACATCTACCGTCAGCCGGCACTTCAGGCTTCAATCCAACAGAACTTCGACAGTAGCCCGTATCCCAAAGACTTCGGTTTGGTTTGTAGCGAAATATGCAGTAACTGCAAAATACAAAATTTTTACTAAACCAGGTTTAGAAATATTATTTAATTTGAAAGGGGCAGGAATTATCAAGAAAATTATAAATAATAAAATAATAATAATGATAGTAATATAGTATACCAGAAATCAGACTTTCAGGATTGTAAATTATTTAATTATCTAGTTGCTTTATAAAAACATAACCTTACCACTACGACTGAAAAGTCCAAATAAAACCTACCATTGACTCGTGTATCTGAAATATTTGTTTGGATTTTATTTGGACTTTTTAACATAGTAGGTAGATTTAATATAAATTTAAGCTCTGCCCTAGGTAAGGGATTATTTCGGGTTGAAGAATTTAGCTTCTTGATTAGGATTAAAAATAGGGTGGTTACCATTTAAGATTTTGCAGTAATTTTAGTATAGGGGTAATATTTATAACCTCAAAATATGCAGATGATGAATAAAGCTGACTTGTTTCATAGAATTTTGATATTTGGAAGTTATTAAGGAGCGACCAGCTTGATAAGGGGCTGTCCATATATTACGTAACGCAAATTGTACCAAAATTCATACACTTCATACCCCGTTTCTCGCGTTATTAAAGGCTGTAGAGATTTTATGTTCCGGCTACCCCCCTAAATAGGGGGTGTGTTAGGGGGGATAGCCAAAATATAAAATCTCTACAGCCTTTAACAACGCAATAACCGTAGTGTACAGTGTATGAATTCTGGTACAATTTGCGTTACGTAATATATGGACAGCCCCTAACTTAAAAAATTTAAATGCTATATAACACTTAAATTTTAAATTAATAGTTTAAAATAAGATTATTTATTAATAATTATAATTAACATAAGTATAACATAGAGTGCTGTCCAAAAGTCACCCCCCATCTTAACTTTTGAACGAGTTGAGATATCGACTTTAAATTTGGTTTGGACTTTTTTAAGACAATTCAAACTATCTTTTCGCATATATTTGATATTTTCAGCTCCTAAAATGTGGACAGGGGGGCAAGGGTGGACATTTTTTTTTAAATAGAAATGGGGGCCGTGTGATACATCATTTTAAAGCTTATCAAATTCTATATTTAACTATATATTGTTTTATTTTTAATTTTTTTAAGGTTTTAATTTTTCAATTTTTTTTTTGCTAAAAAATTTGACTTTTAAGTTTTTTTTTGTAAATTTTTATTTATATCAATTAAAATTAGTTTAAAAGTATAATGTACATCTCTGCATAAAATATATAATATTTTAAAAATTGTTTGATTTTGACGAAAATAACCATTTTAAACCCTATTTTAAACCCCCAAAAAAATATAAAAAACTATATTGTTAGATAGAAATTTTATAAGCTTTAAAATTGTTTATCACACGGCCCCTATTTGTAATAAAAAAATCCCCCTATACCCCCCTGTCCACATTTTAAGAGCTTAAAATATGAAATATATGCAAAAAAATAGTTTGGATTGTCTTATTTTTGTTTCAAATTTTAAGTATATCTCAACTGGTTCAAAAGCTCTGAATAACTATTTAACTGTTTCCCTAAGGCTTAAGAACCATATTTTAAAATTATGCTGCAGTTACTGTATTGTTCCTTGCTGAGCAGCGTAAGGGTGTCTATAGTCTACATAATAGGTTCAGTGACGTGTTCCAGTAACCCTGACAGGAGGGTCGCGGGTCGAAGTTTGCAGAGAATCGGGAGGAAGGGGGAGGTAGACTCGCTTTGATGGATTATCCAGACCACCATGTCAAACGCAAGATGGATCTGCCATTTTCGCAGTCGGCCTTTGTATTGGGAAAAGTTTTGTTGTTATTGCCATTCTGAAAGTAATTAAAATTCGTAAACAGAATATTTTTTCATAGTGGCAATTTTAGTTTTTGAATTCAATTGTCTTAAGAAAATGATTATTAGTATTTATTTGTATTCATTTTTTTTAACTGCTTGCTTATATAGTTCTCCGCATGAAATAAAGTCTCCGACGGAAGGGGGAGGAATCATTCGCGCTCTCTTCTTTCCGTCAAGAGCGTTATAAGGCGTGCGGGCTTACAACGGGCCTCTTACTTGCACACACATTCCAAACATATTTCCCGTAACCACAGATCCTTGCCTCAAACTTTATTTTTAATATTTTTTTTTAATATTTAACTTTTTATTGAAGTCGCTGTAGATATAGATTTAACGTTTTACTCTTCCAATAATTTTGAGTAGTGTTACTGCAATATCAGGGGTATTATCATTAGTGATACTAGGTTGGGTGTAGGTGGTTTTTTACATAAATTTTACGAATATTAATGCCAATGAAAAAATGCAACGACTGCTTTAGCAGCAGTTTCATTTTTCAAAATTTGGGATTAATATGAGTAAAATTTGATAAAAACCACTGCTACCTAATCCCTAGTATCATGAATTGATATTTAGGAAGATAACATAATTTATAAAAAATGTGAACGACTTAATGTTGTATTTGTAATAATTTATTACTAATAAATAAGAATTAGAACCATGTTTTTGTTATAAAAATAGGTGAGTATATGAAAAAAAAATCCTATTTAATTTAAATACACTGCCCAGTAAAAGAGCTTTCCCATTTTTCACCTCCGCCCGTAAAATGGATTTTTTATAATCAGATTCAACAACCTCAAAAACCCCAATATAGCAATTTTCACGAAAACTACCCCCACCTCTCAGGGGGTGAAATTAGAAAACAGGTATTATCAGATTCCTATTCGTCGACCCCAAAAACGCCTATATACCAATTTTGAAGAAAATATTAATAATATTAAAAAATATTTACCCCCTCACCCCCTCGGGGGTGGAATTAGAAAAGTTTTTTTTATCAGATTCAATTTCAGAAACCTTGAAACCCATATATAGCAATCTTCAAATTTTTCTAAAAAAAATGTATTTTTCCCCATTTGCCCCCCTTGCCGCACCCCAATATTTACCAAAAACAATCCCGAGCGAGAACTTTTGGTAACATACCTGTATGCCAAATTTCAAGTCTCTCGCTTAAAGCGTTCTTAAGGTATCGTGCCCACAAGATTTCCCGGACAGACCGATCGACCGACCGACCGATCGACCGATTGACACCTTTTTTTTTGCTCGAAATTGATTTATATCGACATAAAACGCAAAAATACACAAAAAAAAATTTGAAAATTTTCAAAATGGGAAAGCAAAATTACGATTTTAGAGGTAAAAAAATCATCGAAGGGGTAATATATTTTTAATTAGGTATTAGAGAATATAATCAGAGGAGACATGGAGGGTAGGTAGTAGGTAGGTAGGTAATAATTTTTTGATTCGGAAAATTTAGCCTCAAATTGGCAAATTTAGTTCCCAGAAAGCAAATATAGCTTCGAGTCAGCCAAATTGGAAATATTTTAATAAATTTCGTCACGAAATTGTTTAGGAGTCCAGAATAAATTAATTAATCTGATTAATATAATGAGCAGTTGGTAAAATTTAGACTTGTTTGCAAATTATGTAGAGTGCACTGAGAGCTCATTACCGTAGTAAATACTAAACGTTAAGGCATATCCAGAAGCTTGCATAAGAACATAAGAATGCGATGCAGTGATTGGCTTATAAGATACATGGCGGCCCATCAAGCCAATCACGGTATCGCATTCTTATGTTTTATGTTCCTATGCGAGCTTGTGAATAGGCACTTAACATTCACTGGTTGTTACAATTACACTGGTCGACAAAAAAAATGTATCTTTCCATTTTGTCTGATATATCATTTTCAATGTACTTTTTGATGCTGAACACGAATTTGACCTTCATTTGTTGAATTTGGTTCGGGAGTCTGAGATAAATGCTATTGATTTTTTGAAAAAAAAATATAAGTAAATATCGTTGTTTTTAGCCCTAAAACATTTTTTTTTTCAGAAACATCTATAAGATACAGTTTTTATGCGTATTTTAAAAATATTTTCTTTTTTAGATATCTTTAACGGTTTTCGAGAAAAGTTAAAAAAAAACTTAAAAAAGGTTAAACATTTTTTAAATGACTATTTCTCAGTTTCTACTAAAGCTTTAAATTTGTTTTATAGCTCAATTTGTTCGTTTTTTTAATGCTCATTAATTTTGTGAAATCGGATTTGAGATTGAAATTTTCTGTCCCGAGATATAATTGAAAAAACACACCCTTATTTTAAACTTCGAAAAACGCGCTTTTTTGTGATTTTTAACAGGGCAGTTAGAAATAAACCTTTTATTTTAATATTTAACATAACGTTATGTTATAACATATCAGAATAACTAGATAATAAACAATTTTAGGAACAAAAAAGAATAATTCATCTTGTTTTTAAGATATTTTAATTTTCTGTTTTACTTTTTTTAACAGAAATTACTACAATTTATTTTGACCCGTTCACTGTCCAATGACCCATGTATGACGGTAAGTCCTGTAAGCCATATGTGGTTTAAGTTTACATTACAGGTCAGTCTGTCTAACTAAAAAACTTCCTTAAAAAAGCAAATGCTAGGTTATGTTTTTGTGAACAAATGCAGAGAATCGTCAAAATTGTCTGGTTGGCAGCACTGTTTACCTTGCAATATATAGCACCAAACTTGCGTACAACTTGCTCAGTGAAAAGGCAAATCAAAGTCCAATTGTCCTCATGCTATATCTGACAGAAAACTTGCATAGCATCAAACTTGCGTACAAATTGCTCCGTGTAAAGTGGTCTTTAAGAACAAAAGAGTGTGCTAAATGTCATTTTCATAGAGGATCGAAGGAAAATTATATATCACCACTTTTATTGGAGGGTTTGTTTTGCAGTTGGCAAATTTTGTAGGCAAGTTGTCTAAATTTGTGTCTTGCCCCCACTATTTTCACTTCGGCCCTGGCACAATAAATGTTAGTTGAGAAAAAGATTAGCTTATTTAAATAATATAATATTAGTTATTAAAGTATAGTTTATTTAATGAAAGTATATATAACTAACTTAATTTACCTGAATTAAGGAAGTGTAGTATCCGTTTTGTACTCTTCTGAAAATAATTTAATTCCAAAATGAAAAATAATAAGCATAAAATAATTAATGTTATTAACCTAATAATTAATTATTAGGTGATATTTTCATCCACATAAAAACTAAAACTATTTAACGAAAGAAACGTCCATCAAACTACATTCCGAAAATAAAGATAAATAATCGAACGTATCCATTAGATGATATATGGACCGGTGGACAATGCTTCAAACCATTAAGAAAACTCAGATATAATAATGATTAACAGAATTCGAAGGCCACCCTCCACGCACCCAGACCATTATCGGAGGCATCGCATGGTTTTATCAATGAATGGCACGCTCTAGCTGAAAAATAAAAAAAAAAACAGATCAATCTGATTTTAAAGGTAAAATTTTTACTTCGACACATAGTGCTACTAAGAGTGCCGATGTATTGAAATCTTCGCCGAAAAGTCAAAATCTTTGACCACATATTTTACACATTTCTCGACGTTTTAGACCATTCTGAGTCGAAATCAGTGAAAAAAATTTTTGCGTCCGTCTGTCTGTCTGTCTGTCTGGGTGTAAACTCTCTAACTCCATTTCTACATGAGATATCGACTTGCGGTTTTTTGCATATTGTTTCTTTTCGTATTCCGAAGAGCTGATTAGATTTTGGGCGTAAACGATTGGGGGTAAGGGGGTAAAAATAGGGTGAAACTCCTATTTTTAGCGTATTTTGTTTATAATTAAGGCAATTATTATTGTATTTGGTTAATTTAGCACTTATATAAAAGATAATTTTAAATTGGTCAAAAAATATTATAAACAACGTTTTCCTAAAACGCATTGTTTTCGAGATATTGGCGTTTAAATTAGTAAAAGGTTTTTTTAGCATCTCACATATTTATAACCCTATTTCAAAAAATTATATTTTAAATAAAAGCTCTTTTTAAGCCCTATAAAAAATGAAATATACAGTTTTTTGCTAGAATATACTGTTTTAAAGATACAGAAATTAAAATCAAACAAAACACCTAGTTTGAAATTTGCAAACTAGATGGCTCTAGTTTACAAATTTTAAGCTTCCATTCATTTGTTTTTAAAATCAATCAAAAATTGTAATTAATAAGTTCAACTTGCATCCAAGTAAAAACATATTTTTATTATTAATTTTAATTATATATTAAGTGTACAAGAAAAGCTAAAGTTTAATATAAATTAAAGTTAGTTTGTGCAGTGAGGAGTAGTAGTAAAATTGTAATTATGTTATGCTACCCTGTTCTAATAGCATGTTATTAGTTTTCCCAATAGTGCCGATGTTTTGACAGGGTGCTTGCAACGTTTCATCTAGTTTAAATTATATTTTTTAGTAGATACAGGATTATTTGTTATAGGTATAATAGGACTTTTTTTTTCCTTGTGAAAATTATAATTACTAGTTTTAATACTGTAAAACTCTCTCAACAATGCCGTCCACGTTACTCGTTTAAATTTTTTTATGCGCGAATATACGGTAAAGTGCAAGCAAGGGTGTTTCGGGTTTAATAGCAAAGGAAATAATTTTCATCCCTGTTTGTTTTTTACCGTCCCTAAACAAGTCTTTGCCGTTCCGTTTTTTTTTTTATTTTTTAAGCGTTTTTTAGTCGATGAAGGTTATTTTTTTTAGTCATCAACTTTTTTTGTCGTCCCTAACAAAAATCTGAAATTACTTCCCTGAAAACAAGACGCAGATGCTTATTTTTGCAAGTGTTAAGGCAAGGAATTAACATAAATATATAATATAAATAAATATATTAAAAAAAAAAAAATAAAAAGTGATTTAATTTTTCATAAAAACGAGTGAAAAGTGTGAATTCGAATGAAATAGAAAATACTTTATGAGAAACTATAAGAAAAAGTAAATATCAACAGTACGTAACTGTTTTAATCATAGTAACTGCAAAAGTATTACGGTGACATCTAGTAATATTTAATTATTATTAATTTGTTGATTTAATTTAAGAAAATTAGGAGGTGGCGCTATCTACTTTCTGACTGAAAAACTAACCTTAAGTTTAGTTACTTTAGTACTAATGGTTGGATAAGTGGTTATTCACAGGCTCGCATAAGAACATAATACATTACAATGTGATGCCGTGATTGGCTTGATGTGCCGCCATGTATATTCTTAGCTAATCACGGCATCGCATTCTCATGTTTTATGTTCTTATGCAAGCTTCTGGATAGGCATTAAACTAACTTCTTTACTTTGATGAATATTATGTATGGGTGAGAATAGTCTTTAAAAAGTGCCATTAAAATGTGTGATTTTTCATTTTTTTTAATGAAATGAGAATTTATGAAATGACATTTTGATTAAATGAAAATTATTGAGACTTTTTAGTGTCGACATATGTCAGTTAAAAAAGTCTTTCTTTAACTCTTAGCCTACTGAATAATTGTGTAAAACTGTAAAAATAGACCAATCTAAATGTAATAAATAATAATATTTCCTACAGGATGCTTCTTGAAATTTATTTAGGGTTATTTGTGATAAACACTCGGAAATGAAGCAGATAAAAACTTTATTGCATTACATAGTCATGCCAACGTTTACCTAATATTTGGGCTTCTTCGGGGCTAAATAATTAAATATGCATTAAAAAAAAACAAATTAAACAAAAACATTACATCAACAAACAAAACATACTGGACATTTTTCAACAGGAGAATACTCACTGTAGAACAATTAAGTTTTTATTTGCTTCATTTCCGAGTGTTTATCACAAATAACCCTAAATGTAATAAATGTAATTTGTTTGACTCGGTAAGTTAAAAATATATTTTTCGGGGAACCCATTTCACTACCTTTTTGAGGCTTCTAGCATCCAAAGGAACCCGATCCAGGGCCTAGTGATTTACAAGTAGTTTAATTTGAATGTACTTTAAGACATATATAAAATAAAGCTGGGAGCAAATAATGAAATAAAAATGGTCATCAGCTCTTAGACTATAAGCATAGTGATAGTCAAAACACATAAATGGAATGAAATGCCGTGTGAAAAATATTATCAGAGGAATTACAGAGTTTTATCAATGAGTGGCACACGTGAGTGAGTACTCTAGTTGAAAAACGAAAACAAACATATCAATCAACATAGATGAGGTGTGAGTTTATCAGTGTATGGGGAATTTGTGGTGAAACTTTGCAACATATATATAAAAAAATATGTTTGTCCCTAAAAGTATTTAGAACAAAATAACAAACAAACAAACATGCGAATTGTAGTTTGGCTTAGGAGCATACATTTTTTTATTGATATAATTAATATGAAGACTCTTCATTGAAGAGGCCAGATATTTTCATTTCTTTCCACAAAGTCATACCAACAATATATTTTTAAATCTGCTCTTAGAATTTTCTAAAAAAAGGTTGTAATCTTTTCCTCCAAAAGTTTTGCAAACATCTTATAATTTTAGTTTTTGACAATTCATGCAAATTAATTAAACATCCTAATCAAACTGTAAAAAATATTCTAAAAATGATATTTCTGTTAATATCATGACGTGTACTTTTTTACTTAAACTTTCGAATTACCTTAGGTCCGATTTGTTTACAAATCCATGGCCATACTTCCAAGAAAACTTTTAACTTGAGGTTTTTACCCCCATGGACCGAAACAAGGATAGTTTACTAATGAACAAAACTCGAAAATTTAGAATTTTTTTAAGGTCTATATTGTAATTATTTAGGTAAAATGTCATTTACGACCCTAGATGTTGGTTAACCTGTTAAAAATTTACCTTGCTTCAAGCTTGTATAGTAGAAGAGGTCAAAAAAAGATCTCATCTTTTAACCAAATTACATAACTTAATTTTTGATTTTTGGGGAATAGGGCTTTGGATCTGAGTAAAATTGTTATCTAATTTTGCTGTGACGTTTCGACGATGGATTTTTGACAGTGTAGTTTTCTATACGCAGCCGAACCGAAAACCGAAAAAGTACACTGTCTTAATTTTATTTTTTAACTGTTATTTGTTTAAATAATGTTTTGTTTATGTGAGTGTTTACTGTTAGTAACAATGACTAATCTTTGACTTTAATTCTCTGTTCGAAAACAACGAAAATCTTCGAAACGTCACAGCAAAATTAAATAACAATTTTAGTCAGATCTAAAGCCCTAATCCCAAAAAATCAAAAAGTTAAATTATACAAATCGGGCAAAAACTTTCAATCAAATTACATATCGCCAAAATTGCATGATGTAAGCTTAGCTTTAATAAATTTTCACATAATACCTAGCCAGTTGCAAGAATTGTAAAAGCGTGTTCGTGCGATCTCAGAAAAGATATTGTATATACCGGTCCAAGCGAATTCTCCTGTCTACCCTTATACATTTTAACGTCATTGTTATTTTGACGAACATCATCAATTATTCTTGAGTTGAACTGTATCTGAACCTTGGACTAAGGTCAGATAGTGTTCTGTATCTAAGTTTATTGAAATGTTTGGTTAGGTCTAAATAACTTTATTAGCACCAATTTAATGTTACATTAATCAATTACGAATTAATTATAATAGTCTAAGAGCTGGTGACCATTTTTATTTCATTATTTGCTCCCAGCTGTATTTTATATATGTCTTAAAGTACATTCAAATTAAACTTTTTGCAAATAGGCAGGTCCTGGATCGGGTTCCTTTAGATGCTAGAAGCCTCGAATAGGTGGTGAAATGGGGTCCCCCAAAAATATATTTTTAACTTACGAACAAATTACATTTATTACATTTAGATTGGTCTATTTTCACAGATTTACAAAATTATTCAAAAGTCTAAAGGTTAAAAAAAAACTTTATCTGACAAATGTCAACACTAAAAATTCTGATAAATTTTCATTTAATCAAAATGTAATTTCATAAATTCACATTTCCTTAAAAAATTAAGTATCACATATTTCAAAGGCACCAAAACCAACATTAAATATTAGAAATTAACACTTTAAATTTTTTAAAATAATTTAACGAACAAAATTTCACTGATTTTTTTTACATTTCTATCATTGGTCTCTTTTTGTGGTCTCTTCTTATGTCAGTATCTAATTTGGTTGAAGTTATATAATTTTACTCTACTCAGTTGTTATTAATAGCGATTAATACGTATATTTCTGTGGCTTGGTTCTAAAAGGGACATGTCAAAAATTTTGAATGGATACACTAAGTTTTAGCAGTTTAACAGGAATGTTTATTTACAACATACATCAGCCCTTGTCGCTTAAAATCTACATTTATCTTACAAGCATTGATATTGGCCTTTTTAGGTTGTAGATCTGAAAAAAATATAGTTCGGTAGTAAAACTCATAATAAGCAAATAGTGAGATTGGCCATTTTAGAACCAAGCCGCAGATTTAATTTCTTATATTATTGTTAATAATTAGAGATCGGATTTTACCGAGTCGTGACGTCAAAATGCAACAAATTAATAACAATTTTATAAAAATATTTATAAGCTATCAAACTACTACATTTACAAAGAAAAGTATATAAATATTATGAAAATGCCCAAACGTTTTTATCTAAGTAAAAAAATAAATAAAAAAAACATAGATCCAAAAATTATGATTTAGTTGGACTTTTAAATAATCCAAATTTTATTTAATAATATTGTAACATGGTGGCTGTGTATTAATTTTATCAAGTTAAAAAAATATGCCTTGCTAATCATTTTCTATTCGCAAAAACAGCTTACGTGACGTTTATAACTTGTGAAAAATGTTTTTAAAAATTTCTTCATTATAAATATTTTAAGACATGTGAATACAAAAACCCATAAAGGATATGAGGAGCAAGGACAGTTTAATATTTAAAGTAAGTAAAGCTACAAAATAAATTTTAATCACAAGTTATAAGCGTCACGTGACCTTTTATTGCGAATAAAAAACGATTGGCCAGTAAAAGGAATACCCAGTCACCATGCCAAATTAAATTTGGATTAATAAAAACCCCAACTAAATCGTAATTTTCAGAATTGTTATTTTTTTTATTCTCTTTTACTTAAATAAAACGTTACGGAATTTTCATAATATTTATATAATTTTCATTGGTAATGTAGTAGTTTGGCAACATATTAAACATTTTTATAAAATTAATATGAATTTGTTAACTTATTGTACCCGGATATGCATTTTGACGTCACGACTCGCTAAAATCCGATGTCTATTAATAATACTAGAAGATATATTAAGTATTTATGTTTTATCTAACCTAATCTAATATACGAATTTATGTTATCTTACCTTAAGAAAAATACTGCCACCTATTAAATAAACCCATAAAATCATATTATTTTTTACTAAAAATACCAAAAACAAATAAAAATCTCAAGAGAAACATTCAAACACCAGCATCAAGAACACAGCCATCTTTAACAACCACACTGCGCATACGCGAGTCTTACCAAAGGCAGCTGTGCTCTATTGTTGTCCGCTCCTAGCCCAACTTTCTCTTTTGGAGGGTAAAATATCGGCAGGTTTGGATTTCAAAGAATGGTTGCGGATTTGAGTCAAATATTTTGATAAACGGCATTTTGTATGCTTATGTATTTTTGCTGATTCATCATATTTCGCAACTAATATTCATGATATGATGGTTGCCAAAATGTAGGATTTTTACCTATACTGAGAAAAATGTATGTAATTTTACACAAATTACATAAACGAAAACTGTGATATTACATGTGAACCTATAGTTTTTGTACTTGATGTTAGGATGATGATTGTTATCAATTTTTTTATACAGTTCAACAATAATTAATTTTGTGCTAAGGTCAGAAAAAATGGCAAGGGCTCGTAAAAATACGAGCCCAGGGAACAATAAGTTTCAGCCTTGGTGAATACAATATTTTTTAAACGACCACGATAAAATAATGCACTTGTGAGTAGAGATAATATCTAATTATTTTTGGAGTTATTTTATTATCTGCCATGTTATTTTCATGTACACGGTACTTGCGCATGGAATGATTTCCTTTCTAAAAAAAGGAATATCCAATACACTGTAAAAAACAAATCTAAAATAATGTCAAAATTCCTTAGTTTAGGTACTAAGTAATTTTTTGTACTCTACTATGTTTAATTCATGAATTAGTGTAAAGGTGTGTAAAAAAATTTAATTAATTGTAAAATAATGTAAAAGGCTAGTAACATTTTGTAAAGTGCTGTGAATTCATTTAAAATTACACAAAATTGCAAAAATAATGTAAAATTATTTAAAATTATACAGATTTACATTGATTTCCACCTATTAACAGTTAAGTACTATGTAATTTTACAGAAAATTACACGTCATGTAATTGATAATTATCAATTATCTATTATAATAGGTGTAAGTGACATCGTGTAACTATGCAATTTTTCACTATGGTTGTAATTTTGTGTAATTTTAAATTAATTTACATTGCTTTATAAAATGTAACTAGCCTTTTACATTGTTTTACAATAAATTAAATTTATCTACACAAATCATGAATTTTACATACCTAGTCAAGTATAGTAAAATAACTTAGTAAACTAAGGTTCCTTTACATTATTTTACATTATTTTTTTAAAGCCTACGTTACAACCGCTTGCCGTTTTTGTACATTCCAGAATGTTCATCTAAAAAAATACGTTAAAAATTATAATAATAATTTTTTATGGGAGCATTCATAATATTAATAATTCAATACGTTGTTTCACAGTTCTAAAATTCCTACAATTATTATTATTAATGTTTTACTCATCACATTCCTAGTCATAACACAAGAATAATTTTTGGAATTGTTTGCATTGTATTGCAATTTCTTAACCCTTTAAAGTTGAACCTCCCACAAAATCTTATTAGCTATGGATAATTTGTAAAATATTATGACAGAATTTTTTTGCCGATTTTAATGTTATGACTCATAATCCTGACTTGACAAAATTTTAACAATGAAATGAAAAAGTTATTGAATGACGTTCCAAAAACAACAATTTCTGAATATTAGAAATACAATTTTCTGAAAGTTATCGCCCGTTAATTTTTTGTATGTAAGATGTAAAAAATAAATATGTAAATTTACGAGATTTTACATTTTACAATTTTATATAAATATTACATGTAACTTAGATGTAAAATTCATATAAAATCGTAAAATTACATTTAAAATCTCGTAAATTTACCTATATGGCAATAAATTAAATATGATTCTGCATGTAAATTTACATATTTATTTTTTTATAGTGTATAGTTTGTATAACTGTTATTGCCAATATCAGTTTAGTTTTTAATAAAATAGAATGTTGTTTTAGTAAGAGGAAAAGTGAAGCTTTTTTTTACTAGTCCGGAAACAACAGACGAGTAAAAAAGAGCACTTTTCCTCTGAGTGAAACATACAATTTTTTCTTCAAGCATCCTATATATATTTTTTATATAATAATTTTTGAATTTAATTTATTCAGTAATAAAGTATGTTTTTTTTATTAAAATAGGCCAATAAAACCCTTTCGAAATAAAATTAAACCTTCCTTAGCTCATTTTAAATTTTTTTCGTATGCTAATCGTACACTTTTCGCGATTTCGATGGTAACTTGTCTAATGTAGCATTTGCAATTTCGGAAAGATTTTTAATCAATTTCACACAAGGTTTTTGCACAGAATCTCGAGTCAACCACCTGTTTACATAATAAACAAACAATTTTGAAGTATGGCTGTCATCAAAGTCAAAGAGTGCTGACGCCAGTGGTGGTTTTGCTAACTAACTTTTTTTACGGCTTACAACACTAAACCATTTTTTTACTGTAAAAAAATAGATCACTTTTAACTAGTGTGTTCAGTTATAAAATATGAACATTTTAGTACGCTTAAAGAAAAAAAACTTTTTTGTTAATTTGGCCCTTTGGGAACGTTCAAGTATAATGTAACGCGCTGGGGGGGGGGGGGGGTGTCAGTAAAAATGTTACATAACACTAAAAATTATAAACTTATAAAATGTTTATTGGATCACGTTTTTAACAATGATCTAGGCCTAAGATACGAATTTGTTGCATATTTTATTGCACACGGCGTTCACTAAATCATATAAAAAAAAATAAAATGGTCAAATTTTGCGTCACGTAATACTTGAAAATTCCCATTTTGACAAAGCCAATATTTCACAACGTCCAAATTGGATTTTTTTTCCTTTTAAAACAGACCCGATATTACTAATAACATTTAAAAAAACTATAAAATCTGAAAAAATATTAAAAATATGTAGAGATTCTTCATAATTTGGCAAAGGAGATGATTTGACCATCTTTCATAAAATATATACAGTGCGGTCCAAAAGTCACCCCCCCCCTTTTAACTTTTGAACGAGTTGAGATATCGACTTCAAATTTATAACTCCTAAATAAGTTAACTTAAACTATCTTTTAGCATATATTTGATATTTTCAGCTCTTAAAATGTGGGCAGGGGGGCATGGGGGGACATTTTTTTAAATGGGAAGGGGGGTCGTGTGGTACATCATTTTAAAGCTTATAAAATTCTCTATTTAAACTAACATTTTTAATTTTTTTAAAAATGTTTTTTAAGGTTTTGATTTTTCAATTTTTTGTGCTAAACATTCGATTTTTTAAGTTTTTTTTATAAATTTTTATTTATGTCAACTAAAATTAGTTTAAAAGTATAATTAACATTTTTTTATGATGAAATTAGGCATTTTTAAAATATTATTTGTTTTTTTTAAAGGAATTTTGACATTAATACCCATTTTCAGCCCCATTTTAAACCCAAAAATTTTTGATTTTTTAAATTTAAAAATATGAAGTTAAATGGGGAATTTTATAAGCTTTAAAATGATGTATTACACGACCCCCCTTTCTATTTAAAAAAATATGCCCCCATGCCCCCCTGCCCACATTTTAAGAGCTGAAGGTATTAAATATATGCTAAAAGATAGTTTAAGTTGTCTTATTTAAAAGTTCCAAATTTGAAGTCGATATCTCAACTGGTTCAAAAGTTAAGAGGGGGGGGTGACTTTTGGACCGCTCTGTATTAATAATGTTCTATTAAATCAATAAATTTTTTACAGCTTAGAAAAAATCATAAAAGGAAAAAAAACAACAATTTTACTAAATAAATTTTACCTAAACCTTTTATTTGACTCATATTTTTAGTCAAAAACATCAGTCATAACAGAAGAATCACTTTCAGATTTGTTTGCATTGTATTGCGATTTCTTAACCCTTTAAAGTCGAACCACCCACAAAATCCTATAACCCATGAATAATTAGGAAAATATTTTGACAGAAAATGTTTGCCGATCTTTAAGATTATGAGTGATAATCCTGATTCGACAAATTTTTCAACAATGGAATTACACGTTATTAAATTAATACGAACCAAAGATTTATTTTTTTATAGAAAAATTTGCGGTAAGGAAGCGTAAGGCGGGAGGCCGCTTTGAGCATGAGTCACTATAACGTTTTAACAGAAATTCAATATTTTTTTTTTAACTAAAATTTATTTTAGCAATATAGTTAATTTTGGTACATACGAACTATTAATAAATATATTTATTTCTTTTCCTTAAAACTAATGACTTGATTTTTTAAAAGATATGTGCCTATAATTTATAAAAAATAATTATAATTTAGACATATTTAGACATAAAAACTACAAAAGCTATTTCAAATAATTAATATATGTACTTATTTTACATTAGTTATGGAAAAAATTTCAGCAATAATATTTTATTCAAAAACCATTTTCCTTTTATTTTGCTGTAACTTTTCCAAATTTTTAAAGAATAGGAACTTTCGTTTTAAAAAATAATTTTGTACAATATATAAACAAAACAGTGTAATTTACATTGTTTGATAATCAAAAAATGGAAGTTATGGAGTTTTGTTTTTACTTTATTTCCTATTTACAATTTTATTTTGATAAGCTGCTCTCTTTCTGTTTAAAAAAAAATCAATATTTCCTTCAATTAAAGGTTTAAAATAAATAATATATATTTTTATTTAAAGTTAATGAAACATTTTTTAAAATTAAAATTGATAATATATCTTTTTAATTAAAATATAATTAAATATTTATCCTTAAATTGATTAGCATAAAAATTAATTTCAAATTAAATAAAAAAGTGGAAAATATATATTCTAAAATATTTAAATGTTTATTTTAATCAAGTTGCCTGTATTTTTTAAACCTTTAATTAAATTAAATTAAATTAAATTAATATAATACAATTATAATCATTAATAATAATAATAATTATAATTATAATTTACTAAATTAATTAATTAACGCATTTAAACAAAAATACTTTTGAGAAATCAATTTTGAATAAAAAACATGTTTGTATTATAGATACTCAGATTTTGGTAGAAAAAATAATTAATTATGTTTACAGTGAACATGCTTAGTGTACTTAGTGTGTAAGTATAATACACTTAATCGCTAAGCATGCACACTGCAAAGATAATTAATTACTTTTTATAATTATGTCAGGTATGAGTGGTATTATTTTTTAATTTGTACTCAAATAATATTGATTTGTCTAAAGTAATTTTGTTTTATCAATTTTTTTCAAATAGATAAAATCAATGGCTAAGTTTGAATAGGTTGTATCTAACACAAACACTTTGACATTAAGTATCCTCATCAAATGAACTTTTATAGGTTTTAATTAGGATTTAATTTTACGCTATTAAATATTTAATTAATAAATATTTTTAGTAAGAGACTACACTTAAGGGCAAAAAAATCGATCCACCTAAAAATTTTCCATTTTTTAAAGTCAAATATTTAAACTACTAACTACCTATTTAGTGGATTTGACTGATTCTTTTTTGTTTCAAAGTTTAAACTTTCTCTACCTCTGTTTTTGTTTAGAATAATGAAAAAATGTATTTTTGTATTAACAGCAACAAAGTTAAAGTCCCTCTTACTGCCGCAATTTTAATGAATATTTTCTTTTTTATTTTTTTTTTATATTTTTACTTCTGGTTTAGGAGATATCAGAATTTTCTTGAAAGTTGTCATTTTTTCAGTTCTCAAAAAATACTAAATCAGTAAAGTTGTTATTTTTTATTTGATGCATAAGTCTTTTAGTTTTTCTATTAGGGAACGTTCAAGTACTACGTAACGCTCCTAGGGGGGGGGTGAGGGTCATTATGGAGTGTTACGCCCATGTTAATGGTAAAGGAAAATAGCCTTACACGGGGGTGTGGGGGTCCAAAATGATCAAAATTTGCGTTACGTAATACTTGAACGTTCCCTTAGAGTTTATTTATCCCGGGGCAACTTTCTATTGCAGTCTGATGGTGGCTCAGCGTTGATTTCGCAGAACCGCCGCCGGATGGATGGACTCTATTTATCTTCTGCTCAAGTTTAACAAACAACTTTATGTTTTTGATAAACTTGATTAGAAGAAAAACGTAAAACGGTTAAGCTTAAAATATAAAGTAAAGCATCAATCAAATTCATGTATTTTTGAGTTAACTGAAAAAATTACTTTCAGGAACTTTCAGGAAAATCCTGAAATCTCCTAAACCTGGAAAGAAAAAATAAAAAATAAAAAAAATATATTCATAATAACTGCGGCAACAAGACTTCAATAGTTGCAGTGGGCAGTGGCGTACCGTGCAACTCCTAGAAAATGGGGCGAAAAACATAGTTGTACATTTTTTATTGCTGTTAATACAAAACGCTTTTTTCTAATAATTCTAAATAAATACAAAAGTAGGGAAAGTTTAAGCTTCAAAACAAAAAAGAATCATTCAAATCCATTAAGTAGTTTTTTAAATATTTAAATTTAAAAATGGCAAATTTTTCATTTAAAAATTAAAAAATGTCAAAATGCTCTCATGGTTAATAAGACCTATTAAAACTTAAGGTGAATTTAACCAATTTTATTTTAAGTTTTGATTTTTAAGAATTCACTAGTTTCAGTTTTTATGGAAAACAACAACCACGCAATTTAAATTTTTAAATAAACTAAATTACTTAAAATCTGAATAGTAGCCAATTCATAAGAAACAAAAACTTAAAATCAAACATAACAGTGGATCCAGATTTAGAAATCTATAAAATATTATTATTACCTATTGATGAATTAAAGGTGGCGTTAAAGGTGGCCCCGGTATATTTTTAATAGTCGTCAACGGCATAGCCATTCTGGACACATTTTCATCGCCAAAAGAGTTTCTATTCCCATCTATCGTTGAGTTTCCCACCAGTTGATTTTCCGGAGTTGAATTGTAGTACATTTTCGGAAAACCCTGCGCAGGATGTTCTTGGAATATATTTTGGTTCATATTAATGTCTTCTCCGGTAGTGAAATCAGGTTGTATCGCGAATTTTGTGTCCTTTTTCGCCTTCATTCTTCTGTTTTGGAACCAGATTTTTATTTGACGTTCGGTGAGGCATAACGAATGAGATATTTCGACTCTTCTACGTCTAGTTAAATATTTGTTGTAGTGGAATTCTTTTTCGAGTTCTAACGTTTGGTATCTGGTGTAAGTTTGACGGGTCCGTTTATTACCTTGGCTTGTTTTTTCGGCTGAAATAAATAAAAAGTAACAAATTAGTGTATTTTGTATAAAGCGGCAGTTTAAGAATCCATTAGAAGATAACGAAACAAAATATTTTTAAGAGGAAAGGTATTGTCATTTTGATATAAAAAATGGCTTATCAAATTTTACGAAATAATACTCAGGGAGAGAGGACGCACTAATGAGAATAAAAAAAATATGGTGTGGACATCAGAAAACTCTTTTATCGTGGGAAGGGAGATTATAAGTAATATTTTCTCGAGAACGCTTTGAGCTAAAGGCTTCAAATTTGGAGTAATGCTCACGGTTAAGATTGTTTTAGTAAGAATGACAAGGGGTCAAAAAGGATAAAAATGACCTTTAAAAAGGACCTCAAAATGGAAGGTAGGATTGGTGTAGTGGACTACCGCGTCGTACTTGACGAGTTACTACCCAAAATAGCGTGAGTTCGATTCTCACCGGGGCCGATTTGCCTTTTTCAGTAAATTAATAATTGAAATTTGGCGAAGGTGTAAGTGAAGCGGACACTCCCTATAAATTGGTTCTTCAATTAAAGCCGGTGGTTCCCTCTACTACTAGCCCACACAAGTCCTGGACTTGGGGGATGCTTAATTAAGTAGAATAGTATAAGGTTAAACAAAAATGTAATGTAATGTAATGTAATGTAATAAGTAAAAAAAATCGAAGAAAAAATTAAGTTTTTTTCACGAGCGAAAAAACCGGGAAGGGAGTCTTAAAAGTTGGACGAAGGCCAGGGTCTCGCGCTGATATGATGTCACATTTAAAAAGTTTTAACATATTTAAATCAAAATATTCCTTAATAATGATTTTTGAAGTTAGTTGTGAATTATTGGTACAGGGGGCTGTAAAACCACAAAACACGCGTGACGCAATAAGTGGACACGTCAGGACGTACCCTAAAGTATAATATTTATGAAAAATGCTAATAATAATTTAATGTTGTGACATAAATGAGTACAAACTAAAATCCTAAACAGCAATAAAATTTGAGTTACAGCCTTCTTAAAGTGATCACTAGATATTATGTTTATATTATAACCATTTTGACATATTTTTTTACATTAAAAAAAATTTCATATTTAATTTGTAACATATACTTTTATTAATTGAATTCTAAAAGATTAACTTATTTTCCAATAAAAATGTCATGAATTAATGTTATAATTACCATTTCCAGCTTTCATCCACGGATAAACATTCTGCATATTCAACATATTATCCGGTGACAGTGGACCATCTTCAGCTGACAAATTTTGATCTCCACTACTCATCGGCGATAACTCATTCCTTTCATTAAACGCTTCATCTTGACCAAAACTTTTCTTACGAAACTCTTCATCCTGCCCAAAACGATTATTATCAAAAGTCTTCTTATGAAATTCCGGTTTATGCAAATTACGATAATCATATGTAATCTTTTTACCCTCGGGTTTGCTTAACAATGCTCTCAATGCTGGCGAATCGTCTTCTTTCTTAATTGGTGATGCTTCAATAGGTTCATTAGTCTCGTTGTTTAAAGAAGTAGGTGATAAAGGATGGTTTTGGTTCATAAAAGAATGCATCAAGTTGCCATATGGTCTATTGTTTATTGGTAAAGTAGGATACTGGTTAATTGGATTTTGGTTTGATGATGGTGGTGGGGTAATAGAGTCATTAGTAGTAGTAGGTGAGTCGTAGTTAGCGTAAGGACTTAATCCGTTGTACCTATTTGTGTTATATCCTGTATTCTCTTCCTTTATTTGGTGCACGTAAGGGTTTTCGTTTGTGTAAGGGTTGTATCCCATGTTAGTTTGATTGGATGATTCTGTATTAGCACTATATGGTTGATTATTATAAAACTGGTTATAATAAGCGTGGCTATTCCAATAATTTTGATATTGCGTAGACGCACTCATTCTTTATAAAAACTAATACACTATTCTGCACTAAATAAACTATACACTATCGATGCTCAATATGAAATGGTAACTGATTTTGGGACCTGGACCCTGTCATAAATGTTTAACATTGTCCCCAAATAATCGTAGCGGGAGGGGTAGGGTATTGCGACCCCCTGAGGTCTATGTCGCACGGTTCCTTTTGTTCGGCCAGCTGCCTTGTGAAATTTACCCACCCCCGATTTCCCATTGACGGGAGTTTTCATCTTATTTATTATAGGGTTACTCCATCCAGTGGTGGTTTTTTTGACAACCACCGCGGCGCGCCGCTAAAGGCAAATACATGATCTAAACAAGTGAAAGACACTGTTCCCTCTGTCAAGGCAACGGTAACAACGTAAAAGATAGATAGAGATAGATAGATAAATAGATAGATAGACACATAGATAGAGAGATAGAGAGAATTATACAGGTAAGTAATACATTTATTTTAATAGGTATGTATGAATTAAAACAATAATAATATATATATATTATATATAGTATATAACTTAATAAAAAGTACTTTATGTTATATAAATATAAATTAAATATCTTTAATAATAATCATGCATTGTAGGGTTAATAATTTATCTAAAAAGTTAAATTCTACCACAGTTTGACGTTTAACATAACCTCTAAACATAACCAAACAATAACCATGTTTTTTTTGGAAATTAGGTATGTGATGTTATAACAATAAACGGCGTATTTTACTTGTTTAGGACTTGGTGCTATCCTTAGACGGCAGTATCAAGCTGCCGCTAGATGGAGAGACCCTTATTTATTAGGGTATCGGACTTATTGAAGATTATTTTTTGCACGATTTAAGATCGGCTTACGTTTCAATTGAGTGTTAATCCTGAAAAAAGCATGCTGGACATTAAGTAATTGAATTAAGAAGTTTTTGTTGAAACATATGGTAAAAAAGAGATTATGAATCTAACTGGTTAACCCGAGTAACCAATAAAAATTTAAGGTACTGAAAATTACTAGCCAATTAGGATTAAGTAGGATTATAGAATAAATAACTTGGTCTATTTTAATTATAGCACTAGATAGGTGCTTGTTAGGGTAGGTGGGTAGTTTGAGTGGTTTTTTAATTAGACAGTGTAGGGAAATAACGATCGTTGTACATAAAATCGATTTTACACAATCAAAATCAAAACTTTTTTGACTATGTTTTTAAATTATTTATTTTTTCTATTTTGCGAGTCTTATAAGCACGCATTTTGCGTGTTCTTATAGACCCATAAGAGGTCTGTACTTTTTGGGTTGGCAACAGACCTGGCCTGTCGCTTGACGTTTTCCGTGCAAATATCAATGTCGCTTTAAAGTTGAATTTTCTACAAAATTTTGTGTTTAGGTTATTTTTACCATATTAAAATTGTGGCTTGGTTAATTGCAGTAAAAAAGAGAAGAGATGACTATAAAATATATCAAAATATCATTTGTTCTTAGAATTTTAAACATGGTGTAAACTGTAATGTCAATCCAAAACAAAAATCCCTAAATCAATCATCAATATAAATGTATGTTTTTTTTTAATTTTAGAGCAAAATAGAAAAACATGTATAAAGCACTCGTTACATAACACGTTTTTAGAGCACTAGTACTTTAGAAAACTCGCCGCAAGCGGCTCGTTTTCTAAACTTGTACTTGTGCTCTAAAAACGTATGTTATGAAACTAGTACTTTAATATACTATAATTATATACCACCATTGTTTAAAATTACCAGAACTGGATAATATCTCATTGCAATTACCACTCCTTCCCCTCAATTATTTTTTGTTTTTAGTAGTTTTTGAGATAAACAATATATATTTCTTTTTATTTTTAACAACAAATAACTTCTTTGTTTGTTTTTATATAATTGTGTTAATGCTTTATTCGTGCCTGTCAAAATACAGAGCATAAAAAATATCGCTCCAGATAAAAGTAAAACTATTTCCCTTTCAACAAAACCATTGTTTACCCATATTTACTCAAAAAAATCAATTCATTTTGAATCATAATTAGTAGAAATCAGTCACAGTCGTAAATTCAAAAAGTCGGTAGGTCATAAAAGTTTACGATTTCGTTGTTCGGTTTTTCGTGAGCAACTTAAACCGTATAATGAATTGCACTTGGCTTCTGAGAAAAACTGTGGCCTATATTTACTTTTTTGTTACTTAAAAGTGGATAGATATTACCTGCACCAGTTCTGTACCGATGAGAAACGTTAGCGTAAGAGATCAATAATAACACAGGCCCACAAAATAATAAAAGTGGTTTGCGCCATGGATAGGACCATCATATTCATATGTATTTTCGCCCGCCGAAAGCGAATCTGAGCTCAATCTAAAAGTGTAGTGGCGTCTGGACTTTTCTTTACAGTCGCACTATGTCACTAAACGGGAAAAACGTGCATGATTATTTTATTGCGTATTTCAACTTTAAACGATTAGTAAGACATAAAAAATATGTTTTTTTTATTTAGATAGAGCAAAAAGGGAAAAAAAAACAGAAAAAAGTGAGCAAAATTATTTTATTGTGTATTTAAACTTTAAATGATAAGGAAGACATAAAAAATATGTTTTGTTTTAATAATAATAATAAAAAAAAATTCTTTAATGGAAAATATTAATAAAATAAAAAACATATTATTTATGTTTGAATAATAATTTAATTACTTTTTTGTTTGTCAATGTCAAAATAATTTTTACAATTTTTTTTAACTATGTATAAAAAATCATGTCTTTTAAATGACGTCCATTTTTCGCTTTGCAAACACATGCCCTTTTCACGATATTTTCCATGACGGCTCTTGACATGTCTGGCTTAAGCTGTTGGATAGTGTGGGCTTGTTGACATAAACCCGATCTTTCAGGTAGCCCCAAAGAAAAAAGTCCGGTGCTTTCAAATCGGGCCGTCGTGAAGGACAATGAAAATCCGAGTTTCGCGAAATTTTTGGCTAATTGAAAATCTGCCTTAAAAGCTGCATTGTGGCTCAAACCTAGCATATCCTCCACAGCAAGGCGCACAAAATTTTCGAGCATTAGTTAAAAAAATTCATTGCCTGTACCTGCTTTATATTGTAAAAAACAAATTAACAAACAAAAAAGTTTCAATTTTTAAATGGTAAAGCAACTTATGGACCACACTGTATATCGATATATAAAAAAACCTTTGTATGTTTATTTTAAACCTTCTGTTAAATAAATAAACATAATTAACTGCATTTTACTATTACTAAATTAAAATCAAAAATTTAATTAATAGTAAGTTTTGTGATTAAGGCACACTTCAATAAATAAGTAAATATAATTTCCCAGTAAACAGTAATCTTATTTGTGTAGGTATACTAAAGCAAATACAGGAACTGTAAATAAAATACTGTTCCTTTCAGATGCAATAAAACTTTATTACATCTAATTGTATACACAGTCTTGTAAAAATAGGACAAATATCGTTCCGAAGATTTTTCTTTAGGACAACCCTGTCAAATTATTATTAGTTTACTGTAAACAAAATTAAAAGATTAATTGTAGGTTGTAAAATGTTATACCCCATGGGAAGTAGAGATTTAAATTTTTTATGCTACGGCAATTTGGGACTGATGTTTTCCCCCTAAAAAATAAAAAAATAAACTATGACAAATGTTTCTTCTTTTCTATAAAGAAAAAAATATAGTTTAATTTTTTAAAAAACAAAAATCAAAAAGCATAACCATGGGAGGATTGGTGTAGTGGTCTACCGCTTCTGTGCATGACAAGTCTAATAAAGTTTATTTTTTTAAGGTATAGTCATTTTAAATATGCCGCTAAATACTCCACAAAGTCCGATTTACACTGAAGCATGTGGCTTGTTTTGAATGTCAATATAACCAAAATTTATAATTTTTGTTTACTTACTTTGTTTTTATGATTTTTGATGTAAAAAAGAGGTTTGATAAAGCTGTTGCTAAACAAACTTTTGTATTCCTGTAGAAACAAAATTTGCTTATAAAATCGCTTTTATTCCTATAATATAGAGAAATAAACCATTGTTTTGCTCTCGTTAATGCCACGTCAACGTTTTGCCATGGTAATTTTGAGATTTTTTACAAGCGAGAAGGTTTAAAATAACTATACATTAAAAAAATAAACTTTAGCCAACAGCGTGAGTTTGATTCTCACTGGCGCCGATTTGCCTTTTTCAGTTAATTAATAATTGAAATTTGGCGAAGGCGTAAGTGAAGCGGATACTCCCTATAAAAACTGGTTCGAAAGTCAGTATAAGCCGGTGGTTCCCTCTACTACTAGCCCACACAAGTCCTGGACTTAGAAGATGCTTAATTAAGTAGAATAGTACGAGGTTAAACAAACATGTAATGTAATGTAATATAATAAGTAACAAAAATCGAAGAAATAATTAAGCAACTCTGATTTTTACTAAAATAATACCAGCTCAGTACTTTTAAAAGGAAGTTATTTAAATACTTTATCTGAAACCGTTCTTAAGTTATGATGATCACATATTTTAGGACCGACAGGCATAGAGTCTTAGATTAATGCATATTCGGGAAAAAATAAAAAAAAAATAAATAATTGATCCTTATTATATTAATTTCGAAAGAAATGCTTTATTGATAAATTGCTATTAAATAGATTTTATCAGTTAGTATAGTTCATACAAAAAAAAATAAATAAAAAATTCACACAAAATTCTCTAAAAAAAAAACTCATATTGAGTTACCGCATCTTGATATTTAACAAATACAATTTCAACCAAGAAATTTAAATAAGGAACCTATGTTCAAAATTTAATGCCTTTAGCTCAAAGAGTTTCCGAGTTAACATAGTCACATTTTTTTTGGAGAGACAGACAAACCGACAGATTTTTTGCATATTTTATAATAAATTTATTTGCATATAAAACTTCGAAAAAAGTGAAAAAAAAATACCAAGCCAGGACTTTCACAGTGAAAAGTAAAAGAATCATAAATTGTACATAGAATATGTATTGAAAATTAATGGACGTTAGGCAACATAAATTTAGGTCTTTAATACCAACCCAAAAAGAAAATTTTATCAGTGCAACAAAAAATGTGCATAATATCCAAAATTATTAAAGAATACATAAAACAGCTTATTAAACACAAAAATAAGTACTAAATCTTCACACACAACGAAGTATTATCAATGACTGTCAATTTAAGCGGTAGGTCATAAGTTCCCAAAGAAACTATAGACCTACTGTACACATAGCTGGGTTTTAAAAATTAAAAAAAAAATAGTTTTTTACCTAAAAAAAAATATATCTTACCTTCATGTAATTTAAAATATAATCTAAAATGTTATTTTTACCTAAAATGTGCATAATTTTATTTTAAAACAATAATAATTATGCTTTTATCTCTTTCTGTAGAACTTCTCTCTTTATCTAATCTAAATAGGCGGTAGTCCATTAGACATTTAAAATGTGGTTACTGACATAGAAAAATGTAATTTAAATATTGGCAATATGTTGTGTACCAAAATACAACATAAATCAAATTTGATTTTAAATTTAACCACCTACCTTACTAAACCTCAAATAGGGTTGCTCCATTTCTCACCCCTACCAAATCCTAATAGCTATTTACTATATCTATTATTTATTTAGTTTAAAACACTATTATAAAAACACAATTCTGTAAAAAAAAACTAAAATATAGGGGTCTAAAAATATCGAATTTAAATTTAAATTGAGCATACAACAATTTACTTAATCAAATCATCTCTTATCAAAAAAAAAAAATAATAATAATAATAATTTACATACAGTATACGCTGTAAAAAGTGATAGTAAAGAAGGGTATCGTTTTAAATATTAGTTTTGGGCTAAATCAGAAAAATAAGTTTTTGTTTAAAAAATTACAAAATGATGAAAAGAAATGATAAAAGACTGTGTTATTTGTTAATAAAGAACAAAATAAAAAAAAAATTAAAACTCAGGAATTATTTGTTATCGTAAACCTGACAACATCGCATTATTCTTGCGGTTAATGTTTGTTTGTTTGTTTAACCTCGTACTATTCTACTTAATTAAGCATCCCTTAAGTCCAGGACTTGTGTGGGCTAGTAGTAGAGGGAACCACCGGCTTATACTGACTTTCGAACCAGTTTCTAGGGAGTTTCCGTTTCACTTATCGCCTTCTCCAAATTTGAAAAAGGCAAATCGGCGCCAGTGAGAATCGAACTCACGCTAGTAGACCTGCTATACATACGCGCTAGCCACTACGCTTTATTGAAAAAAAAAAACAATCTTTTTTGTTTATCTAAAAACCAACATAAATACATTTAGGTGGAATGTAAAATAAAAACAATGTACAATATTAATTAAATATATATTTATTTTTAAATAAATATATTTAATTAATATTAAAAGTTAAAAGTCTATGTGTAACTTTTTCATAATCTAGTTTTAAATCATATCATGGACATAAACTAATTTAACATGTTGAAAGCCACATTAAATTACTTGTTTTGGGTAACACTGTCCCATGGGACTACATGCTTTGGGTTATCATTGAAACTGCTGGTTTGCTTATGTAACTGTCAAAGTCAGTAACAGACATTTTTTTGAAAGTTTATTTTTATAAAATTTATGTTTATTTCGAGGTTTATTTACAATGGATTAATAATTTGGATTGGCACCAGACATGGTTAAAAAGTGCTTGGAACGTTGGATGAAAAATATGGAATGGTTAATTGATGGCTTTGAAGTACTCTAAACTATAGTACTAAGTTCACTCTTTGGTATAAAATACCTTTAAGGTCCCTGTAAGAGTCTCAATAAATATATAAATAAAATAAATACAATTTTATTATAGTATAAATACTTTAAAAATAACTCCATAATCGTAGTGAAACTTATGTCATATTCACAGGCTTGCATAACAACATATTACATAATGCAATGCCGTGATTGGCTTGATGTGCCGCCATGTATCTTGTAAGCCAATCACGGCATCGCATTCTTATGTTTTATGTTCTTATGCAAGCTTCTGGATAGGCCTTTAAGAAACTAGTGACATAAGTTCAGCCTTACTACACATTGAATTACAGTATATTAAATCCGTAAAAACTAATAAAACACAACAAAATATTTTAATATTATAGTCAAAGCAGTAAACACAACACAGACTCTTTCTTTTGGCTCCACTGTAGCAGTTAATGTGCAAAGTTATTTTTATTTTAACGAGATGACATATAACACTTGAAGTTTCGTGCAATGTTGCCAAATCATACATTGACATATGTTAAAATTCTTAATTAAAATAATTAATTAAAATATGTCCCGGGATGTAAAAAGGGCTGAAATTTTGTCTAAGTATTTATTTTTGAAAGTTTTTGGCGGATTTGTATAATTTAACTTTTTGATTTTTGGGGAACAGGGCTTTAGATCTGACTAAAATTGTTATCTAATTTTGCTGTGACGTTTCGACCATGGATTTTCGTTGTTTTCGAACAGAGAATTAAAGCCAAAGATTAGTTATTGTTACTAACAGTAAACACTCACATAAACAAAACAAGGTCGAACTGAAATTCAATAACGGCGAACGGTGTATTACTTTTACATCAATTATTATTTAAAATTTGTAAAATACGACTAAAAATTAAACCTCAAAAAACATTATTAAAAGGGTTACATCCAACAATATGTTGCATTATATGCCAACTATTATAAATGTATCGGTCTCTTAAATATAATACGTGTATCGTAATAAAAATAATCAGTGAAAAAAACCTCGGAGTTTTTTTTCACACATTATTGTATCGCATCAGGGAAAGCCACCCCCTGTCAAAATTGAACAGGAACAATAGACGATCGGAGTCGATAGTGATTGGCTCCCGTGCACAGTTATCGGCTGGCGAATCTCATTATGTTTGATACACACACAACTCTATTGTCGCAGGATGCATACGGAGGGGCTACAATATCATAGTTTGCCATGGATTTAGGAAAAACAGTGAGAAGATTAAATAAAATATACAAAAAAAAAAAATATATATTAAAAGAAATAAATAAGTGTACCTTAATTAAAAATAAATGGTAGTGGTGGTTGAATTAAAAAGTCCTTTAAAACTATAATAAATAGTTAATTATAGTTCAAGGGTGCAAAGTTAAATTTTTCTATTGAGTAGGTTTTAAGAAGCCGAGGGCCTCCGGCCCGAGAGCAATAATCCTAGGATATCAAAATTTAACTTTTCGCCCGTGCATATATTTTTTTTATTCGATTGTTACTAATTATACCGCAAAAAAAATAATTGAGTAAAAAAGATTAGTCCAAAAGTAATAACATATTAAAGAAAAAAAGAATAAGAACTGGATAATTTTATTCGAAATGTGATTTTAAACTAAAAACAATGTAATAAAAGTGAGTGCCTTACAGAAGGATATTTTTCTTTATAAATATTACGGTAAAGGTAAAGCATCAAGTTTTAGTTAGCGGACTGAAAAAAAAATTGGCCTTAGGGCCACAGAGTCTAAATTTAAGTAAGCTTATACGTCATAACTTATAATCTCACGGGTCATACTCATTATAATAAATATTAATATATTATTTGCTATTTCCTGTTTTAAGCAAAAAACTGATAAATACAATGACTCCGTGGCGCAACGGTAGCGCGTCTGACTCCAGATCAGAAGGTTGCGTGTTCAAATCACGTCGGGGTCAAATACGTTTTTTTAACAAATAATTTATTAAAATTTGGGATTTTTGACAGTACACTGTGTTGAATTAATAAAACAACTTGAATTCGTAGACAGTGTATAATATTAAAAAATCTTCGCCTAGCGCTTTCGTTTTACAACATCATCGGGGCAAGGCCCTAAAAATAAGTTTTAACAGGAAATGTAGCATTTCCAAAATTATAAAAAAAATTTTTAAAAAAGTTTTTTAAATTTTTTTTTTTTTTTTTTTTTAAATTTTTAACTTACTCGTCAGGGCATCCTACATCAAAACAAACGATAAACATTTATGTATAAAACTAAAATTACATTAAATATAGACTAAAAACTAACAAATAAATGTTCGAAATGGCATGACATTTTTTTACAAGAAGTGAGGTTATGTTGTGTGAGATCGAGAATTTTGGGCAAAAGTAAGAAAATATTAGGGAGAGGAAGAAGAAGAAGAGAAATTACAATGCGGGATATTTAAATTAAATTTTTAAACATAGGATTAGATTTTTTGTTTAAACTGATCTGTTTATTTAAACAAAAATCTTGGTTAAGTTTTGTGGCCAGGAATATTTCGAGGTCCTCATAAAAATCCAGTTTAGGGTCATTCCGGTAAGTTACAATGTGATGTAAAAGTTTTGAATCATTGTCAAGGTTAATGGAATGATTATTATATTTTAAGTGGTGACTTAATGTGGAAGTTTTGGGACGGTCGATATGCTTAAATAAACAGATCAGTTTAAACAAAAAATCTAATCCTATGTTTAAAAATTTAATTTAAATATCCCGCATTGTAATTTCTCTTCTTCTTCTTCCTCTCCCTAATATTTTCTTACTTTTGCCCAAAATTCTCGATCTCACACAACATAACCTCACTTCTTGTAAAAAAATGTCATGCCATTTCGAACATTTATTTGTTAGTTTTTAGTCTATATTTAATGTAATTTTAGTTTTATACATAAATGTTTATCGTTTGTTTTGATGTAGGATGCCCTGACGAGTAAGTTAAAAATTTTAAAAAACTTTTTTAAAAATTTTTTTTATAATTTTGGAAATGCTACATTTCCTGTTAAAACTTATTTTTAGGGCCTTGCCCCGATGATGTTGTAAAACGAAAGCGCTAGGCGAAGATTTTTTAATATTATACACTGTCTACGAATTCAAGTTGTTTTATTAAATAATTTATTATTATAAATAAAACATTAGATAGATACCACCGCATATGCGCAAAAAGTCCAAACGTTTCGCCCCCATAATATGAACAAAAGGTGTCGCTTTTAGGATCACTCGAATATAAAGTTCTTCAACACTATACGATCATTATGAAATTTTGTGAAATTATACTCTAGTTTTAAGTTAACGCATTTTTATCAGAAAGGTGCATCTGGAACAACTCGTGCCATTTGCAGGCTTATGCTTATACGATATTATCCAAAGATCAAAACCTCAAGCTTATACGTCATAACTTAACTATAATAAATATTAATATATTATTTGCTATTTCCTGTTTTAAGCAAAAAACTGAAAAATACAATGACTCCGTGGCGCAACGGTAGCGCGTCTGACTCCAGATCAGAAGGTTGGGTGTTCAAATCACGTCGGGGTCAAATACGTTTTTTTAACAAATAATTTATTATTATAAATAAAACATTAGATAGATACCACCGCATATGAGCAAAAAGTCCAAACATTTTGCCCCCAAAATATGAACAAAAGGTGTCGCTTTTAGGATCACTCAAATATAAAGTTCTTTAACACTATATGAATAGTATAGTGAAGTATTATAATATAATTATTATCATTATAAGCCACTATAATATACGCCACTATAATAGTTGTGTTAAAGGACTTCGCGTTAAATCAGCGTTAGCCCAATGTTTAAGGTAAGGATCATTATGAAACTTCGTGAAATTATAGTCCAGTTTTAAGTCCAAACGCATTTTTATCAGAAAGGTGCATCTGGAACAACTCGTGCCATTTTCAGGCGTAAGCTTTTGCCTACACGATATTATAAAAAGATCCACACCTCAAGCTTCTTATACGTCATAACTTATAATCTCACGCGTCATACTCATTATAATAAATATTAATATATTATTTGCTATTTCCTGTTTTAAGCAAAAAACTGATAAATACAATGACTCCGTGGCGCAACGGTAGCGCGTCTGACTCCAGATCAGAAGGTTGCGTGTTCAAATCACGTCGGGGTCAAATACGTTTTTTTAACAAATAATTTGTTATTATAAATAAAACATTAGATAGCTACCACAGGATATGCGCAAAAAGTCCAAACGTTTTGTCCCCAAAATATGAACAAAAGGTGTCGCTTTTAGGATCACTCAAATATAAAGTTCTTTAACACTATATGAATAGTATAATGGAGTATTATAATATAATTATTATCATTATAAGCCACTATAATATACGCCACTATAATAGTTGTGTTAAAGGACTTCGCGTTAAATCAGCGTTAGGCCAATGTTTAAGGTAAGGATCATCACCATCAAAAGCGGTGTGGTTATTACCAAGTAATAGCCACGGCACTCAGACCTGAGATCCATTGTGCATGCCGCAGTCATTTAGATGACACATCATTTGATGATATTCCATGGGGGCAGGCATCTAAAAAGGCGATGATCTGCCCCAATGCAAGTTCGACTAAATCGCTAGGTTGCACTGATGGTGAACCTAAAAATCGCAGTCTTTTTTGTGAGAAGACAGGACATTGTCCCAAAATGTGGGATGAAGTTTCTTTATCATAGAATCTACAGCGTTTGCTTTGGACAATTTTCATTTTATAAAGAAGATTGTTGAAAGTACCATGACCAGTTAGAAAACTGGTAATAGTTCTGAGTTTTTTCTTATTTAATTGAATAAGTGTTTTTGTATTGGAAAATGAGGGCTCTTTGATAAGCAATTTTGCTTGAACCTGTTGGAAAGCCCAGTGTTGGATAAAACTTCGATTAAGCCAGGTTTTTATATCCCTTTTAATGATGCAGTTCGACAACCCAAGCGAAGGCTCAGGTCCAATAAAATGGACTGACTGAACCCTCCCTAGCAAGCTGGTCGGCTGATTCATTACCGGGGATATCGCTGTGGCCGGGTACCCTGATGATGATGGAAGGTAAGGATCATTATGAAACTTTGTGAAATTATACTCCAGTTTAAAGCTAAAGCATTTTTATCAGAAAGGTGCATCTGTAACAACTCGTGCCATTTGCAGGTATGAGCTTATGCTTATACGATATTATCCAAAGATCCAAACCTCAAGCTTATAGGTTATAACTTATAATCTCACGGGTCATACTCATAATAATAAATATTATTATATTATTTTCTATTTCCTGTTTTAAGCAAAAAAACTGATAAATACAATGACTCCGTGGCGCAACGGTAGCGCGTCTGACTCCAGATCAGAAGGTTGCGTGTTCAAATCACGTCGGGGTCAAATACGTTTTTTAATAAATAATTTATTATTATAAATAAAACATCAGATACCACCGCATATGCGCATGTTAATGTTGTCAAGATTTATTTGATTGATAGGAATTGATAACAAATTGACAATCTCAAGTAAAAGTGACGTCACGTTTTTAATAATTAATCCTAAATTTTCGTGTTTTTTTTTATTTTATTTCATATAATTTAATAAGTAGTGTTAAAAAATATGTCTGATATATTTTTTTCAAGATGCATGTAACGGTGACGTTATTTTCCAGGGAGGTATAAGCAAAAGGGGAAGAGAGGGGGTCAAAAATTGTCTAAATTGCAAATTGTAGACCCAATTTTATTGTTCAGATTATTCGCATTGTATTAAAATAAAATTAACATTTGTATGTAGAAAACTGACAAATACAATGACTCCGTGGCGCAACGGTAGCGCGTCTGACTCCAGATCAGAAGGTTGCGTGTTCAAATCACGTCGGGGTCAAGTAATTTTTATTAAAACCACAATATATGTTATTGTTAGAAAAAATAAAACATTAGTTATATTAAAAGGTAAAAAAAAAAACTATTTTTTAGCCTAAAAAAAGCAACTTTTTTGTCCGACAAAAAATAATGACAAAAAAAAAACAAAAAAAGGTCCCATCCTTGTATAAATCTATGAAATAAAAATGCAACTTTTTTCTTAGACACAAAAAAGTTAATGACTAAAAAAAAGGTTCCACCCTTTCCGTGAAATTTGAATCCATAAAATATGTAACTTTTTTCTCCTGAAATATGCAACTATTTAGATTTCAAGATAGGTGGGGGGAGGCTCCTCCCCATCCCTCCATAGCTACGGCCCTGGGTACCGTCAACGGTGTGGGTGACTTCGGATGCTTTTTCGCAAAACTTTCTGAACCGAAGCACGTGTGCATAGGTTGTGTGGTTATGCACACAAGTTGTGGAGTTGAACTCCACAACCTGTGCAAGTAACCCCACAAATTGTGCACACGTGATTTGTCTCAGAGGGTGTTGCATAAAAGTCACCCACGCCGTCCGAAGTCACCTCAGTTGAAGGTACCCATAAAAAATTATGTTTAAAAAGTTACAATATTAATTTGCTCTATCAGGAATGTTAACGAATGATTCTTTAGGCGAGTAAAAATGTACACCGTCTGACATTTTAAAGGGCAGAAGTGGATGGTAACAGAACACTACTGTTAGTTTTTCTCCTGATGATTTGCGTAAGGGGGTGTCCGCTATCTCGAATTTTAGGGGTGAGTTGCTTAATGACTCACCCCTAAAATTCAAGAGCGGAAACCCCTTAGGCAAATCCCCCGGTGCAAAACTAACAGGAGTGTTCTTTTACTATCCACTACTGCTTTAAAATATCAGCCGGTGTACATTTATTGCAATTTAACATAGGAATTTATTGTTATTTGACTGGACTATATGTATAAAAAAGGTCGAGTTAAAACGTCAGCATAAGTGGATTTTAATTAAAAAATAGATCTTGGTGTTTACTGGTTTACTCATTTCAAAATCGTTATTTTACATACATTCTTTCGTTTCCTTTTATAAATTGATGTATTTTCGTGTCTTTTTCCATGACTATCGCAGTATGA